>ML781385.1:533182-547360 GCA_009831015.1 Picea engelmannii | reverse complement strand
AAGATTTTCATGCTACTGCTACTTGCCCGTTATATATGCTGGTTTCCGATAAATCGGCAGCATTTTGGGTGGTTTCAGATACACACTTCCTATACTCTGTAAGAGTTTTGGTTTTCTAATATAGCAGGTTCTACTTTTTATTTAAAAAAAAAACAATATAACTAGTGTATTAAAAGCTTTTGGGAAATCTCAAAAAGAATATGTCTGTGTTTCACGTAGAGTGATACAAACACTAGTTGTTTCATCTAGCAATATAAAAGATCGTTTGACATGACACATGGAAACAATTATGGGAATGTCAGGAAAAAAATTACACAAACATAGAAAATTTCAATTGCAAATAGATGTAAATGATGAATTGGCTTGATGGACAGTGATTTCTAGACAACCCTACAAAGATAGACTTGCAGAAAATGTTAAAGAATTGGCATGTAATTGTTGGTTGGAAGAATCTCATGTTTCACCATATACAATGGATGTGTTGTGACAAATAATAGAACAAAAACAATATGAATAACATCCAAAACATATATTTCCAATGACACAAACAAAGTTTTTCAATAAGTTCAAAGAAGAGCACAAAGAAGTTAAAATTTCCATCAATACATTTGTGCAACAAAAACCATGGTTTGTTAGACCCATCACTGTCCGTGACACTTGTTGTTGTCATTATCATGTGGAATTTGAGTTGTATTACCACCCTTTTTTGGATTTTGGTAAAACTTTATGGTCAGGTTCACCTCCTCCTTCCACATTCCATGTTTTTATATCTAAAATTCTATGTGAAAAAGAGGATGGTGATTTATTTTACAAAAAAAATATTGTTTGTGGAAAGAAATATGATCGTTGTGGAAATCTAAGTTTGTTTCATTCAAAGTATCATATTGATATGAATGATCAATCATTTTCTAATATAAGAGTCAATTGGAAGAGATATGAATATATGAACAACACGGCTCCACATTCTTCAAATGTTATTTCCAAAGGATTGATTTGAAGGTAGATAAATCTGCGTGATAGATTTTTGGAAGAAGTTTGAGGAATAAATCTATAAATACAACAAGCATTCACATAGATCTCGATGGAAAGATCTACAATTCAAACAATCCCGTGAAGTGTTTCCACCAGGGACAATTTTGTCTGTAGTTGATTTTGCAAAGAATTACACATTCGCTACACAAAAAGAAATACAGAGCGAATATTATCATTATGATCAAGTCATGATATTTGTCCACATTCTATATAGACATTCTCAACAGATTATTGATAGCATAGAAAGCACCAATGAAAATCGACATGTTGTTAAAGAATATCACTTTTATATAAGTGATGATCGAGCACACGACACACATTATGTATATCATTGTTTTGATAAATTTTATGATTCATTGAAAGAACATGAAATCAGATTCAATCGACATTGGATATGGTTAGATGGGTGTGCGGGTCAGTTCAAATCTTCATGATCATTCTATTGGTTATGTCGTCTTCATAAAAAATTAAACATTAGACATTGTTGGATTTTTTTTTAGACTGGTCATGGAAAAGGAGAGCATGATGGTGCAGTGGCATGTATAAAATGAGGACTTCGAAGGTATCAACTGAACCCTCATGCCGATCGATTTGAATCCGCTGAACAAGTTGTTGAATGGTGAAAATTGGTGCTAAGACATGAATATAATCAGTCAAGGGATGTGTGCAAGTGTGTCTATATATAAATGTTACATGTATGTACACAGGATATATAAATTTGAACGTGTTCAAATTTATATTCAATCTTCAATCATTTTCTTGAGAGATCTCAAGTTAAAAAGTTCTTGTCTTGTGCAGGTTTTTTTGGTATGTTGGAATCCAAGATGTAAATATATCAATCCCATATGACGCCACTACAATACCTGTGACACGAAAAATACATTCAGTTAAAACAAAACGTTTTCAAAATGGGTTTGCATTTGATATAAGAAATAAATCTTATTTTTGTTCGGTTTGTGAGAATCCATAGATATTTGCGAGAACAAAATTGCAGGATATGTTAAAGTTTGGATACATACCAAACTTAATGTAAAATGGAAAATTCCACTTGCAAGCTCAAAGGAGATGGAATCAAATGAAACTATAGTGTCAATTGATGGCGATAGAGTTTCTGATCTTGTTAGAGAAGGTAATTTTTATATTTACATTTTTTCAAATAACTTGTAGATGTACTTGTGTTATAATCTAACATGAATTATTTATTGTCCAATATATCCAATTATTTGCAGGAGATTTTTTTTCCATGGTTGCACCTATAGACAACACTGAAAATGTGAAATATTATTCGATGCGATGTGCATAACAAAAGATGAGGCTATTAGAAGATTTTGATAATAACGTTTTTATATATGAAAGAGGATCCATTGTATTGAAAGGATATTTTTTTCAAGAAACCCATCAAACCGATACTCATGTTCACTTTCAACACTACCAGTCAGATGTCACAAGTTGTCAATATAGTCATTTGTTATGTGCAATGCGCATAAAGTTAATAGAAGTTCAATAAAAATAAAAAAAAGGTTAGAAAATGGAAGATGTCCAAAGTCGATCATGAACGAATAATTGAAGATGGAATACCATTACGGTGTTTTTAAACAAGTGGCACATGTACATTCCATAATTTTATTTTTCATTGAAAGTACATTCCAGAATTTGATGACTTGTTTTGACTATCTTCAATCATATTTCCAAATAGGATATTTATAAAAAGGGTGTGTATAAAAAAATCCAGATCATTCTTAAAAAACACAGATAAAATATGGTTCAACCATATTTTATCTGTGTTTTTTAACCATTACACCAATCAAAATTAGTTTATGAGCATTACACCAATCAAAATTGAGTTGTATACCTTTTGTATGAGAATTTTATTTTAAACTAAAAAATTGTTAAACACCGTTTACATTGAACACTTACTTTTTTCAATAGTATTTTTTTCCATTTTATTTTAATAATATTGCATTAATTTAAAAAAAAAATTAAACATATTTTATATTTTCTATTGTAATAATATCTTGTTTCAAATTTTAACTCTTCTCGATTTTTATTTTATTTTACGAGAATTATATAAATTAAAGTTGAATTGAACATCTTTTTTATTTTGAATATTTTTTTTAATTATTGTTCTAAAAATTAAAGAAAATTTAAAAACATCTCTTTCATTTTGAGATTTTATTTTATTAAGGGCAAAATTAAAGAAAAGTTAAAAACATCTTTTATTTTGAGATTTTATTTTATTAAGGGTATATGAACCTTTAGGTGAATATCTCTTATAGATTTAACATTTTTTTATTGACTACATGATAAAATTAAAGAAGAGTTGATCATCTCTTCCATTTTAAGGTTTTATTTTATTGTCACATCATTTTGAGCATTTTATTTTATTGTTATCACACAAACCAAAAAAGAGTTGAACATCTCTTCTATCTCAATATTTTATTGTATAAACATTACCTATAATTAATTTGGATATCTCTTCTATCTTTAGAATTTTATTTTTATTACTATTGCACCAATCAAAGAAGAGTTGAACATCTCTTTTATCCTTGATTTGAGAGCATTGAATTATTTAAGTGGTAATTTTTTTTCATTTTTTAAATTAATATGAACTAACAACTAAAATCAATTTAAACATCTCTTCCACTCATTGTAATAACACTTTACTAATAATATCATATATATACCAATATCTCCATTCTAATTATTAAGTTGATTTACATTTAAAATTTGAAATTATTTAGAATCTCCATTTTAATAATTAAGTTGATTTTCATGTAAACTTATTTAGAAGTGTTAATTATTAGAATTAAATTGTAATTAATAGATATCTTCTCTAACAAATTTAAGGAAATTAATACAACCTTGTTTAAAGTCAAGTGAATTAAATTGTAATTAATATATCTCTTCTCTAACAAAGTTAAGGAAATTAATACAACCTTGCCTAAAGTCAAGTGAATACCCTTACAAAAATGTGGGTTTATGTGAATCGTACTAAACCATAGCCTACAAATCATTTTTGTAATGTAATTCTCTTTCATACATGTTATATGAGTTGTACAAGGGGTATGTGTTGTTCCTTGGCATGTCTAAAACACAATTCTTGAATGCATACCTCCTCCCTTGAATTCCACATTGGTTACGTTCTTCCAAAATAAAACACAAGTTTTCTGAAAGTAAATTGGTAGATCATGAAAATTTCTCCCTTTTAGTGCAGTTCATACCAGCATAGGCTTTGCATGGTTTAAAGTGTTTTATACTACCATAATATATTCTCAAATATGTTTTGCATGGTTTAACATGTTGTCTACTATCATATATTCTTAAATATATATGCAATGGTACAATCTTGTATGTTTGGCAGTTCACTTTTTTCTTGTCCATATATTGAGTTTGCATATTCTTAAATATATTTAAACAACAACACATTCTATGATTTTTCATATATGATCTCATATTCCTATCTTTCCTTTAGTTTTTCCTTTAGTTTTTTTTATTAGTTAAGTGCATCTATGTAAACCAATTTATTTAGCAGATCTCATGTGCATATCTTTCCTTTATTTTTTCCTTTAATTTTTCGTATTGGTTAAGTGCATCTATGTAACCAACATAATCATTAGTAACCAGGAAAAAAAATACTTTTAATATAAAATTAAACTGCTAAAATTATTTGATGACATGTTAATATAATCATATTTTTTACAGCACATAGTGAACATAAAATGAAACATTTAAATTAATACATAGAAGAAAAATATTTAAGAGTTTGATGTTTAATTTAATGCATTGTAAAAAGGAGAACATACAAAACATTAGTTCATTACTAGTTAACTTTGCCACTTTTTTCCATCAACTTTGAGAAATCAAATATGAGACAATAAATTGCTATTTTGAATTCCAAAATTATGAAATATATATATATATATATATATATATATATATATATATATATATATATATATATATATATATAATCAAAGTATGAATAGTTACACTGTAAAATACGTAAGTTTCACATCCATTTTAGGATGATAACAAAAACTAATACATTTAACTCTAAAATTCTAGACTCTAAGACATCGCTTTAAGATAGATCACTTGATACATGAAATTCAAACCTGCAAAAAAACAGAATTCAAAAATTCAAAAATTACAATTCAAACATGCCAAATAATACAAAATTTATAAAAATTGTGATTAAAACAAAATTGACATACATACCAAAAGATTTAAGTGTCATCCTCCAACATACTCTTTCCCATAAAATATATTGTAAACATATTTTCCACCAAATGTAATTTAGACATCTGTAAAAATAAAAAACATAATAAAAAAAATAACAACACATATTAGCATATATACTGTAACTAAATATTAAATAAACAATAAGAAATAATAACATAACCAACCACAGTTAAACAGATTTAAGATCTAGTGACTCTCCAATTAAGAGTAACTATATTTAAACAATTTGTAAATCTTATCTAAAATCTTAAAAAACTTTAAAGAGAAAAAATATGTTCTTGGTAAAAAAGAAATTGAATTAGAGTTAGATAATAATCTGAAAATAAATATAGAATGGTGTATGAATAAAGTTCACAAATCTCCATATTAAGTCATTCTTCCAATGAAATACTTATCTCCTTGTGGATTAAGTCCTAAATCCTTTAAGTGAAATTCTCCTTGTGAATAAGGTCCCAAATCCTTCAGGTGAAATTCTCATCCCAGGTGATGTTATTGTGTTCTTGGTAAAACAAATTGTGAGTTAGAGTTAGATAATATTCTGAAAATAAATATAGAACTGTGTATGAAAAAAATTCAAAATTCTCCATATTAAGTCATTCTTCCAATGAAATACTTATCTCCTTGTGGATAAAGTCCAAAATACTTTAGCCGAAATTATCCTTGTGGATAAAGTCCCAAATCCTTTAGAAATTCTCATCCTAGGTGATGTTATTTGATCATATTTACACAATAATAAAATACTAATCTTCTCAGCAGTTAAATACTTCTCTCTTCTTCTACAATGGTCTTATAATCAAATTCCACGATGCCCTTTCAAACTAAAGGACTCATAAATCTCCATATTAATCCATTCTTCCAAAAAACTACTTATTATCTAAAAAAGTTCACAAATCTCCATTTTAAAAACCATTCTTCCAGAAAATACTTATCTCCTCTTTCTTTGGTGGAATAGATGTTATCATACATTCTTGCATGTACATGAATGTAACACTCCCTAGTTACGACAACAAGCGAAGCATAAGTGGATTTTTTTTTTTTAAGAGTTAAGAGGCAAGAAGGCGACGACGAAAACAACTTATCCACACCACTGACTATGAATGCAAACACCCAGTCCAAGCAACAAGTTACTATGACACCACACACAGGCACAAAGACAACTGGCAAAACATGCACAAAATAATAAGAAGGATGACTACCCGTCCGACACAAACATGACCACACCTACAAGCTAATGTTCAACATCCCCATCCCGACCTTGCAGCATAGAAGGACAAGGAATAGAACCTCAAGGTGCGTGGAACTCACGCTTGAAGCCGTTCAGCCCTTGCTCCAAGAACAACTTGCACACTTGTCAACAGTCACAGTAAAACACCTACTCCGGCCAAGATCTCGTTCGTCGTTATTCCCCAGGGCACACCATGATCCCCTCATCAAGAATCATGTCATTCCCAAGTGATAGGTGCGTCAATAACCTTGGTGCAACACATCCTACATGGACCAAGGAATCTAGATTATCCTACGTGCTAGAAAGTGACAACTGAGAGGAAAACCACACCCCTACCCCAACAATTGGTCGACGAAACGTCAAGGGATGAAGACAAGGGATGTCACAAGCCAATACATGGCATCATCCTTACCCAACCAATCACCCATTCTAATCTAGTCAATGATTGCAATAACTTTTAACATGAGTTTCCATTCTAGATAGAGAACGTCTAAGTTACAACTAGTCATTAACTTAAATAAAAACATTAACAATCTTAAAGTAGAATTCTATCATTATAACACTTATGAACAATTAAATCTCAGCATGTAGTCTAGTTATATTGACCGAACTAACAATACTGTCTATCTAATAATATTATAAGGAAACTACTAACTAGTAACAAGGTTGGAGCACATTATCGAGAAAAATTAACATAGCGGTTACTTAACAATTAATAGAGAAATAACAAGGCAATTACATGACCATTAACACGACAATTAAAAGCGCATTAACAAGGTATTTTACATGACTGTTTTCATAAGAAGTAATATAGAAATAGCAAGGCATGTAAGGTGTTAGTTAACATTTAACTCGCTGTGTCATTTAATCCAAAGAATGAATCTATTAGCCATTTACATTGTTGTAGAAAATGTTCTGGAAATTAATATGACCATTACATAACAATGAATCTAGCAATAACAAGGAATTTAACTCATTGTTATCCATTTTATTTTCTAGAAAAAATGAAGGAAATTAATGTGACCATTACATAGCAATGAATCTGGCAATAGTAAGGCATTTAACTAACTTTTATCCATTTAATTCACTGTGGAAAAATTAGCAAAAACGCAGTGCCCATAGGGTGGCCAATTGTGCCCAGTCGACAACAACTCAACAATTAAAGGCAAATGAATCCAATCAAAATCAACGCAGTCCATCACTTAAGGGAAAACGCAGTCACAGTTTGAAGGAAAAATCATGGTCATTACTGCAAGTCAGTTATGAATTGAATATAAAAAAAAAGGGTGGGTGAAGTCAACATGCAGACAGTCAATTTTTATTTACCAAGACCGTGGTCATTCCGGCAAGTGAACTTATGATTTAAAAGGGATAATTTCATGGGCATTCAAGTCATGGTAATAAAGACTTGTGTAATAAAATTGGGGTGATATAACTGTGGTATTTATGCAGAAGAAAATCTGTGACAGTAAAAAAAAATCGTGGGAATGGAAAATGCTGAAAGGGATAGGGTTATTAGAACAAGAACTATACAGTCATAGACCAAACTTAATTCATTCAGTTCACATGCCAAACGTAGAGGAAAAATGTGATTACAGTCAATACCCGAGCTAAATGCAGAGGAAGGGTTAATTTAAAAAATGCCCGGTTCAACGCAACCAGGGTTAAGGGTTTTCTCCCCCTCGCCCTTTTTTTTGCTTGGGGTACCCATCAAACGCAAATAGAGATAAAAATAATCATTTTTGAATTAAAGGCATAAGGAAAAATTCATAGCCTAGAAAAGAAACGTAGACAACCATGACAGGTAAGATTTGACAGCATCATAATAACAATAATCACAGCCACGGGTACACATAAATACACAGGATTTTAATAAAAAAAAGGTTCCTTTCTCATGTACAGATCTACTAAGAAATATTAGTCTATTCTTTTAACTTCGATCTAGGCTGATTCTTACATGTAATTCCAAGCATTTAGACATATTGAACAAATTTAAATCCTAGTATGTAGAACATTTAATTATGAAATTTGTATAAAAACAGGAAACGGACAAGGACAATCACTTGTAACTCACGCATATATATGTATATATAGTAGACCAATCCAAACAAACCACATAGGGTTAAAACTTATCCCTTGATACACAACACATATTTATAGTTATCTAAGAATAAAAACACAAGGTGAGAATTTGATCCATCAAGATATAATAACGGGGTAAAAAAAAGATAATGATGAGATATAAACATGTTGAAGTTGAAGAAAAACTTCGTCAACAATCAAAATTGTAGATTTAAATAATTTCATTAAGGCGCAAGGCAAACCATCCGCCAAGGACAAACATCAAAGGTAGACTACTAACAGGAACACCCTTCGCTCATCATCCTTGCATAGAAAGGCAGGGCATTGAGATCCATAGGTCTATTAACATTGAAGCGATGAACGTAGATCAGGATCCTGGCCGACTGCCCAGGCAAGGACTGATGAGATAGGGATGATAGGAAAAACCACCACAATGGTCACAATCAAACACCACAAGGAGGTCAAGACATGTCGGGAAACGAAGGCCATGGGAGTCAATAAATCATCAAGCTAGGATATGAAAGAAAATTTAGTCATCAATCTATACAATCAGTTTACTTACTCCATTAGACATGTAGATCCAGGCATAAATACTACAACAATATACCATACAAAAATGAAGAGAGTGTATCATTTCCTGATCACCCTCTATGAGTGACGTCTCGCACGCTCTCTGCAACTCCCGCTTGCAGACCGACGAGACTTCACCGGTATCTCCCAACCAATGCTAGGGGTAATTTTCTTCCCCCTTAGCCCCCCGAGCTGCAAAGGGGCCATGCACAATATTCAGAGATTCATCTAGCTCCCATCTCGCCTCGCAAGGCCGAGCCACCACTCCTCACCGAGCTGGGTGTCCCAACTCCCACAAGCTAATTCAGTCAAGTATATATTTTTGCAGCATAACGTTATGCAAAAACAAGAGATCCTTCATGCTTCTCCTCCCTCCATTATCTAGAGTTTCCAAGTCCTTTACCTTCCCAAAATCCCATTTAATTTAATGTTTAATAAATTAAATCCTAAAAATCCTCCCCGTACAAGTGTCACCCATCCCCTTCATTCCTCCATAAATTAATTTCTTTAATTAATTAATTATCCCTATTTCCCTCACCCACCTAGAGTCACTCCTAGAATCTCTCTTAGGTGTCTCCAAAATCCCTTACAGGTTTTAATGACTTTCCCCATTATTAATTTGCTAATTCAGTTTAAAATTAGAAAGCTCTTAAATGCTAGATACCTTACTAAGTTTGACTTTCTTATTTTTCCCTTGTGTTTCCCTTTTCTTTTTATGTTTCCCTCTTTTCCTAGTTTCCTAAATATTTTAGATTTCACTCTTTCCCCTTTTCATTTAGAACTCAAATTGGCAGGTGTAGAAATTAACCTTTTTTTTTCCTTTTTCCTTTTTAATTAATAAATTTTAAATTATCATAAAATAATAAAACAATTATTTCGTTTTTTTAAATTTTATCCTAACAGATTTTTATGAATCATTTAAATTACTTACCCCTTTCTTGTTACAATATTTAACGAAGATTATAATTATTATTTATGTTGTTTTTATTTTTATTTTGTATATATATATATATATATATATTAAAAAGATAAATTTTACCACTAGCATAATTTAGACCTAGACCTTAAATTTTCGTGTTGGGCGACATTGTATTAGGGAAATTGTTTTAAAAATTCTTATCACGTTATTCATCCTAAGGTCGTCTAGGTTCATTCATTTATCATTAACAACGTGACGTGCCCTTCAGGACGTACTAGGTGCTCCAAGGGTGCCACTCGCCTCATATGTTTCCTTGTTCGACCTGCCCTTCAGGACGCACCACGTGCTCCAAGGGTGCCACTCTCCTCTTTCCATTTTTCTTACACGACATTCCCTTCAGGATGCACCACATGCTCCAAGGGTGCAACTCGCCTCTTGAATGACTTGGTAGACATCAAAAACCCCTGGATTCAATACTCCACTAGGTGAACTTATGGGAGACTAAGGGCCTCTAAGGAATAAGGCCCACGCCTTATTGCACGCCCCTTAGAATCATCCTGAGCGATTGTTGCAGTCTGTCCTCATGACATCATGGGTGCTCTTGAACTAGGTAAACATTAACCTATAGTTCGAGCCACGACGGGAGTGCTAGTAGGTTGTGGCAGGGCTGCTGTCCACACCTCTCCCTCAACATATCTGGTAGTCATGCATGACCCCTATACTCCACATGTGAGTCTGGTTAGCAAGCTATCGTCAACCTGCATCATCATCAAATAATGTCAAAAATATATCCATAATCATATCATCTAATCAGATGCACTAATATCGCAATAAAATAATCAAACCCCAATGGTACACTCCTCGACTCGATCCAGAGTCCAAGGGGTTCCATCGATGCCTCTGCATCCTCAAGGTCCAAAATCCTTCACACTCAATAAAACCGAGTCAATAACACCCATCTATGTCAATGCAGTAAAACAACATGTCACCAACCCATAACGCCTCATAATGAAAATCAATGTTTTAATAGCATAAAATCCAGATCACTTGCGAGCAAGTGTCCTCAAAGAATAAGCTCACTCAGTGTGCAAGAGCGGGATGTTACATACACCCCCTCTTGGTCTCAACTTCATCCCGAAGTTTCACTGTATAAATGTCAAAATAAATTGTATCAAAGTATCATAATTCTATCTATCAAACAAAAATGGAAACTGTTGGCTCATATCATATGCGTCCTCCAAGGTCACCGAGTGCAGACTATAGTTGTCCCACTGGACCTTGACCTGCTCTACCATTCAACTTCATAGTTGTCGAATCCAATGATCCAATATGCATATCGGCTCAGCCATGAGTGCCCCCTTGTCCTACACCAGCAAACAAATCATGTCAATAACATGTGTAGGATCACTAATATAATGTATCAAAACAGATACATGAAAAATATCATGCATACGCCTCAAGGAATCAGGCAAGGCTAGTTGATAGGCCATGGGGCCCTTCCTCTCCACAATCTTGAAAGGTCCCATGAACCTAGGAGAGAGTTTATCTCTCTTTCCAAACTTGATCGAACTCTTATGCGGTCTAACCCGCAAGAAGACTCAATCGACAACCTCGTAACTACGTTTGACACAGTGTGCATCGGTGTAAATCTTCTGTCGATCCTGTGCTTCTTTAATCCTTTGTCTTATTGTTTTCATTTTCTCTTCCATTTCTTGGATCACTTCTAGTCCCACTAGGACCCTATCCTCAAGCCAATCCCAACTCAAGGGCTTTTGACACAGTCACCCGTAAAGAAACTTGAAAGGTGCCATCTTAATGGTGCCTTGGTAACTATTGCTATAAGTGAATTCAACCAGTGGAAAGAATTCTTCCCAATGCTTTTGTTGGTCCATCACATACATGCGCAACATGTCCTCCAAGGTCTGGTTCGTTCGATCGATTTTCCTGTCAGTATTTGGGTGGTACACAGTACTGAAGTTAATTTGGGTTCCCAAGGCCTCTTGGAAACTCATCCAAAATCATCCATTAAACACTGATCCTCGATCGAATATAATCCTCTTAGGCATGCCATGTAGCCCCACAATCTCACTGATGAAAACTCTATCTATGTCGGGTTCCTGATACATCGTACACACATGAATAAAGTGATCACTCTTTGTCAGAGTGTTTACTACTACAAAAATCGAGTCGTGTCTCCTTTCCGTCAGTGGAAATCCAACAATAAAATCCATTGAAATAACCTCCCATTTCAATTCTCGAATAGCGTGTGGCTGTAGTAATCCTACCAGATGTCTATGTTCATCCTTTACTTGCTGACATTATAGACATTGGGTGACATAGTTGACTATATCTACCCTCATTCCCTTCCAGAAGAATAAGGGTTTAAGGTTTTCCCTCATCTTCATGACTCCCGGGTGAGCCATGTAAACTTCTCTATGAGCCTCTCTTAGGATCAACATTCTCAATTCTTCGTTCGGTGATATGTAAATCCGATTTTTAAACCTCAATAAGCCATCGCTATCAAACAAAAATCCTTCAAATCTTGGTACCATCATTGTGTTTTCTTCTATAAAACCCTCGACCTCTTTGTACCAGTCATCGTCACGCTGTAAAGTTAGAATGTTTTCACGTAGATTCGTCTGAAGAGGAAGCACTGAAAATATGTGTGGTCTCCGACTCAATGCATCTGCCACTCAGTTCACTGTTCATTTTATGTAAGTAATCTCGAAGTCATACTCACTAAGCAATTTTGACCAACGTCGTTGTCGTGCTTTTAGGTCACTTTGCGTAAAGATGTGTTGTAGTCCATAGTGGTCCATTTTTAGTTCAAAATTTCTTCCAACAAGGTAGTGTCTCCAAACCTTCAAGGAATAAATGATGGCTAACAAATCCAAGTCATGCATCACGTAGTTCTCCTCATGCCTTCTTAGCTTCCTCGACATGTAAGAAATCACTCTATTGTCTTACATCAAGACTTTGCCTAAGCCTTCCTTGGATGCATCAGTGCATACCAGGAACTTTGTGTCCATGTCAGGGACCTTTATTATCAATGCTATTGTCAATAAATCCTTGAGCCTCCGAAATAATTCTGCGCATTTCTCGATCCAAACAAACTTCTTGTTTTTCTTCTGCAATTTTGTGATCATATTTGCTATGTTCGAAAATCCCTCGATGAACCTTCGATAGTATCCTGGTAAACCCATGAAGCCACACACTTCCGGGGCATTTGTTGATGTAGTCCATTCCATAATAGCCTCAACCTTGGCTGGATCCACGACGATACCTTCGCCAGAGATGACATGCCCTAAGTAGTGAATCTTCGATTGATAAAATGAGCATTTGGACAACTTCCCATACAATTTTTCCTCTCGCAAACAAGGTAGTACCAAGCGTAAATTCTCTTCATGCTCCTCCATCATCCAATATTAAATCAAAATATCATCAAGGAATACTTGGATGAACTTGTCCAAGTACTCATGGAACACCCCATTCATCAAACTCATAAATACCCCTAGGGCATTTGTCAGTCCAAAAGGTAAAACAATAAACTCGTAATTTCCAAACCTCTTCTTAAAGGTGGTCTTAGGGACATCATCCTCTTTGATCCATAGCTGGTGATACCCTGATCGCAAATCAAACTTTGAGAACACTGTCTCACCCTTCATCGCATCGAACAGATCATCAATCCTCGGCAACAGATATTGATTCTTGATTGTGGCCTTTTTCAATTGATGGTAGTCAATGCAGAGCCTCCATGACCCATCCTTCTTTCGTATGAAAATAATAGGTGCACCCCACGGTAACACACTTGGATGTATCAGTCCCAGGTCCAACAATTCCTTCAGTTTCATTCTCAACTCCTGTAACTCTAGGGTCGACATACGATAAGGCGTTCTTTCTATCGGTTCAGTCCCTGGTTTTATGTTAAGGTCCTAACCCGCACATAGGTAGATCAATGTATTCGGATGTAATACAGGTCAATATTAATAAGACCTTTCAATAAAATAGAATAAGGCATATGTAAGAAGACCTAATAGAAGCTTTCGCTTCTAGAAGGATCTTCCTCTAGATGCTTCTCTTAATAGAAATATTTAGTATAAATAAGGGG
>ML781385.1:513180-528306 GCA_009831015.1 Picea engelmannii | reverse complement strand
GCCTCTGAAAAACAACACCAGTGGGCTCAATGGTTACCCCTCGCCGAATGGTGGTACAACACTACATACCATACATCCACTCGCATGACTCCTTTTGAAGCAGTGTATGGACAGAAGCCACCATCAATTCTCTCATACTTACCCGGTACCTCGAAGGTCCAAGTAGTTGACCAAACACTTACAGTCCGAGAGGATATCCTTCGTACCCTGAAAGAGAACTTGGTCATGGCCCATAATAGAATGAAGCAGCAAGCAGATCAAGGTCGCTCTGAACGTCAATTTGCCGAAGGGGATCAGGTGTTTCTGAGACTGCAACCATATAAGCAAACTTCCCTCAAGGCAGAGTTGTGTCAGAAGCTAGCACCCAAATTTTATGGCCCTTACAAAGTTCTCAAGCATGTGGGACAAGTCGCATATCAGTTAGCTCTACCCAGTCAGTCGAAGCTACATCCTGTTTTTCATGTTTCATGCTTGAAGAAGGTGATTGGAACCAGGTGCCAAATTCAAACCAACCTTCCAGAGTTAGTTGAAGAAGGATCCATTTGGCTACAACCAGAAGCAGTTTTGGACCAGCGTGAGTGTCGCCTGCGTCAGCACACCATCAAGGAAGTGGTAGTACAGTGGAAAGATATGACTCCAGCCAATGCCACTTGGGAACCAGCTACCATTCTGCAGCAGTTTCCACATCTTAAGCCTTAAGTACAAGGCTGTTTTTAAGGGGGCGGACATGTTAAGGTCCTAACCCACACATAGGTAGATCAATGTATTCGGATGTAATAAAGGTCAATATTAATAACACCTTTCAATAAAATAGAATAAGGCAGATGTAAGAAGACCTAATAGAAGATTTCACTTCTAGAAGGATCTTCCTCTAGATGCTTCTCTTAATAGACATATTTAGTATAAATAAGGGGCGAGGGTATGTGAACCCTAGCTTGGATATTATTGTAACAAAGTGCTGCTCGACTGGAGGTTGCCCCCTCGAAGAGGCCTGTGAACATTGCTATCTTATCAAAGTGTTGTTTCTGTTGCTATTTCATAGATCATTTCTGTGTATTTTGAAGATTATGCTGGATATTTTACTGCTATTCTATCATTTCTAGCATTTCATTTATGTTCTGCATATTTTATATATCTGGTATCTTTCATTTTAGGTCTATGGTAAAATCCAGCTCCCTCTCTGGCGACATCCTAGGTAACTCCCCCAGAAAGACATCTACAAACTCTCTCACCACGGGAAGGTGTTCTAGACCTTCTTCTACTCCCTTCTCATTTAACACAAGGATCACATAAATCTTACACCCCTTGAGCATGCTCTTCCGAAGCTGCAAGGAAGAGATGAACCTTAGGGAAACTCCCTGGTTCCGGCCTACAATCACATGTCTTTTTCCCTCATCATCGACCAAGATCAATCATTTCTTCTTGCAGTTGAGTGTCGCTTCATGCGATTCCAAACAGTCCATACCGATCACAACGTCATAAGATCCTAATATTGTGATGTACAAGTTGTCCCTGGTGACAAAATCTCCTAGGTTAAGGATACAACCCATAACCTTTCCTCCAACCTTTTGTTTGGCTCCCGATGCCATCTCTACGAAGATAAACTCATCCTGTTCGACTGCCTTTACCTTAATTATTTTTAGCACTGCACCAAAAATGAAGCTCTTGGTAGCACCAGGATCTATCAAAATACTAAAGGTATAGTCAGTGACGATACCTATCATCTTGAGCACAGTCAACTAATGCTCTACCTGGCAGTTATTCGCCGCTACATGAATCTGATGGGCCTTGCCCAAATATCCCACAGTAATGGGTCTGGCTGATCCAGATGCTCTAGTCCTCTCGACAAGGAAGTCATGCTGGTAGTGTGGCTCCCCACACATCCAACACCCTTTCTTCGGCCCACTAGTCCTGGTACTCGAAGTAGAAGATGATGGCCCACTGTCCTAGAATCCTAGTTTGTTCTGTTGAACAAGCCTAAATTGTTGCTACTGTTGTCGATGTTGTTGCTGATGCTATGGTCCCTGATAAGGTGTTCGCTGCTAAGGTGTCGGTCACTGAGGTGTAGTGAAAGTGGATTCCCTCTAGAAGCCATGATACCTTGGCATATGTCTGTCTGGTGTCTGATGCTACTGTTCCATGGATGACACCTGCCCTACTGGTCTCGCTGGAGTCCTGGTCTGACCCCGGATGATAAGCTCCTCATCTGCTATGAGGGCCTTTTGGATGACATCATGCAAGGTTTGAGGGATCAAAATCCTAACCTTTGCATGTATGCTACCATTAAGGCCGAACATGAACCTATTTACCTTAAGTTTCTCAGTGTTAATATGCAAAGCATACCAAAGAAACTCCATAAAATAGGCCTCTTACTCGGGCACCGTATGACTTTCCTGTCGTAAGGCGTTGAACTCATTGAGCTAATGATCCATGAATTCCTCTGATAGGTATCTCTCTCAGAACCATTCCTTGAACAGTTCCCATGACACGTCTTTGACGACCATGTTTAGCTGCGGTAGGAGCGCCTTCCACCATAGAAGAGTGCTTCCTTTCATTTGGAAGACTGCCATGCAGACATTCATGTTGGAGGTATAATCGTGAAGTGCAAAGCACATCGCCATATTCTCTAATCATGCCACGATAGCTGCACTGTCTGAGGCACCAAAGAACTCAGGAAATTTGACCTTCTCGATTTCATGGTGAATGCTACTAGCACCGACCAGAGCGCGTGGTGGACCCTCAGGGGGTTTCGATTCCCTGGCCTCAACTCTGTCCAAACAACTGATCAATTCCTTAGACATGCACTGAAAATATCTCATCATTCCAACCACATCACCAACTACTATCTTCTCCTACCCTACAACCTGTTCATCTCCCTAGCGGTTAGACCCCTTAGGCGTGCACGCTACTGGAGGCGTCACACCTCCTCCCCTAGAACCCCTTCGTCTACCTCTACGGAATCCTCTAACCATGATTACCTACATGAATACAAGTCAACTTAATTAGCAACATCATAATCAAATCACATCAACGAAATTCGTAGCGATCCCAAGTCATGGGTTGAACCCGCTCTCATACCATATCTAACACTCCCTAGTTATGACAACAAGCAAAGCAAAAGTGAATTTTGTTTTTTGTTTTTAAGAGTTAAGAGCCAAGAAGGCAATGACGAAAACAGTTTGTCCACACCACTGACTACGAATGCAAGCACGTAGTCCAGGAAACATGTTACTATGACACCACACACAGTCACAAAGACAACTGGAAAAACGTGTGCAAAATAACAAGGAGGACGACTACCCGTTCGATGCAAACATGAACATACCTACAAGCTAAGGATAAACATCGCCATCCCAACCTCGTGGTCTAGACAGACAAGGACTAGAACCTCAAGGCGCATGGACCTCACGCCTGAAGGCATTCGGCCCTTGCACTAAGGGCAACTTGCATGCTTGTCAACACTCATGCTAAAACACCTACTCTGGCCAAGATCTCGTTCGTCTCTATTCCCCAGGGTGCGCCACGATCCCCTCATCAGGAATAATGTCATTCCAAGGTGATAGGTGCATTAATAAACTTGGTCCAACACATCATGTCTGTACCAAGGAATCTAGATTATCCTACATGCTAGAAAATGACAACTGAGAGGAAAACCACACCCATACCCCAACAACTGGTTGACGAAACGTCAGAGGATGAAGACAAGGGATGTCACAAGCCAATACATGGTATCGTCCTCACCCAATCAATCACCCAGTTTAATCTATTCAATGATTGCAATCACTTTTAACATGAGTTTCCATTCTAGATAGAGCACATATAAGTTACAACTAGTCATTAACTTAAATAAAAACATTAACAATATTAAAGTATAATTCTATCATTATAACACTTATGAACAATTAAATCTCAGAATGTAGTCTAGTTATATTGACCGAACTAACAATACTATATGTCTAATAATATTAGAAGGAAACTACTAACTAGTAGTAGGGCTGGAGCACATTATTGAGGAAAATTAACATAGCGGTTACTTAACAATTAAAAGAGAAATAACAAGGCAATTACATGACCACTAACACGACAATTAAAAGCACATTAACAAGTTAGTTTACATGATTTATGTCATAACAAGTAATATAGAAATAGCAAGGCATGTAAGGTCTTAGTTAACATTTAACTCATTGTGTCATTTAATCAAAAGAATGAATCTGCTGGCCATTTACATTACTGTAGAAAATGTTTTGGCAATTAATATGGCCATTACAAAACAATGAATCTAGCAATAACAAGGCATTTAACTCATTGTTATCAATTTTATTTGCTGGAAAAATCAAGGCAATTAATGTGACCATTACATAGAAATGAATTTGGCAATAGTAAGGCATTTAACTAACTGTCATCCATTTAATTCGCTGTGGAAAAATGATCAAAAACGCAGTGCCCACAGGGTGGCCAATCATGCCCAGTCGACAACAACTCAACAATTAAAGGAAAATGAATCCAATCAAAATCAACGCAGACCATCACTCAAGGGAAAACAAAGTCATAGTTTGAAGGTGAAATTGTGGTCATTACTGCAAGTCCGTTATGAATTGAATAGAAAAAAAAAGGGTGGGCGAATTAAACATGCACACAATCAATTTTTATTTACCAAGACCGTGGTCATTCCGGCAAGTGAACTTATGATTTAAAAGAGCTAATTTCATGGGAGAATTCAACATCCATTCAACAAATGTTTAGGGAGAAATTTCGTGGGCTGTCAAGTCGTGGTAATAAAGACCTGTGTAATAAAATCAGGGTGAGATAACCATGGTAACTGTGTAGAAGAAAATCCGTGACAGTAAAAAAAAATTGTGGGAATGGAAAATGTTGATAGGGATAGGGTTATTACAACAGGCACTATACAATTGTAGACCAAACTTAATTCATTCAGTTCACACGCCAAACGTAGAGGAAAAACGTGATTACAGTCAATACTTGAGCTAAACGCAGAGGAAGGATTAATTTAAAGAATACACTGTTCAACACAACCAGGGTTAAGGGTTTTCTCCCCCCCTTTTTTTTTTGCCTAGGGTACCCATCAAATGCAGGCAGAGATAAAAATAATCGTTTTTGAATTAAAGGCATAAGGAAAAATTTACAGCCCAGAAAAGAAATGCAAACAACCATGACAGGTAATATTTGACAGCATCATAATAACAACAATCACAGCCACAACTACACATAAATACACAGGATTTTAATAAAAGAAAGGTTCCTTAATCATTTACAGATCTGCTAAGAAATATTCTTCTATTCTTTTAACTTCGATCCAGGATGATTCTTACATGTAATTCCAAGCATTCAGACATATTGAACAATTTTAAATCCTACTGTGTAAAACATTTAATTATGAAATTTGTATAAAAACAGGAAACAAACAAGGACAATCACTTGTAACTCACGCATGTATATATATATATATATATATATATATAGAAGACCAATCCAAACAAACCACAGAGGGTTAAAACTTATCCCTCAACACACAACGTTGATTTACAGTTAACTGAGAATAAAAACGTGGGGTGAGAATTTGATCCATCAAGATATAAAAATGGGGTAAAAACAAGATAATGATGAGATATAACCATGTTGAGGTTGAAGAAAAACTTCACCAACAATCAAAACTACAGATTTAAATAATCTCATCAAGGCGCAAGGCAAACCATCTGCCAAGGACAAACATCAGAGGTAGACGGCTAACAGGAACACCCTTCACTCATCATCCTCGGACAGAAAGGCAGGGCATTGAGATCCATAGGTTTATTAATGCCGAAGCTACGACCATAGATCAGGCTCCTGGCCGACTACCCAGGTAAGGACTGATGACCTAGGGATGATAGGCAAAACCACCACAATCGTCACAATAAAACACCACAAGGAGGTCAAGACATGCGGGGAAACGAAGGCCATGGGAGTCAATCAATCATCGAGCTAGGCTATGAAAGAAAATTTAGTCATCAATATAGAAAATCAATTTACTTACTCCATTAAACATAGATATCCAAGCATAAATCCTACAACAATCTACCATACAAAAATGAAGAGAGCGTACCTTTTCCTAATCACCTACTTTGAGTGACATCCCATGCACTCCATGCAACTCCTGCTTGCCGACCAACGAGACTTCACCGGTACCTCCCAACCAATGCTATGGGTACTCTTCTCCCCCCTTAGCCCCCTGAGCTGCAAAGGGGCCATGCACACTATCAAGAGATTCAGCTACCTCCCAACTTGCCTCGCAAGGCCGAGCTACCACTCCTCACTGAGCTCGGTGTCCCAACTCCCACAAGTTAAGTCAGTGAAGTATAGATTTCTACAATGTAACCTTACGCAAACAGAAGAGATCCTTCATCCTTCTCCTCCCTCCATTATATAGAGTTTCCAAGTCCTTTACCTTCCCAAAATCCCATTTAATTTAATGTTTAATAAATTAAATCCCAAAAATCCTCCCCGTACAAGTGTCACCCATCCCCTTCATTCCTCCATAAATTAATTTCTTTAATTGATTAATTACCCCTATTTCCCTCACCCACCTAGAGTCACTCCTAGAATCGCTCCTAGGTGTCTCCAAAATCCCTTACATGTTTTAATGACTTTCCCCATTATTAATTTGTTAGTTCAGTTTAAAATTAGAAAGCTCGTAAATGCTAGATACCTTACTAAGTTTGACTTTATGCTTTTTCCCTTGTGTTTCCATTTTGTTTTTATGTTTCCCTCTTTTCCTACTTTCCTAAATATTTTAGATTTCCCTTTTTCCCTTTTTCATTTAGAACTCAAATTGGCACGTGTAGAAATCAACCTTTTTTTTTCCTTTTTCCTTTTTAATTAATAAATTTTAAATTATCATAAAATAATAAAACAATTATTTCCTTTTTTTTAATTTTATCCTAACAGATTTTTATGAATTATTTAAATTTCTTACCCCCTTCTTGTTACAAGATTTAACGAAGATTATAATTATTATTTATGTTGTTTTTATTTTTATTTTGTATATATATAGAGATATATATATTAAAAAGATAAAGTTTTACCACTTGCATAATTTAGACCTAGACCTTAAATTTTCGTGTTGGGCGACATTGTATTAGGGAAACTGTTTTAAAATTCTTATCACGTTATTCGTCCTAAGGGCGTCTAGTTTCATTCATTTATCATTAACAACGTGACGTGCCCTTCAGGATGCACTAGGTGCTCCAAGGGTGCCACTCGGCTCATATGTTCCCTTGTGCGACGTGCCCTTCAGGACACACCACATTCTCCAAGGGTGCCACTGGCCTCTTTCCATTTTTCTTGCGTGACGTGACCTTCAGGATGCACCACGTGCTCCAAGGGTGCCACTCACCTATTGACTGACTTGGTAGACATCGAAAACCCCTGGGTCAATACTCCACCAGGTGAACTTGTGGGAGACTAAGGGCCTCTAAGTAATAAGGCCCCCGCCTTATTGCACACCCCTTAGAATCATCGTGAGTGGCTGTCGCAGTCTATCCTCATGACATCATGGGTCCTCTCAAACTAGGTAAACGTTAACCTATAGTTAGAGCCACGACGAGAGTGCTAGTAGGCTATGGCAGGGCTGTTGTCCACACCTCTCCCTCAACATCTCTGGTAGTCGTGCGTGACCCCTCTACTCCACATGTGAGTTTGGTCGGCAAGCTACCGTCAGCCTGCATCATCAAATAATCATGTCATAAATATATCCATAATCATATAATCTAATCAGATGCACTAATATCACAATAAAACAATCAAACCCCAATGGTACACTCCTCGAATCGATCCGGAGTCCAAGGGGTCCCATCGATGCCTCTGCATCCTCGAGGTCCAAAATCCTGCACACTCAGTAAAACCGAGTCAATAGCACCTGTCTATGTCAATGAAGTAAAACAACATGTCACCAACCCATAATGCCTCATAATCAAAATCAATGTTTTAATTGCATAAAATCCAGATAACTTGCGAGCAAGTGTCCTCAAAGAATAAGTTCGATCAGTGTGCAAGAGCGGGATGTTACAATGAATAAAACACAAATCTGCACACGTATATTAAGTCATTCTTCAAAAACATTTATATGGGATGTATTCATATTAGATATAATGAGATTCGTTTTGAAATTATGTGTGAGCTTATTTGTAAATCTAATTGAATGTTGGTTTTCATGATTAGTAACCAATTTAGTTAAGAGCTTGAAAATACCTTGGAAAGAAGGAAGTCACTTCATTGTATGTAGAAAACACAAATTTGTCCATACTACGTCATTCTTGGACAAGAAAGCAAGGAATGCAATCGAGGAAAATTTAGAAGATTTCTCTTTTCTGATGTGGGATAGAGTCTGTTCTCAAATATTCAAATGTTCAAGTTCAAAATTAGTTCTTCATCATGATCTAACCTTAAATAAGTTTTAATATAAACCTTTTAATACAAGGATAAACTTATCTAGGGGTTCTATATATTTCAAAATAATTGATCAAAGCGTTGAATAGGAAATGCTAAACTAAAAATTAAAGAAAATAAAAATTTAATAAAAGTCAAGAACATACATTTATGAATCATCTTGAATGGACACATCCTTCCCAAATCTGGGTGCTTCCTCCGCTTCCTCCTCAATCCCAATCTCCCTCCCAATCACACTCTTATGTACTCTCTTCTCCACATTAACTTATATAACACATTTCAAATTTGAAAATTTGAAAAATTACATTTAAATGATTATAACACATTAAATTTAAATGATTTTAAGACATTAAATGATACCTGTGAAATCCCACCCTCTTGAAACTCTCTCAATGAGAATTGAGACAAGCATGTCCAAGTGGTAGGAGATGGAATAGGGATTTGTGAAGAACACAACTAAGAACTAAATCTAGGATTCAATGTGTTCACAATTATACAAAATTATAAATGTTGTTGATCTCTTATTCAAAAGAGTGGAGATTGAACAACTATTGGAAAACACGTACTTGATTTAACCCATCCAAATTTAAACTTGTCGAATCAAGTCCCCTACCTACTGGAGATTCATTTAACATATCTCCAAACTGCAATTAATGGAAAGAACAACTTGATTATTTCTATATATACAATGATATCTAAATCTAGAATTAGAAGTAAACTATCATAAAATGCGTCAAAAATTTCTTAACTAGAACACATACCAATCTGTGGTTCGAGTCATCATTCTAAATGACCTTCTTCCAACCATCCCGAGAAAATTTTCCATACTCAAAAACATCTTCTACTGACATTTTATCTAACTCCGCATATATTTTATAAACAAATGTGGCTCGAAAATTGGCTTCCGTTTGCTGACGGTTCATGCCAACATAAACAGCATAAAAAATAGCTTCCAAATTTCCCCCGATTGTATTCCTGGCCTCTTTTCCAACCTCTGATGTAGCCTGCAACTCTTAAAGTGAAGCAAATGCCCCTGTTGGTGGATGTACTAAAGGTTTTGGGGGCCTCAAAAATGCTTCACTTCGATATGCCCCTTTGCGATCATATGTACGTTCTTTACCAGTCCCATAATATTTGGACGGTAGACTAGTATAATCAAGGTGGATGTGCAAGAAAAACTCCACAAAAAATTGTCTTGCAAAATAGTCTTGAACCTCATCGTTGCATGGAAATTTCCCATATGCCGCCAAAAAATTGTTATACATATGTCTTGCAATGTCAGGGTGCTTAAAATATTGCACCTTTAACATCTTTATCTTTGGGCCCTCTTTGAAATTAGACATTGAAATTGCGTCTTCTTTTGAAACTCTATTTTTTATTGCCTCCCATTTATCAAGGCCCACCACCTCTGACTTTTTTCACCTCATTAGATTGACAAAACTGTTAGTGGTTGGCCCCATCTTCTAATATGTGTCCATAAAGTTTTCCAATGAATGCAAAACAATTTGCAAGCTTTGTTTACTCTCCTGAGGGAGTTCCAAGACCACCAAATCATTTTCCAACCTATTTTTAACACCTGAGAATCACTCAAGCGTCATTGCTTCAGTATTCCCTTCCTAGGGAAGTTCATCACCAACATCCGAAGGATAGGTGGACGTAGGCATGTAATATTATGTTTCTTGATAACGCGACCTCCTAAATCCACCTTCATCCCCTGCACTGACATTTGAATCTTTGTGGAAACCACTCTCTCTTTCATTTTCGTTCATTGCTCTAAACTGATTGTCTACACACACATTTGAAAGTAACTTCAATATTTAACCTCACATAAATTTAAATACAAAAAAATACAAGAAAAATAAACAAAATTAAAGAAAATTACCAGAAATATTCTCTTGTCTAGAGGTATTCCCTACATTCTTAGGTGTAGGAGTATCAATGCGCAACCTATCTAAGAAGGATGCATCCATAGCACTTTCTTGAGCAGGTTCTGCAGTTGATCTATTCACATAATCATTTTAAAATCTCCTATGACGATATTATTGTTGGTCACTCGGAGTCTCAGACGAAGAAGGCGTTCTTGTTCTTCCTTCTTGGGATAACCTAGATAGTTTTCGAGGAATGTTTGGAGAATCCCGTGTCGACTTCTCTCCTCCATATCTATCCACAATGCATATTTTATCAATAAAAATGCAGATATGTACCCAAGTTCAAGAAATTAAAAACGCAGAGAGAAATCAAAGTTTTAATCAATCAAGCCACAAATGTGCTCGTTCATAAGAAGATGCAAAGACTAAAAATTCAGCCATGAATAAATCAAATCAAATATAAGTAAGGGATAGACAGTGGGGAAAGTTCTTATCCTTCACTCATCATCCATGCATAGAAAAGAAGGGCATTTGAATCTATAGGTCTTTAAACACCGAAGTGACAACCGTCGATTCGACTCCTGGACGTCTGCTTAGGCACGAACTGATGACTAAAGGGATAAGGGACATAATATAAAACCACAATCTTTTCATAATAATCAATAAAAAACACACATAGAAATCATTGAAATCAAAATTTGGGTTCCCCAAGGGAAATCAATTCAAAAAAACAACAAGCAAGGGGATTCATTAAAAGTTACCTATGGTTGGATCCACTAAAAAAATGTATTAAACATTTCTTTAAGATTCCTTAAAAATTTCCTATGGTTGGATCCACAAAGACCACATATAATGCAATCCATTAGAATCCGCAAAATAAAGAGTATAATATTCATAATCTCACACACCCACTAATAACATAAGAAATCTTTAGTAAGTGGTGCACAACAACTTGTTATGCCTTTACTATTGGCACATAAGAAATATTAATTTACTAAGTGGTGCACTCTTATATGATCACATATTGGATAATGTTATATTATATAACATATGAACTATGAAAATGTTATATTATATAGTTGGATCACTTCAGATATTTAAGGACAAATTGTTGGCTAGTTGTGGATATGGTTGAACTAAATACATAACTGTGAAATAATTTATGGTCACCTAAAGTTATATAAAGGGACCTAATTGTACTATAAACTAAGGGATTTATACATTGAGTGGATAACTACCCAAAATTAACTCAATAACATGTTGTAACGACCCCTTTGTTACGACTACAAGCGAAGCAGAAGTGAAAAGTTCTTTTTTCTTTTTCTTTTTTTAAGGGTTAAGAGGCAAAAAGGAAACGACGACAATAGTTTGACCACACTACAGACGGAGAACATAAGCACACAACCCAGGAAACAAACAAATACGACACCATGCATGGGAACAAAGGTGACTAGCCAAAACATGCATAGAATAACAAGGAGGAACCACTACTCGCCCGACACAAACACAACCACGCCTACAAGCTAAGGGACAACATCTTGATCCTGACACAATGGCCTTGATGAACAAGAGGAACACCTCAAGGCGTGTGAACCAAACACCTGAAAGCATTCAACCCATGCGCCAAAAGCAACTTGCAATGCTCAACAACACTCACACACAACACACTGACTCCGACCAAGATTGCGTTCGCCGCTATCCCACATAGTGAACCATGATCCCTGCATCAAGAATCATTTCGTTCCCAGGTGATGGACGCATTAAGACCTTGGCACAAACATAAGTTGTTCATACCAAGGACTCTAGAAAACTCCGACACGCTAGGAGACAAATACTGACTGGGAGACTATACCTACACCCCGCACAAAAGGTCAACGAGACACAAGAGGACAAGGACAACGGGTGACTCCAATCGATACACGACATCGTCCCCAACCCAACCAATCACCCAGTCTAACCGGTCCATGATTACAATCTATTTTAACATTGGTTCCATTCTAAATGGGGCATGTCAAGTTACAATTAGTCAATAATGAACCTGCTAAATAACATTAATACAATCAATCTTGCATCTCTAAGTAATCAATACTAAAACTATAATTATAAATTCCATCTAACCTCAATCATAATTCAAATTAGCAAGTCTAAAACTTGCAATCTAGTCTTTACTCACCAATCACATTTTAATCATTATCACAACCTTAATGGTCAATTCTATAATAATCCAAATTCTCCATCCAACTAGCCATTAACTTGATAACAATGGTAACAATCTTAATGTAGAATGCTACCATTATAACAATTAATACAACAAATCACAAGGCATTTAAGTTGACAATTAACCTAACATTTAATATAGCATTAATAACACTAACTACATCAAGGCAGAAAGCAACAATGAAACATTTATTAACTCAATAACTTACCACCCGTGTCTATCTTTACTAACTGTACCAAAGGACAGTTGTCTACAAACATTAAAGGAACCAGCTGAGAAGTTTTAATGCCATAAATCCATATGCATTCAACAAGATACTAAGGCCATGCATCGAATTAGGTTTACTGCCATATGCCTTTGATAAGATTCACTACCAGGTAAAGGTAAAAACTCAAGGCATAATGCCGAAGCATTTAGTTGGTTGTCTAGAACCAAATTCATTTACAAGTTAAAGGCACAATCAACAAAATAGGCAACTCGTCACCATTCAACTGCAAAAACATTCCACAATAAAGTCGATTTTGGGGTGAATGACTGGAAAATTGTAGTCATCATTTCTAAGGCCAAATCATCGGCAGTTTAAAAACAATCTGTTGGCAGCCAATTCACATTTTTTTTATTATCTTATAAGATGCCTACACCAATGTTTTGCAAACATAAATATTTCGTCACAATTTTCAAATAAACGACACTTTTAGTTTTTGCGACATTTGTACATTTACCTTCGTTTTTGTTTTCACGACTGTAAGCGTGAAAACATGGTCTTTCGAAGTCGCATTTGAATCATTATTGAACTGTCGCTATCCCTATTGTTGACATGCCTATTGAGCTTACATTTTACTTATCATTATACAACTTGCAAAACTCTTTTGATCTGCACTCATTTGACATTCTTTGATTGATCATGTAGTTGCGTTTCATGAGTGATTAAGTTTGTGATTCATTGGCAATTGGATTTATTTGTTCTTTGATTTGATTGACCATTGGTTTCATGAAAATATATAAGTGTGATGGTTAAACCCTTGATATATTTCATTTGATATGACACCTAGTTTCAAAACGTATTGGCACATTGGATAAACTCTTGATATGAATTGATACATCGCATGTCACATGGTTAAACGCTTGGTATTGGTTTCGATTTGTAAGTTTGGTTTAAAACTATGGAATAACTTTGATTGTGTGCATTGTTTTAATACACTTACCATTGGTTTCATTGATCGGCCAAGTGACATAATTGTTGAACTATACTATAGTGGTTTGAACAGCCATAAGCGTAGGCGGTTGTACCATTATCAATGACTATTCTTCATGGCAGAAATAGCTCCACCACCTTCGCATGCTAATGTTGGTTGTGGAGCCTGATTATCTTCCTGATTCAGAGGTCCTTACTTTCAAACATGTTTATACCCCATGAAGTATTTACACCCCAAAAGTATGTACAGTCTTCCACGTAGGGGAGTGCAGAGGGGGGGTACCCCCTCTGCGGGGTCCGGGGGGCCTATCCCCCCAGCTAGGGGGTCTGGGGGCAAGCGGGCCCCCAACGGGGGTTCGGGGGGGAAGCCCCCGAAGCAAAAATTGCCTTGTAAAAGTATATTGTAATTTCATTGTAAATATGGACCGTTCATTATAAGGTCGCAGATCTAACAATAGAGATTATGTTAGGGTTTTTTACCCTAGAAGGCAACCCTCTTTTATGAGGGAAATGTATTGCGGCTATGGATGATGGTGAATATTGTATTCTGAGAGAGGAGACTATGAGAGAAAGAAGAGGAAGTTACAGCGGGTTTCGCTGTAGGTTGTATCCCTTCATTTGCTGGATAATAATAAAGGAAGGACCTGGAAATTTCTCTGGTGGACGTAGCCCACACTGGGTGAACCATGTAAATCTATATCTCTCTTGTATTGTGTGTCTTCTTTGTTTTGTTTCTACATTTGTTTTATTTTATTGCTCTGTGATCCTGTTTTTCTAACAACTGGTATCAGAGCCAGGTTACTCGCAGGAAAAGAGGGTTCCTGGTTCGAGTGGGAGCAATGTCGGAAGATGGAAAGTTTAGGGTCGAGAAATTTAATGGCCAAAACTACCAGTTATGGAAGATGAAGATGGAAGACTATTTATATCAGAAGGATCTATTCCTACCATTGAGCGGAGTAGCAAAGAAGTCGGCGGCCATGAAGGATGAAGAATGGGAGATTCTTGACAAAAAGGCTCTAGGAACGATACGGCTGAGCCTGACAGCATCGGTGGCTTTCAATATTTCGAAAGAAAAGACAACGAAGGGTTTGATGGACACGTTGGCCAAATTGTATGAAAAACCCTCGGCGTCGAATAAGGTATTTCTAATGAAGAGATTATTTAATATGAAGATGTCAAAAGGTGGGTCTGTTGCAGATCATTTAAATGAATTTAATACGGTTACTAATCAACTAAGTTTTGTAAAAGTGGACTTTGATGATGAGGTCAGGGCTCTTCTAATCTTGTGCTCATTTCCAGAAAGCTGGAATGGCTTGGTCATGGCTGTAAGTAACTCTGTCTCTGGTTCAAATACTTTAAAATTTGATGATGTTGTTGGTGTTATCCTTAGTGAGGAAATGCAA
>ML781385.1:464821-495377 GCA_009831015.1 Picea engelmannii | reverse complement strand
CTAAAAAGAAGCATCTAGAGGAAGATCCTTCTAGAAGTGGAAGCTTCTATTAGGTCTTCTTACATCCGCCTTATTCTATTTTATTGAAAGGTCTTATTAATATTGACCTTTATTACATCCGAATACATTAATCTACCTATGTGTGGGTTAGGACCTTAATGCTAAGATAATTTTTCCTGTTAGACACACTCAGTGGGTTTCTAACCTTGTCCCAGTCCAAAAGAAAAGTGGGGAAATCCGACTCTGCGTCGATTTCCGAAACCTTAGTAAAGCGTCTGATAAAGAAAACTATCCCGTTTCGTCCATGGAACAGATACTTCAATAGGTATCTGGTTCTGAGAGGCTATCCTTACTGGATGGTTTCTCGGGATACAACCAAGTCCTTATGTCTCTGCCAGACCAACTTAAAACTACCTTTCGTACTCCGTGGGGAACTTATGCTTATCGTAAAATGCCCTTTGGATTGATTAATGCCGGTGCCACTTTTCAGAGAGCAATGGACATTGATTTTCGAGGCTTAATCAATCAGTCTGTCGTAGTTTACTTAGATGATGTGACTGTATTTTCTAAAAACAAAAACGATCATCTAGCTCACTTACGAGTCGTCCTACTATGATGTCGCAAATACGACATCTCCTTGAATCCCAAAAAATCCATCTTTGCAGTAGAACAGGGTAAACTCTTGGGATTCGTTGTGTCTAGTGAAGGGATGATTATTGACCCCAAAAGGATTCAAGTCATCGCAAAACTTCCCCCTCCTACATCCAAAAAATCTATGCAGTCTTTCTTAGGCCAGATTAACTTTGTGAGAAGATTTGTCCCTAGTTTCTCCGAAATGGTCAGGCCGTTACATAATTTAATAAAGAAAGACACCCAATATCACTGGGGACCCATAGAAAACCAAGATTTTAATGCAATAAAGAAGGCCATAATAGATGCTCCGTCTCTCATGAGCCCATATTTTTCTCAAGACTTTACACTCTACACTTTTGCTTCTGACCATTCCTATGCTGTTGTCCTAACCCAAAAGAATGTCGAAAACAATGAAGTACCCATTGCATTTATGATCTCTTCTTTCAAAGGCACTGAACTTAATTACCCAGTGGTAGATCGGAAAGCCTACACTGTTTTCAAAGCAGTTAAGCACTTCCGGTCCTATCTTTTGAAGTCAAGGATGAAATTCATTGTCCCTACCCAACCGTGAGGAACTTGTTAGTGCAGAAGGAACTAGGAGAAAAGAGAGCTAACTGGGTCACCTCCTTGCAGGAGTATAACTTAGAAATCACCCCAGCTCAGATAGTGAGAGGCCTAGGGTTATGAAAGTTAGTTTTTGATTCAACAACAGGACAACAAGAAGAGAGCGATACGTCAAACCTAGGACAACGCGATCAAAGTCTAATCTGTTGCGCACAAAACCCTGTTAGTCCTTGGTACGACGATATAAGATTATGTCTTGAACATGGGTCAACCCCCCATCACCTGGATCCTGCTAAAAGAAGAGCATTGAGATTAAAGTCTGCCTCCTTTCATCTGGTCAATGGTATCTTGTTTTGTCAGAGTTTTGACAACATACTGATGCGCTGTCTTGAAAAGGACGAAGCAGAAAAAGTCTTGCTCGAGTTGCATGCAGGAGAAGATGGTGGTCATTTTGGTGGTGACACCACTGCTCATAAGGTTTTAAGAGTCGGTTATTAATATCCCATGCTTTTGAGAGATGCCCATGCCTTGTGTCATAAATGTATCATTTGTCAGAAAGCATTAGGGAGGTTACAAAAACCAGCCTTTCCTTTGCAACCCGTTTCAGTAGATTCTCATTTTCAGTAGTGGGGCCTTGATATCATAGGTCCAATCAACCCTCCGTCCTCACAACAACACAAGTTTATTGTGACAACCACAGATTACTTTACTCAATGGTCTGAAGCTGCTGCGTTAAGAACTGTCAACACCAGTCAGGTAATTGCCTTTCTAAATTCGAATATTATCACTCGTTTCGGTATCCCTGACTGTTTAGTATTCGATAATGCTTCTTAATTTTCCTCTCTTGAGATGAGCAAGTTCGCTTTGGAAAAAGGAATTAAGTTGAAGTATTCTTCTAGCTATTACCCCCAGGGCAACGGATTGGCAAAATTGAGAAACAAGAACTTGATCAAAATCATCAAGAGAACGGTGGTTGAAAATCACAAAAATTGGCACAATGCACTGTTGAACGCACTGTGGGTTGATAGGGTAGTGCCAAAAGATGTTCTAGGTAACTCCCCCTTTTTTCTCGTTTATGGAAGAGAAGCAATTCTTCCACCTCACATTCTTCTTCCTTCACTTCAGTTGTCACAGAAATTCCAAGAAGAAGATTGTCCCCCTTTGTAAAACCAAATTAACGCTTTGATGAATCTAGAAGAGGTAAGAGCCCAAGATAAACATAAGTTAGATCAACATCAACAATTGTTTAAAATTTGGTTCGATTCTAACTCTGCTTCTGAAAGGAATTTTGAAGTAGGTGATCTCGTCCTAAAATGGGACAAACCGCACGAGGGAAAGGGAGAACACACAAAATTTCAAAACTTATGGCTTGGACCATTTTTAATTGCTGAAAAGTTGGGTCCTAGTTATTTTCGATTACAAAATCTTGAAGGGCAGCCTGACACCTACCCGGTGAATGGCCAAGCCTTGAAACGATACTTTGCTTGATAACTACCCTTGTATATTATGTACATATTTTGATTTCTTTTTCGTTTTCTTTCTGTTTTCGATTTTGATTTGAATTTATCAGTTTGTGTTTTTGAAAATACACATACCTGTGTATTGAGCTATTCAGATAAAGAAAACAAAAAAATTCCTTCGTTGAAATAACTTCTGAGAAATTTGTGCAAACATCAATACTATATTGTTGAAGTTTATATCTGTGTTGGAAAAGTCTGTTGTTTGAAATAAGTTGACTGATTTCGATCTCTGAGTAAAGCTTGTCATGATCATCTATTATCTTTTTATGTTGTCCCTATTCCGTAAAGGAATGACTCGGGAGATGTCTCCCTGCCTGAGGAGTTTGTTTCTGTTAATAAAACATCTCTGGATCTAAATAAAGGACAGTTCTAAAAAAAATTGATGAGATCTAAAAAAATATGTTGAAATATCATAATTTTCAGCGCCACCCCGCTCGACTATATATCTATAAAAAACAAAAAAAAAAAAATTATTAATAAGATCTGTGGGAAGTGCTTGTAAACCCGCCGAGATGATGAATAGGTCTGCTGGCAGCGGGTAAATGCATGCATGGTGCCAAGACAAATTTGTCGGGGTATTGAACAGGCCCGCTGGCAGCGAAGCAATGTCGGGTATATGAAAATTTGCAAATACGAATCCTCATAATGTCCTTTATTCTAATCCAAAACTTCTTGGCAGGATACAGATGTCAGAGTGGGTTAAATGGAAACCCTATCGAGGCTATGGACGCCTGCTGGAAGTAGTGGCTATGCCAACAGTATTGGAGATTTTATCTTCAATATCATGATTTGCTGGTCTTAAGACTGTTATAAGTTTTCATCTTTTAAAACACTGCTGAAATAGTTGGTAAATGATGGTGTTTACACGATTTTCTGGTTGTTATTTTTGAGTTGGAATTATCTTTTTTGTCCTAATCTTAACTTCTCCTTTTGGCAGAGATAACTTCTTCTACCAGTGTGTCGCCATTGTTGGCAGCCAATTCACATTTTTTTTATTATCTTATAAGCTACCTACACCAATGTTTTGCAAACATAAATCTTTCGTCACAATTTTCACATAAACGACACTTTTATTTTTTGCGACATTTGTACATTTACCTTCGTTTTTGTTTTCATGACTGTCAGCGTGAAAACTTGGTCTTTCGAAGTCGCATTTGAATCATTATTGAACTGTCGTTATCCCTATTGTTGACATGCCTATTGCGCTTACATTTTACTTATCATTATACAGCTTACAAAACTCTTTTGATCTGCACTCATTTGACATTCTTTGATTGATCATGTAGTTGCGTTACATGAGTGATTAATTTTGTGATTCATTGGCAATTGGATTTATTTGTTATTTGATTTGATTGACCATTGGTTTCATGAAAATATATAAGTGTGATGGTTAAACCCTTGATATATTTCATTTGATATGACACCTAGTTTCAAAACGTATTGGCACATTGGATAAACTCTTGATATGAATTGATACATCGCATGTCACATGTTTAAACACTTGGTATTGGTTTCAATTTGTAAGTTTGGTTTAAAACTATGGCATAAATTTGATTGCGCGCATTGTTTTAATACACTTACCATTGGTTTCATTGGTCATCCAAGTGACATAATTGTTGAACTATACTATAGTGGGTTGAAAATCCATAAGTGTCGGCGGTTGTACCATTAGCAATGACTATTCTACATGGCAGAAATATCTCCACCACCTTCGCACGTTGCCATTAATGTCTATCCCTTATCCCTGTTTCACCTTTGTTAGCTCGGTTAACCCTTCGTGCACTCTGCTCCTGTGTATGCTATGAACCAAACCCTGGCTCGTTCACCGTGTGCTTGGCTCCATGGCACCAGTGGTGCAAATCAAGACGAATGGTATCCAAGCCTTGCTACTATTCAACAATGCCCGGAAAGGCTTAGAGGATAACGGTTGGCTCACCTTCCTGTAGAGGTTTGACGGTTTTAATCTAGTTGTGGCCAAACAGTTCGCCCTGACTTTTGATGGCTGTAGAGCCAAGGTGGGCGACATTCAGTTGGAAATCAATGAGGAATTTCTTAGCTCTGCCACAGGGTTACCTTCCACGGGCCAGCGTTGGTTCAAAAATTCGAAAGTGGAAGAGGTTCCATGGCCACTTTTGTTCGTCTCGCGAAAGGTCACATTTTGTCACAGAGGTATGCCCATCTCCGCGCTTAAACCACGATGGCATGATATTTTGATGGTGGTCAAACAATTCATGACCTGTGAAGGTCAATATGGACTCATTTTTCTCTACCACCTTCGTTTGTTAATGAATTTTATGGGATACCCGTTGAATATGCCCTTTTACTTCCTGCGTAGCCTGTATAAAATGTCGAAAAGGTTTAAAAGAGAGAATTTCGATAGTAGCCTGTTCCACCATGGACTAATTAAACTTATCATTGTTCATCACTTAAGTCTCCATGGTGATAGCTTGTGAGCTTTTATCGCTCAAAATGGTTTTGATGATACAGACCCTGTCCAAATTGACTAGCCTGTGGTGAATGAAAACAAGGTCGGGCCACCCGTGCCCTTCCATGTCTTACTACCCTCTCCTAAACCCTTCGCTGACCCTGATGTGGACTTACCAGATGCTATAACTAAGAAGGTTGAGGCCGTTAAAAATACTGTAAGAAAAAAGGCCAAGGCAAACCCTACTGTGGATGCTAAGAGTAAAAAGAACGCTCAGCTTATCTCAAGGATGGCTAGGAATAAGCTAAAACCTAGTGTTGAGAAGAAGCCCATAGTCCTTAGTGAGGATTCAGACTCTGACATAAAACGTTTCCTAGCCAGTTAGTACCCTTACTCACAAGGTCTGTGCTCCGAGCCACCTTATGATTTCGTTTCTAATCTTCCCCCTTGCCTAAGAAATAATCCTAGCTACCCAGGGATCAAACTATCTAATGAAACCCTCGGCAATTTAACCAAACCCTCACCTGGATTTTCGAAGCCAACGCAGTCATCCTGTGACCAATGTGATTTGTGATTGGAACGATACTATTTAGACATTCATTTACTTCAATAAAAAATCCAATCGTTGGAATATCAAGTTGCAGTATTGACCAGCCAAAGAGACAAGCTCCAAGCAACCGATAGGAAGCAGAGGACCACTGGTTCCATTGTTTTCAAGAATGTTGAATCGGCCACAGCCGTTGTCAACTACAAAATGTCATGATCAAGCCATCTTCTCATCCTATAGGTATGAATTTTGTTATCGTTTTTGTTTTGTGAATGACCAGGATTAATATAATGATTTGAATTTCGTTTTCAAATAACTCTGTATATCATTCAAAATGGCTATACCATTATGTGTTCATCATGTACAGTGTCTTCACTTTGCTAAAAATAAATGAAATTTTGATTTGGAAACACGATTTGCTCATTCCCAGTTTAGCCACTGATAGATTTTTTATCGGATTTGATTGATTTTCGATTGGATTTGATTTGATCATTTGTCTGTTTGAGTTAACGAAATGGATGGTTTGGTTTCGATTGGATTTGTTTGTATCCAATTTGAACAGGAAGTTTTCCATACTAGATTTAGAATGCGATCATGTTTTGATATGATTTCGTTATGGTTAGTTTGTATGCTATGATTGTTGAATGATTTCATGAGTTTGGTTGTTACAATCTTTCAATATGTTGTGTCATATAATTTTCTAAATCGAGAATACAACTCTGTTCAATTTCGATTTGGAAAGAACGACTTTGTTTTTATGGGAACAATACTCTCATTTAAGCCTGTGCGAATGATATTCACGCCCGAATCATGGAACGATTTTGACCCATGACGACCGTGTTAAACCCCAGTTGTTCGATTCGCTTGATTAGATTGTTGTGTATCTTCAGTTAATTCGATCATTTTCATGAGTTGGATTCGTATCATAAATGCTGCTCTGTTTGATTTTAATTTGCAAAATGAATTGGTCGACATATGTTATCAAATCCGGTTATAATTTGTTTGAAAGGGACGATTTCGATTAAGATCAATCAATTTTGTTCGCCCCAAATAGCAATAACAAATGATTGAACTAATCCTACAGATCCTGTTACCAACGGAGTGATCTCATTACGATTTCATTTATGGTAATTTATGCGCCAGTTTTGGTTTAATTCGCTCATGGCATGAATCATTTGTTATGTCAATACAGTTATAACGATTTGAAAATGATCTTGTTCAGATTCGATCGTATCTCCTGTTAATGAGGCAGCATAAAAATTGCTTGCGATTTGTTTTAATTGATTTCAGTTTGATATGAAACGATTTCATAACTTTTTGATTATGATTCTGTTGACCCGACTTTGGTAACAAATGAAACAGAGTACACCTATCTCTGAAATCATTTGATTGATCTTGGTCTTGTTTGATTTCAAAATGGTATAACAATTTCAATTTCAATGATTCATTTTCAAATAGCTATTGGATGTTAATTGAATTTAATTCTTTAAAAGATTTTGACTTGACTTTTATGCTGATTCTGTGTCTTATTTAGACCAGCTACAGAATCGCAAGATTCTGTAGCTAGTCTATAGAATTAATTTTTTTATTATTTTATTAATAAAATATCCTTCTAACTTGTCCATTTTTTACCCTTTTCAGGTACATCTGAATTGCATTGGACATACTGGACAGTTTAGGAGATATTTGTGTGTTTTAGATTTATTTTAGGTTCATAGTTTAGTCAGACTTGGGATATCTTCCCAGATTTTATGTAAACAGTTTGATAACTTCTACAAGGATGTTTTACCCTATGGAAGATCTTTAAATACTTATTATTTTTTGTAATAAGGAGCATCCTCACTTGTGGGAGAACCAGGCTATGGATTTCTAATACAAACTGAGACAAGAGTTGATGTTTTTCTACAGCTTTAGCTTTCATAATATCAATCTTTTGTTTCAAGTTTATGCATGTCGCTTTGCAGTTGATTATAGACTACTTTAGCTATCATAGTCTGTTGCAGAATGATGTGATTTTATTAATGTGATCCATGTCTGAATTCTTTCATTACTTAAAAACTACAGCAATTACTTCGTTCAGTCGATGAATGACAGATTTCTCTTCTTCGTCAATTGAACTATTTTGTATAATTCTTTGCATACAGGTTTATCTTACTGTGAAGATTTATAAATCATAAGATTGTTGTAGATTTTTATGTCTTGTTTGTCCTGTAATTATATTGAAGAGAACTGCAACTATCATTTACGAGAAGCTTCTGGATAATTCGGTGTGGGTTTCCTCCCTCCGATCAGTTAAGACAATCATCATACATAGGACAAATCTGGAGCGTTTCTCCAGGTCAGTTTGTGTTTTATTTTCGTTAGTTTGTTTAGTATAATTTTAGTATTTTAGTTAGATATATGTTTAGTTAGATTTGTAGTTAGAATTAGTATATTTGTTGTTTAGTTTAGTTAGTTTTTGTTTTATTTCTTGTTCATAAAATTATAAAATCAACAAAAAAGTTATATATATATCTTTCTCTGTCTCAAGGCAGAATATAAATGAGTTTTTCAGATTTTGTTCAAATCTGTAAATTGTAGATATTGTACATTTTGTGAATAAGTTATATTTCCATTAGTAGTTATATATATAATTAGTTAGAGTTAGTATAGTATTAGATAGTAGATTGTATATAGAATAGTTAGTTTAGTTTATTAGTTTGTTTTATTTCTTTTTAGTTAGATTAGTTTATTAGTTTGTTTAATAGTTAGTTTTAGTTAGATTAGTTTATTAGTTGTTTAATAGTTAGTTTTAGTTAGATTAGTTAGTTTAAAATAGTTTTTCATTTTTTGTTTTCATAGGACCTTAGATCGGCTAACGGAGCCGCTAAACCCGTCAGGGTGGTTCATCCCAAACGGATTGGGTTATTAGACAACCTCGGACCGGTTCCACTCTTCCAGTTGACGGACAGTCAATTTCGCCCATCAACACAATCTCAGTCTTATTTTAAAAGAAATTTTTTGGGCATTTAAACAACATCTCAGTCTCATTTTAAAAGCAAAAATTGTGGGTATTTAAAACATCAATCTCAATCTCATTTAAAAGAAAAATCATGGGCATTTAAAATAGAAATCTCAGTCCCATTTAAAAGCAAATCGTGGGCATTTAAAATAACAATCTCAGTCTCATTTAAAAGAAAAATCATGGGCATTTAAAACAATGATTCAGTCAACTTTCAAAGGGCAAAAATGTGGGTAAATACAACTAGCTCAAGCAGTCGATTAGAGGAAATTCGAGGGCATTTTTAACAGTAGCTCAGTCCCATTTTTAAGTGGAAAAAATCATCGGTAAATGTAGCTAGCTCAGATAGTCAATTAGAGAAAATTCGTGGGCATTTTTAACAGTAAATCAGTCCCATTTTTATGTGGCAAAAATCGTGGGTAAATGCAGCTAGCTCAAGCATTCGATTAGAGAACATTCGTGGGCATTTTTAACAGTAAATCAGTCACGATTTCCAGGAAAAAGCGTGGTGAAGGACACCCAAAAGGAAATGCATGCCGCGGTCATTAATTAAAAGGTAAAATGCTAGGCAAACACACCAGGGTAAAAAAAAAACAATGCAGAGAGGGATGAATAAACTGAGGTTTCGCTTTTTCACTGCTAGGATGCCAATGCCAATGCATATGGGAAAAAAAAACGTTTTTTATTTCTTACCAGGGTACCAAATGTGAAATGAAGACAAAGAAATATCACAAATCATTTATCCAATTCCAGTGTACCAACTATAATAACGCAGACTTAGAAATTAAATTGTTTTTCCATTTTCAGGATGCCAACAAAAAAAATGCAGATTGAACTTAAATCTTTTTACATTCCAGGATGCCAATATAAAAAAGAAGACTGAAATTAAATCTTTTACCTTTCCAGGATGCCATTATAAAAATGCGGATTGAAGTTAAATCCTTTTTACATTCCGGGATACCAATATAAAAATGTTGACAACAATAGGACAACTCTAGGGTTCATTGTGATAAATCATCGAAAGGATCGCATGGATTCTATCAGTCAAGGTACAACAAAAGAAACAACAAGGAAGCAAGATAATCCATACGCAGAGGTCTTACTGGAAGGCGCAAGTCAAGAAATCAGGAAAGGACAACAACAGAGGTAGACGGCTGACAGGAACATCCTTTTCTCATCATCCACGCACATAAAAGCAGGGCGTTGAGATCCATAGGTCTATTACCACCGAAGCAACGACCGTAGACCAGGCTCCTAGTCAATTGCTCAGGCGAGGACTGATAATCTAGGGATGAATGGAAAAACAACCACAAACTTCACAAATCAATACACCCAAGGGTGGTCAAGACATGTCGAGAATCGAAGGCCATGGGAAGACCAACATCGAGCAAATGGCTATGGAAAAATTCAATCATCTACTAGAACGCTAAGACAATCAAGTTACTTACCCAATTAAACATGCAGATCCAAGCATAAATCCTACTACCATCTACCATGAAAAAATAAAAAAAATCATATCATTGCCTGCTCACTCGCTTTGAGTTGTCCCGCGTGATTCGTGCAACTCTCGCTTGTCAACAGATGAGACTTCACCGGCATATCCCAGCCAACGCTAGGGGTACTATTCTTCCCCCTTAGCCACCTGAGCCAAAAAGGGGCCACCCAGACTATCCAGAGTATCAACTAGCTCCCAACACACCTCACAAGGCCGAGCTACCACTCCTCACTGAGTCGGGTATCCCAACTCCCACAAGATAAGTCAGTCAAGTATAGGATTCTGCAATGTAACATTACACAAACATAAGAGATCCATCATCCTTCTCCTCCCTCCATTATATAGAGTTTCGAAGTCCCTTTCTTTCCCAAAATCTCATTTTATTTAAAGTTTAAAAAAAATAATTCATAAAAATCCTCCCCGTAAAAGTGTCACCCATCCCCTTCATTCCTCCAAAAAATAATTTATTTAATTAATTAATTACCCCTATTTCCCTCACCCACCTAGAGTCACTCCTAGAATCGCTCCTAGGTGTCCCCAAATTCTCTTATAGGTTTTAATGACTTTCCCCTTTATTAATTTGCTAGATCAGTTTAAAATTAGAAAGTTCTTAAATGGTACATACCTTACTAAGTTGACTTTCTTCTTTTTCCCCTTGTGTTTCCTTTTTCTTTTTATGTTTCCCTCTTTTCCTAGTTTCCTAATTATTTAGATTTCCCTCTTTTCCTAGTTTCCTAATATTTTAGAACTCAAATTGGCAGGTGTAGAAATTACCTTTTTCCCTTTTCTATTTTTAATTAATAAAATTTAAATTATCATAATATAATAAAACAATTATTTATTTTATATATATATATATATATATATATATATATATATTTTAAAGGATAGAGAAAATTATGCCACTAGTATAATTTATACCTAGACTTTAATTTTCGTGCTGGGCAACATTTTATTAGGGAATTTGTTTTAAAAATTTCTTATCAGGTTATTAGTCCTAAAGCCATCTGGATTCATTCATTTATCATTAACAACGTGATGTTCCCTTCAGGACGCACTAGGTTCTCCAAGGGTGCCACTCACCTCATTTGTCTTCCTTGCATGACGTGCCCTTCAGGATGCACCACGCGCTCCAAGGGTGCCACTCGCATCATTTGTTTCCCTTGCATGACATGCCCTTTAGGATGCACCATGTTCTCCAACGGTTCCACTCGCCTCTTGACTTACCTGGTAGACATAAAAGACCCCTAGAGTCAATACTCCACCAGGTGAACTTGTGGGAGACTAAGGGCCTTTAAGGAATAAGGCCCCCACCTCATTGCACACCCCTTAGAATCATCGTGAGAGACTATTGCAGTCTTCCCTCATGGAATCATGGGTCCTCTCGAACTAGGTAAACATTAACCTATAGTTTGAGCCACGGTGGGAGTGCTAGTAGGGTGTGGCAGGACTGTTTTCCACACCTCTCCCTCAACATCTTTGGTAGTCATGCATGACCCCTCTACTCCACATATGAGTCTGGTCAGCCAGTTATCGTCAACCTGCATCATAAATGAATCATGTCAGAAATATATCCATAATCATATCATCTAATCAGATGCACTAATATCACATATAAAATAGTCAAACCGCAATGGTTCACTCCCCGACTCGATCTAGAGTCCAAGGGGTTCCATCAATGCCTCTGCATCCTCAAGGTCCAAAATCCTGCACACTCAGTAAAACTAAATCAATAGCACCAGTCTATGTCAATGCAGTAAAACAACATGTCATCAACCCATAACACCTCATAATCAAAATCAAAGTTTTAATAGCATAATAATCTGGCTCACTTGCGAGAAAGTGTCCTCAAAGCATAAGTTCATTCAATGTGCAAGAGCGAGATATTACATACACCCCCTCTTGGTCTAAACTTAATCCCAAAGTTTCATAGTATAAAGGTCGAAATAATGTGTATCACAGTATCATAACTCTATCTATCAAACAAAAATGGAAATTATTGGTGCATATCATATGCATCCTCCCAGGTCACCGAGTGTGGACTATAATTGTCCCACTAGAACTTGACCTGATCTACTATCCAACACCGTAGTTGTCGAACGTGACAATCCAAGATGGGGATTGGCTCATCCATGATCACCCCCTCATCTGACGCCTGCAAAGAACTCATGTCAATAACATGTGTAGGATCACTAATATAATGTCTCAAAATAGATACGTGAAAAACATCGTGAATACGCCTCAAAGAATCTAGCAAGGCTAGTATGTAGGCCATGGGCCCCTTTCTCTCCACAACATTGAAAGGTCCCATGAACCTAAGAGAGAGTTTATCTCCCTTTCCAAACTTGATCGAGCTCTTATGCAGCTTAACTCGTAAGAAGACTCGATCACCAACCTCATTACTGTGGTCGACACTGTGCACATCGACATAACTCTTCTACCGATCTTGTGCTTCTTTAAACCTTTGTCTTATTGTTTTCATTTTCTCTTCCATTTCTTGGATCGCTTCTGGTCCCACCATGACCGTATCCTCAGGCCGATCCCAACTCAAAGGTGTCTGACACTGTCACCCATAAACAAACTTGAAAGGCGCCATTGTAATGTTTCTCTGGTAACTGTTTTATAAGCGAATTCCACCAGTGTAAAGAATTCTTCCGAATGTTTTTTTTGGTCCATCACATACATGTGCAACATGTCTTCAAAGGTCTAGTTCATTTGTTCGGTTTGTCTATCAGTCTCTGGGTGATACGCAGTACTGAAGTTAAGATGGGTTCCCAAGGCCTCTTGGAAACTCGTCCAAAATAATCCAGTAAACACCGATCCTCAATCAGATATAATCCTCTTAGGCACACCATGAAGCCTCAAAATATCACTGATGAAAACTCTAGCTATGTCAGGTGCCTGATAAGTCATACGCATAGGAATAAAGTGAGCACTCTTTTCAGTGTGTCTACTACTACGAAAATCAAGTCGTGTCTCCTTGTCGTTAGTGGAAATCCAACAGTAAAATCCATCGAAATAACCTCCCATTTCGATTATGGGATAGCGTGTGGTTGTAGTAATCCTGTTGGATGTCTATGTTCAGCCTTCACCTACTGACATTCTAAACATCTGACCACATAGTTGACTATATCTACCTTCATTCCCTTCCAGAAGAATAAGGGTTTAAGGTCTTCCCTCATCTTCGTGACTCCTGGGTGATCCATGTACACTTCTCTATGCGCCTCATTTAGGATCAAACTCCTCAACTCATCATCCAGTGGCACGTAAATCTGATTTTTAAACCTCAATAATCCATCATTGTCAAACGTAAATCCTTCGAATCTTGGTACCATCATCGTGTTTTGTCCCATAAAACCCTCGACCTCTTTGTACCAATAATCATCACGCTATAAAGTTAGAATCTTTTCACATAGATTCGTCTGAAGAGGCAACAGCGAAAAGATGCGTGGTCTCTGACTCAATGCATCTACCACTCAGTTCACTATTCGTTTTATGTAATTAATCTCGAAGTCATACTCGCTAAGTAATTATGACCAATGTCATTGTCGCGCATTCAGGTTGCCTTGTGTAAAGATGTGTTGTAGTCCACAGTGGTTAGTATTTAGTTCAAATTTTCGTCCAATAAGGTAGTGTCTCCAAATATTCAAGGCATATACAATGGCTAACAACTTCAAATCATGCGTCGCATAGTTCTCCTCATGCTTTCTGAGTTTCCTCGAGATGTAAGTGATAACTCAACTATCTTGCATAAAGAATCTTCCTAAGCCCTCCTCGGATGCTTTAGTGCATACCAGGACGTCCACATCCATGTCAGGGACATTTAGTATCAGTGCTGTTGTCAACAACTCCTTGAGCCTCCGAAATGCTTCCGCACATTTCTCGTTCCAAAAAAACTTATTATTCTTCTTCTAGAATTCCGTGATCAGATTTGCTATCTTTGAAAATCCCTCGACGAACCGTCGATAGTATCCTGCCAAACCCATGAAACTATGCACTTCCAGGACATTCATCGACATAGGCCATTTCATAATAGCCTCGACCTTGGCTAGATCCACGATGATACCTTCACCGGAGATGACATGCCATAAGTAGTGAATCTTCAATTGATAAAATGAGAATTTGGATAACTTCCCATACAATGTGTGCTCTCATAGACACTGTATTACCAAGCGCAAGTTCTCGTCATGCTCCTCTGTTGTCCGAGATTAAATCAAAATATCATCAATGAATACTTGGACAAACTTGTCCAAGTACTCGCGGAACACCCTGTTCATCAAACTCATAAATACCCTGGGGAGTTTGTCAGTCCAAACGGTAAAATAGTAAACTCGTAATGTCCAAACCTCGTATTAAAGGCAGTCTTAGGGAAATCATCCTCCTTGATCCGTAATTGGTGATACCCTGATTGCAAATTGATCTTTGAGAATACTGTCTCACCCTTCATCTAATTGAACATATCATCAATCCTCGAAAATGGATACTGATTCTTGATTGTTTCCTTGTTCAATTGATGATAGTCAATGAAGAGCCTCCACAAACCATCCTTATTTCGTATGAAAATAATGGGTGCACCCCACGGTGACACACTTGTTGGATGTATCAGTCCCAGGTCTAGCAATTCTTTCAGTTGCATTCTCAACTCCTGTAACTCCAGGGTCGACATCCGATAAGGCGTTCTCTCTATCGGTTCAGTCCCCATTTTTAGGTCTATGGCAAACTCCAATTCCCTTTCTAGTGGCATCCCAAGTAACTCCTTCGGAAAGACATTTGCAAATTTTGTTACCACCGGAAGGTGTTCTAGACCTGTCGCTACTCCCTTCTCATTTAACGCAAGGATCACATAAATATTACACCCCTTGCACACGTGCTTCTGTAGTTGCAAGGAAGAGATGAACCTCAGGGAAACTCCTTGGTTCTAACCTATAATCACACATCTTTGTCCCTCTTCATCGACCAAGCTCAACCATTTCATCTTACTATTGAGTATCACCTCATGTGATTCCAACCAGTCCATACCAATCATGACATCATAAGATCCTAAGATCATGACATACAGGTTGGCCCTGGTGACAAACTCTCCCAGGTTAAGGATACAGCCCGTAACCTTTCCTCTAACCTTCTGTTTGGCTCTCGAAGCCATCTCTACGAAGCTAAACTCATCACGTTCGACTTCCTTTACCTTAATCATTTTTAGCATTGCACCAGAAATGAAACTCTCGATAGCACCGAGATCTATCAAAATACTAAGGGTCTAGTCAGCGACGATACCTGTCATCTCAAGCACAGTCGAATGGTGATCTTCCTGGCGATTATTCACCACTGCATGAATCTAATGGGCCTTTCCCAAATCTCCCATGATCATGGGTCCGGCTGATCCAGATGATCTAGTCCTCTCCATAGGGCAGTCACGTTGGTAATGTGTCTCCCCACACATCCAAAACCCCTTCTTCAGTACAGTAGTTCTGGTACCCGAAGTAGAATATGATGGCCCACCGGCCTAGAATCCTAGTCTGTTCTGTTGAATATGCCTAAAATGTTGCTGCTGTGGTCGACGGTGTTGATGTTGTGCTCCCTGACAAGGTTTCCTCTGATGAGGCGTGAGTCGCCGAGGGGTAGAGGCATGAGTCGTCGAGGGGTAGTGAAAGTGGATCCCCTCTGGATGCCACGATATCCTGGCATATGTCTGGCTTGTGTTTGATGTTGCTGCACACCCGATGACACCTGCCCTGCTGGTCTCACTGGAGTCCTTCTCTAACCCCCGCTGATAAGAACCTCCTCTGCTATGAGGGCCTTCTGGACAACATCATGCAAGGTTTGAGGCATCAAAATCCTAACCTTTGCACGTATGCTTCCTTTAAGGCCGAACATGAACCTGTTGACCTTGAGTTTCTCAGTGTTAAGATGCGGAGCATAACAAAGCAACTCCATAAAATGGGCCTCGTACTCAGGCACTATACAACCGCCCTGTTGTAAGGCATTTAACTCATTGAGTTGATGCTCAATGAAATCCTCTGATAGGTACCTCTCTCAAAACCGTTCCTCGAACAGTTCCCATGACATGTCTTCGACGACCATGTTCAGCTGTGGTAGGAGCATCTTCCACCATAGAAGAGTGCTCCCTTCAGTTGAAAGACCACCATGCGGACCTTCATGTTGGAGGTATGGTCGTGAAGCGCAAATCACATCGCCATATTCTCCAACCATGCCTTGGCAGCTACACTATCCGGGGCACCAAAGAACTCGGGAAATTTTACCTTCTCAAGTTCATGGTGAATGCTACCAGTATCGACCGAAGCACGTGGTGGACCCTCAGGGGGTGTCGGTGTCGTAGCATCATCGTTGTCCAAACATCTCTTCAGTGCCTCACACATGTGTTAAAAATATCTCATCATTCCGACCACATCACCTACTACTATTTTCTCCTACCCGACATCTTGTTCGTCTCCCTGGGGGTTAGAACCCTCAGGCGTGGATGTTACTGGAGGCATCGTACCTCCACCCCTAACACCCTATCATCTGCCTCCGTGGCATCCTCTAACCATGATTACCTGCACAAATACAAGTCAAATTAATTATCAACATCATAATCAAATCATATCAACGAAATCTATAGTGATCCCAAGTCGTGGGTTGAACCTTGCTCTAATACCATATGTAATGACCCCTTCATTACAACTACAAGAGAAGCAAAAGTGAAAAAGTTTTTTTTTTTTTTTTTAAGGGTTAAGAGGTAAGAAGGCAATGAAGACAACAGTTTGACCACACCACATATGATGAATAGAAGCATGCAACCTAGGCAACAAAGAACTATAACACCACATACGGGCACAAAGGCGACTGGAAAAAACATGCACAAAATAACAAGGAGGAATGACTACTTGCCCGACACAAACATGAACATGCCTACAAGCTAAGGGAAAACATCCCCATCCCGACACAATGGCCTAGATGAACAAGACGAGAACCTCAAGGTGAATGAACCTAACGCTTGAAGGAATTCAACCCATGCACCAAAAGAAACTTGGAACGCCCGACAACACTCACACAGAATGCACCGACTCCAGCCAAGATCTTGTTCGTCACTATCCCACAAGGTGCACCATGATCCCCGCATCAAGAATCATGTGGTTCCTAGGTGATGGATGTGCCAATACCTTGGCGCAAACATAAGCTATCCGGACCAAGGACTCTAGAAAAATCTGACACGCTAGGAGCCCAATACTGGCTAGGTGACTATACCTACACCCCCCACAATAGGTCGACGAGACACAGGAGGACGAGGACAACAGGTGACGCCAGCCGATACACGACATCATCCCTGACCCAACCAATCACCTAGTCTAACCGGTCCATGATTAAAATCTATTTTAACATCGGTTCCATTCTAAACGGGGCACGTCAAGTTACGATTAGTCAATAATGCACCTGCTAAATAATGTTAATACAATCAATATTGCATCTCTAAGTAATCAATACTAAAACTATAATTATAAATTCCATCTAACCTCAATCATAATTCAAATTAACAAGTCTAAAACTTGCAATCTAGTCTTTACTCACCAATCACATTTTAATCATTAACACAACCTAAATGGTCAATTCTATAATAATCCAAATTCTCCATCCAACTAGCCATTAACTTGATAACAATGGTAACAATATTAAGGTAGAATGCTACCATTATAACAATTAATAAAGAAAATCACAAGGCATTTAACATGACAATTAACCTAACATTTAATATATCATTAATAACACTAACTACATCAAGGCAGAAAGCAACAATGAAACATTTATTAACTCAATAACTTACCACCTGTGTCTATATTTACTAACTGTACCAAAGGATAACTGTCTACAAACATTAAAGGAATCGGCTAAGAAGTGTTAATTCCATAAATCCATATGCATTCAACGAGATACTAAGGCCATGCACCAAATTAGGTTTACTACCATATGCCTTTAATAAGATTCACTGCTAGGTAAAGGTAAAAACTTAGGGCATGACGCCGAAGCATTTAGTTGGTTGTCTAGAACTGAGGTCATTTACAGGTTAAAGGCGCAGCCAGCAAAATAAGCAACTCATGGCCATTCGACTGCAAAAACATTCCACAATAAAGGTGATTTGGGGGTGAATGACTAGAAAAATGCAGTCATCAAATCCAAGGCCAAATCGTGGGTGGTTAAACAACAATCTAGGTCTTATTTTAAAAGCAAAGTCGTGGGTATTTAAACAACATATCAGACTCATTTTAAAAGAAAAAATAGTGGGTATTTGAAACAACAATCTCAATCTCATTTAAAAGTATAATTGTGGGCATTTAAAACATCAATCTCAGTCTCATTTAAAAGCAAATCATGGGCATTTAAAACAACAATCTTAGTCTCATTTAAAAGAAATATTATGGGCATTTAAAATAATGATTCAATCAACTTTCAAAGGGAAAAAATGTGGGCAAATACAACTAGCTCAGGTAGTCGATTAGAGAAAATTCAAGGGCATTTTTAACAGTAACTCAGTCCCGTTTTTAAGTGGAAAAAATCATGGGTAAATGCAGCTAGCTCAGGCAATCGATTAGAGAAAATTCATGGGCGTTTTTAACAATAACTCAGTCTCGTTTTTAAGTGGCAAAAATCGTGGGTAAATGCAGCTAGCTCAGGCGATTGATTAGAGAAAATTCATGGGCATTTTTAACAGTAACTCAGTCATGATTTCCAGGAAAAGGCATGGTCAAGGACGCCCAGAAGGACATTCATGTCGCAATCATTAATTAAAAGGTAAAATGTTGGGAAAACACACTAGGGTAAAAAAAAAAACAACACAGAGAGGGATGAATAAACCAAGGTTTCCCTTTTTCACTGCCAGGATGCCAATGCCAACGCATATAGGAAAACAAAAACGTTTTGTATTTCTTACCCGGGTACCAAATTTAAAACACAGATAGAGAAATAACACAAATCATTTATCCAATTCTAGTGTATCAACTATAATAACGCAAACTTAGAAATTAAATTGTTTTTCCATTTTCAAGATGCCAACAAAAAAAATGCAGATTGAAATTAAATCTTCTTACATTCCAAGATACCAATATAAAAATGAAAACTAAAATTAAATCTTTTACATTTCCAAGATGCCATTATAAAAACGCAGATTGAAGTTAAATCCTTTTTTCATTCCGGGATACCAATATAGAAATGATGACAACATTAAGAGAACACCAGGGTCCATTGGGATAAATCATCGAAAGGATCACATGGATTCTATCAGTCAAGGCACAGAAAAAGAAACAACAAGGAAGCAAGATAATCCATACACAGATATCTTACTGGAAGGCACAAGTCAAACAATCAGTCAAGCACAACAACAGAGGTAGACGGTTGATAGGAACGTCCTTCGCTCATCATCCACACATAGAAAAGTAAGGCATTGAGATCCATAAGTCTATTAACGCCGAAGCGACGACCATAGATCGGGCTCCTGACCAACTGCTCAGGCGAGGACTGATGAGCTAGGGATGAAGGGAAAAACAACAACAAACTTCAAAAATCAATACACCCAAGGGTGGTCAAGACATGTTGGGAAACGAATGACATGGGAAGACCAACATCGAGCTAACAACTATGGAAACATTCAGTCATCTACTAGAATGCTAAGAAAATCAATTTACTTACCCAATTAAACATGCAGATCCAAGCATAAATCCTACTACCATCTACCATGCAAAAATAAAGAAAGTGTATCGTTTTCTGCTCGCCCACTTTGAGTTGTCCCGAACACTTCGTTCAACTCCCTCTTGTTGACCAATAAGACTTCACTGGTACCTCCAAGCCAATGCTAGGGGTACTTTTCTTCCCCTTAGCCCCCCGAGCCGCAAATGGGCCACGTACACTAATAAGAGTATTAGCTATCTCCCAGCTCACCTCACAAGGTTGAGCTACCACTCCTCACCAAGCTGGGTATCCCAACTCCCACAAGCTAAATCAGACAAGTATAGTTTTTTGTAGCGTAACGTTAGGCAAATAGAAGAGATCCACCATCCTTCTCCTCTCTCCATTATATAGAGTTTCGAGGTTCCTTACTTTCCCAAAATCTCATTTTATTTAAATTTTAATAAATTAATTCATAAACATACTCCCCGTACAAGTGTCACCCATCCCCTTCATTCCTCCAAAAACTAATTTATTTAATTAATTAATTACCCTTATTTCCCTCACCCACCTAGAGTCACTCCTAGAATCACTCCTAGGTGTCCCCAAATTCTCTTATAGGTTTTATTGACTTTCCCCTTTATTAATTTGCTAGATTAGTTTAAAATTAGAAAGTTCTTAAATGGTAGATACCTTACTAAGTTGACTTTATTATTTTTCCCCTTGTGTATCCTTTTTCTTTTTATGTTTCCCTCTTTCCCTAGTTTCCTAATTATTTAGATTTCCCTCTTTTCCTAGTTTCCTAATATTTTATAACTCAAATTGGCAGTTGTAGAAATAAACTTTTTTCCTTTTCCTTTTTTAATTAATAAACTTTAAATTATCATAATATAATAAAAAAATTATTTATTTTATTTTTATCTTTTTAAATATATATATATATATATATATATATATATATATATATATATATATATATATATATATATATATATATATATATATTTTTAAAGGATCGAGAAAATTCTGCCACTAGTATAATTTAGACCTAGACTTTAATTTTCGTGTTGGGCGACATTTTATTAGGGAATTTGTTTTAAAAATTTATTATCACGTTATTATTCCTAAGGCCATCTGGTTTCATTCGTTTATTATTAACAACGTGATGTTCCCTTTAGGATGCACTAGGTGCTCCAAGGGTGCCACTCGCCTCATCTGTTTCCCTTGCGTGACGTGCCCTTCAGGACGCACCATGTGCTCCAAGGGTGCCACTTGCCTCATTTGTTTCCCTTGCACGACATTCCCTTCAGTACGCACCACGTGCTCCAAGGGTGCCACTTGCATGTTGACTGACTTGGTAGACATCAAAAAACCCTGGAGGCAATACTCCACCAGGTGAAATTGTGGGAGACTAAGTGCCTCTAAGGAATAAGGCCCCGCCTTATTGCACGCCCCCTAGAATCATCGTGAGCGACTGTCATAGTCTACCGTCACAACATTGTGGGTCCTCTCGAACTAGGTAAACATTAAACTATAGTTCGAGCCATGGCAAGAGTGCTAGTAGGCTGTGGCAGGGTTGTTGTCCACACCTCTCCCTCAACATCTCTGGTAGTCGTGCGTGACCCCTCTACTCCACATGTGAGTCTAGTCGGTAAGCTATCGTCAACCTGCATCATCAATGAATCATGTCAGCAATATATCCATAATCATATCATCTAATCATATGCACTAGTATCACATATACAACAGTCAAACCTTAATGATTCACTCCTCGACTCGATAAGTGTGAAATACTTTATGGTCACCTAAAGTTATATAAAGGGACCTAATTGTACTATACACTAAGGGATTTATACATTGAGTGGATAACTACCAAAAATTAACTCAATAACATGTGCATATTCTTTGAACATGGTTCAATCCACTAAGACCACATATATATTCCTTATAACATTTCTTTAAGATTCATTAAAAGTTCCCTATGGTTGGATCCACAAAAAAATTTATTAGAACATTTCTTTAAGATTCCTTAAAAATTCCCTATGGTTGGATCCACAAAGACCACATATAATGCAATGCATTAGAATCCCCAAAACAAAGAGTTTAATCTTCATAACCTCACACACCCACTAATAACATAAGACATCTTTAGTAAGTGGTGCACAACAACTTGTTATGCCTTTAATCTTGGTAGATAAGAAATCTTTCTTTACTAAGTGGTGCACTCTTATCTGATCATAGATTGGATAATGTTATATTATATAGCATATGAAATGTGCAAATGTTATATTATATAGTTGGAATACTTGAGAGATTTAAGGACAAATTGTTGGATAGTTGTGGATATGGTTGAACTAAATACATAACTGTGAAATACTTTATGGTCACCTAAATTTATATAAAGGGACCTAATTGTACTATAAACTAAGGTATTTCTACATTGAGTGGATAACTACCCAAAATTAACTCAATAACATGTGCATATTCTTTGAACATGGTTCAATCCACTAAGACCAAATATATATTCCTTATAACATTTCTTTAAGATTCATTAAAAGACCACATATAATGGAATGCATTAGAATCCTCGAAAAAAAGAGTTTAATCTTCATAACCTCACACATCCACTAATAACATCAACATGGGATGGGTATGACAGTTGTTCGTATTCCTAATATAAATTTCGATGAGGTGGAGCAAATGTAATCTTTGTGAGGCTTAGTTGGAGTTAGAAATCTAGATAAAATATAGTCATATAAGGTGGAAATTCAGATTGATTGAAAGTAATCATCACAATAATTTCAAATGTAAGCTCATCATAACCTATTGTAAACATAGTAATGTTAGTTTTAATTGGATATATATTAAAAAGAAGATGATTTTGAGTGATTCTTAATTGTCACAAAATTTATGGTGGTAATGAAGCCTATTTCTACAAATAGTAATGTGAGTTTTAATGACGTATATATTTTGAAGAAGATGCAATTGAGTGAGTCTTAATTGTCACAAAATTAATGGTTCTAAAGGGTAATTTCTATATATATCCACACTCCCCTCACGTTGTGGGAGAGTAATTCTATCCACACTCCCCTATATGTGTGATGACTAATACTAGTTATCTACTAGAGATATTAGATCGAAAGGTTTGAAGATTTCACATTTGGATTATATCTAGAGTTAGTTCAATATAGTCAAAACTACAAGATATTTCAACAAATGAAGGGATGGGGGATGCAAGATGGAATTAAGGGTTTAAAGAGAGCTTGATGATTCTAAGTCAATTGAGGATCACATTTGGTATTTGATATGTCATTCCTTGTTTCCTCACATAGTTCCTACCATGTTTAAATTATAATAATTCAATTTTAAAGATGGATGAATGTTGAATTAATATTATTTCTTTAATGAGGATTATTTGAAGTTTGATTTACTTTATTTATTTGTATGCATGATTAGTTGTTAACATTTAAAAAATTACATTAGGAACATCGCGTGTTATTATCGTCAACATGTGGGATATGTGTGTGCTAGCTCTGCCTAAATATCCAACACACATACAATATTATGGTTCAATAAACACATTAGTTACTAATGTCTTGTTTATTAATGAATTAATTAATAAGTTGTCAATTTGAAGTTATATTATATGAATATAAATATCATCAATAAGATAATAATTAGTTCCCATCTATAAATATTATATGAAGTTATAATAAATGAGTATAATAATAAGTTCCCATCTAAAACTCTTTTATTTCTATATTAGACTTTATTATCCAAAATGAACTATTCATTATAATTATTCCTTTAGTCAAAGGGTCACTACAATTAGAAAAGACCACCAAAGTGGGAGATTGGTTCTTTTTTGAGCAGTTTACAATGATAAGAGTCTATGGTTTGGAAGAGAAGCCATATCAAAAGTGAGTGTTGAATTTGGTAGAGAAGCCATATCAAGAGACTGAAAAAAGTGAAATTCATTCAGTTACTGACTAAAAATTCAAGGATATTAAATTAAATATTGATCAGATGAATTTCAAGGAAAAACCAAATCTACACAAGTAGGCACAAAGACTAAACATTCAACCATGAATCAATCAACTCAAAGATAAATAAGGGATAGATAGTAGAGAAAATTATTATCCTTCACTCATCATCCATGCACAGAAAAGAAGGGCATTTGAATCTACAGGTCTTTAAACACCGAAGTGAAAATCGTCGATTCGGATCCTGGTTGATTTCTCAGGCATAGACTGATGACTAAAGGGATAAGGGGAAAAATATAAAAACAAAATATTTTCATAATAATCAATAAAACCAACACAGAGAATTCATTGAAATCACAAGTTTGGTTCACCAAGGGACTGTCATTCAACTCAAAGGTTTATCCTTGACAATGCATAGTCTATCAATAAAAATGCAGAGATGTACCGAAGTTCAAGAAATTAAAAATGCAAAGATAAATCGAAGTTTTAATCAATCAAGACGCAAAGGTACTCGCTCATAAGAAGGTGCAAAGAATAGACATTCATCCATGAATCAATCAACTCAAAGATAGGTAATGGCTCCATAGACAGCATGAAAAATTTGTATCCTTCAATCGTCATCCATGCACAAAAAAGCAGGGCATTTGAATCTATAGGTCTTTAAACACTGAAATGATGACTGTCGATTTACCTCCTAGCCGACTGCTTAGGCACAGACTGATGACTAAAGGGATAAGTGATAAAATATAAAACCACAATATTTTCATAATAATCAATAAAACCCACACATAGAAGTCATTGAAATGAGAAGTTGGGTTCGCCAAGGGAAATCAATTCAAAACAACAGTGATGGGATGGTACATGCGAGATGAAATTAAGGGTTTAAAAGGACCTAGGTGATTCCAAGTCAACTGAGGATCACATTTGGGATTCGATATGTGACTCCTTGTTTCCTCACATAGTTCCTACCATGTTTAAATTATAATAATTCAATTTTAAAGATGGATGAATGTTGAATTATTACTCTTTCTTTAATGAGGATTATTTGAAGTTTGATTTAATTTATTTATTTGTATGTATGATTAGTTGTGAATTTTTTTAAAATATGCATTAGGAACATCACTTGTTATTATTATCTACATGTGGGATATGTGTGTGCTAGCTATGCCTAAATATTCAACACACATACAATATTATGGTTCAATAAACACATTAGTTACTAATGTCTAGGTTATTAATGAATTAATTAATTAGTTGTCAATTTGAACTTATATTATATGAATATAAATATCATCAATAAGATAAGAATTCAATAACTTTGGTCAATATGTGTGAAGTAATATTATATGAATATAAATATCATCAATAAGATAAGCATTCAATAAGTTTGGTCATCACTATAAGTAATTTTTAAATTGTCTTCAATTTTAAGTTATATTAAKATGAGGTGGAGCAAATGGAGAAAATGTAATATTGAGAGGCTTTGTTGGAGTTAGAAATCTAGATTGAGAGCAATCATGACAATAATTTCAAATGTAAGTGAATCATAGCCTATTGTACACATAGTAATGTGAGTTTTAATGGGATATATATTTTGAAGAAGATGCAATTGAGTGAGTTTTAATTGTCACAAAATTGATGAAAATCTACCTTCTTTATATTGAATTAGTTTGAAATTTTAAAACTTTAATACTATAAATTTATAACCTTTATTCATTAACTTTATATTTATATACCCATATTAATAATTATACTATGTTTCATTTACCTAGAACTATTTATAAATAGGATAACAAATATGGTCACACGAAGATGTTAATACATTCCTATATTCATTCTTATATATGTCACAAAGTCATATATAGATGTGTGTCCTTTATATATGGACATATGGAAAGGACTTGTTAAGTGTCATATATATTACACTCTAAAAATTTGTCACAATAGATCATACCATAGTTTATAAAATCAATTATATGTAATGTTTTTTTTTTTAATTAAGATTTAATTTACTATTTGGATAAGAAAACAACATAAAATTCTTAAGAAAATAACATACCAACCATGAACAAAATTAACATACCAATCATGAACAAAATTAACATAATTAATTATGTTATATTTTTTTCATATTTAATTCATATTTAATTTTGTTAATTCCGTCATTTTTCATAAAATGACAACAAATCCAACAAAGATCAGAAACAAACATCAGTTTAGATATGCATTACTCTTAGTTATTACTCTTATTTATAACAACATATCAAACACACATCATAGAACATGAACAAATCTTCTTGTATGAGTCATACCCCTATATTATGTTGAGATCATATAGAGCGTAGAGTAGATTATCATAAGTTGAATGTAAAGGATGTTGTTGTATTTGTATTAGTACTGAGTTAGAACCAATCCCATAAATATGAAAAGGTATAAGAATTGCATACATGTAACATATAAGCACAACCAATACAGGTCTTATTCATATCCTATACTAGGAGTATGACCCTAATCAATAAGAATGCAACATCAATGTCATTATGAACGAATATGATGGAATTACTTCTAAGCAAATAATGTAGTGTAATTCAATTTGTTCACAGGGCTTGTTGTGGTATCATATCATATTATCTCATTACTTCATCATGTTCAACCCTATACAGTTAGTTGGTATGATTACAAGAAGTTTGATTCATGGTTCTGTACACTTCCTTTATCCCTATTGTTTCCATGATTGTAATTTTTAACTAAAATTTTAAATTTCCTAAAAAATTAAATTAGCAATACTATTAGCAGAGAAGTGGAGTTTTTGTCAACGTTGTACTTATTTTTCTCCTACTGCAGCAACTACTATAGACATATTTTTGTATTTCAATATTTTTGTTAGGTCTGTCAAATATTGTGATATGTACTAGGTCCTTTATGGTGATGTTTCTTTATAGTTGTTTTCAGAGTCTAATTTTGTTCATTTTGGGCGCTATTCAGGGTAGTGGTGGCCCTGTAGAAGTCATGCTTAGCCCTTGGTCTCACTGTTTATAGTTATAATAGCTAGTATGTGTCCTTCCCTAAATTTTATAATATCTTCAGGCCTCTGTCTATTTTCTACAACTCTATCTATTTTCTTAGCGGTTGTATGGATTTCCTATGGAACTAGGCCTTTGTTACTAGTTGTAGATCTACTTATTCTACTTCTTGAGGTACTACATGGACATGGCCGAATATGGCCCTGTCCATGTACATTGAAATGCCCAAATTTGGGCATGTCCCTATACATGGATAGGGCCATATTCATCCATGTCCATGGACAGGGACAGGTCTGAATTCAGACATGTCCTTGTACATGGATAGGGCCAAATAAGGCCCTGTCAACATTCTCAACTCAAATTTTCAACTAAAAATTTAAATTTTCTAAAAATTAAACATTTAAACATATTTGAAATTCGACCCTCTTTAAAAATTTAAAATTTGGCCCTTTTTAAAAATTTAAAATTCGTCCTTGTTTAAAAAATTAAAATTCATCCCTGTTTAAAAATATTTGAAACATGTTTAAAAATTTAAAATTTAAAAATATTTAAACATAAGGGACAGAGCCATATTCGGCCCTGTCCATGTATAGGTATAGACCCAAATTCGGGCCTGTCACTGTACATGGATAGGGTCAAATAAAGCCATGTCAACAATAAAAAATTAACTTCTAAATTCCAAAATTTAAAATTTAAGCCCGAAATAGAAATTTAAAATTTAAATTCTAAAATTCTAAAATAACTTCTAACTTATAAATTCTAACTTCGACATGGTTGGGGCTGAATAAGGCCCTGTCAACATTCGAAAAAAAATTCTAAACTCAAATTTTTAACTAAAAATATAAATTTTCTAAAACTTTAAACATATTTGAAATTCGGCTTTGTTTAAAAATTTAAAATTCAACCCTATTTAAAAATTAAAAATTTAAACATATTTAAACATAATGGATAGGGCCATACTCGACCCTGTCCATGTACAGGGACATGTCTGAATTTAGGCTTGCCACTGGACATGGAAAGGGACGAATAAGTCCCTGTCAACAATCTAAAAAAAATAAATTAATCCTAATTTAAAATTCTAAATTCTAAGCTATAATTGAAAATATCCTAATGTAAACATACCTGGACTGAATGCCCTCTACTCCAACATCCACAACATTTCCTGAATTTTTCTCCAACATACACAACACCACCTATCCATAGAAAACACATCCCGTCTGCCCGCAGAAAACGCTCTACGACTGCACACCAAACACCATACACCCTCAGAACAAACACTCTTTTCCCACACAACAAATGCTCTTCGCCCGCACAACAAAAACCCAAACAAGTATGAACTCACAAAAGCTATTGCAGGAGTGATGTAAGGGTAATATATAAAAAAAAATTCAGCTGAACTAATATTTCATCTGAAACGTGTTTTCAGCCAAAATAATCTTTCGGTCGAAAAGTTCTTTCCATCAAAAGATAGTTCGGACGAAACATTATTTTGGCCGGAATATCTTTCGGACGGAAAGATGTTACCTGATCAAAAATATCCATATTTCTAACATTGTACACAAAAATCGAGGGTGTCATCATGGTGTCGTTCGATTTGACGTTCAAAGGTTCGGTCGAAAGAGTTTTCGATCGAAAAGAAAATTAGTTCGACCGAAAAAATGTTTTTTGGAATTTTGGAGACCCGATTGTCACGAAAGTGTTACCCACCTTCATGAATTCACCCTACATAGACAACGATTTGGTATAAACATAGCATTTTATACATCCAATGAATATATAGATACAAACAATGAATTTATGCATATACACATGTTTGACAACGATTTCAATAATAGTGAATGCCAGACAGAGATTTCGCATATGTATATATGTCTGACAAAGATTTTAACAATAGTGAATGACAGACAACAATTTTGCATATATATAAATGTTAGACAACATTGTTCTATTTTATAGATAGCAAAACCATGTATTAATGAACATGGTTCTCACACATATAATAGACAACGACCTCACTTATTTTATAGATTTGCCAATAGTTGACCAATAGATTTATCAGAAGACTTAAATTAGACAACAATTATATTTGTATATAACATTGATTTTGTGGAATGCGTGGTATGTTGTGTATAGCTAATGAATTAAGAATTATCCAGAGAATATTTTGATAGACAGATGGCATTTATTAGGTCGACAACCTTTTTAAAAATTAAACAAATATCAATCCAAAACTCAGAATTAAACATAAATCTTGGATTACAATTCTCCCATTTGTTGCATCCCTTTTGTCACCTAAATGAGCAAAATAAGGACGCTTACAAGTCCATTTGGGTTAGCTGGACAAGACAACAATGAAGGCAAGAGTTAGAAACATCAAGAATAAGAAATAAACAAAGAAATAAGGTAATAACAATAAAAGAAACTAAACTAGAGTGCATAAGGGAAATAGAACAAAAAAAATAAACATGCATGCCACCAATGGATAAGTTGTATTGGTGGGAAAACACCAAAGATAAAGGGAGACTTTTGGGTCCCTTCTTCCTCCAAGGGTCGGCTCTTGAACCCCCAATGATTGAGCTCTTCTTAAAAGTAGAAAACTAGAAGTAAATGGTGAAGAAATCCAAAGCTCATTCACTCAAGAGTTGATGTGAATGGCTAAATGAAATGGTCCTTGTATGCTCTAGTGAGGAAAGAGGTTCCTCTAAGAGAATATAGGAAGCATAACAATACAAATGAATTCTTGAAAATATAGTGTATCCATGGCCTCTTTTTATAGCAAAGCTTTGAGGCATTATTCAACCAGTCTTTAGTGTGAACAAGGGGCTCTTTAGGGCACCCTTAGGTCTTTGACCAACACCCCACTCGGATTCAACTCGGATTTGGGTGTCAAATAGACTTGGGAGATGAACCAGAAGTGGGTGGAAGGCTGACCAAAATCATAAATGCATCGTTCTAAGGTATGTGTGGCTTTTTGTGTCCACAGTCGTGCATCGGGCGCATGTGCGCTTTTCCAGAGTTCTTCGACTGTCACACGTGTGCACACTTCCTTTGTATCCTTCGTGCATGATGATTTTACAACCAGTTGTATAGTTTTGTGCCCTTTGGAAATGCATTTTTGGGGCCATGGATGAACTAATGGGTGTTTTGGAGATGTTGGATTCCTGTAACCATTTGCGGATGAAATTCCTGTGATAACAGATGCCCCCTGAGGTGTGAGGTTTGGAGCATATGTATAGCCGAAATACATCAATGTTTCCTCTATTGAGAGTTCTTTTGTAAGAGAGAGTGTGGAGGGGAGTTTCAAGAGCGACACATTGGAGGGAGAGGGGAACCTATGGGACCCAAACCTTTCACCAGGTATGGAAATATAAAACTGTGTAGAAACGAGGTGGGCATGCCCCATGTTCGTGTCATGTAACTCAAAAATGTGTAAGACAGTAACTGAAGCTGTATGTTGACGTAGATAGCTAAAGAACCCTCGGGGTGGTGTTTGGGCTTCAAAACTTCATACAAATATCACTCATTACCATACATTTTTCACCTATGCTTCCATTGTATCACTCATTATTCTCTACCATGTCACTTCATTTTCCCTAATGTTCATCATCAATGGGTCTCATTTATATTTTCCAAATATTATTTATTTTCAAGCATTTTTGAGAGAAATTCTTGATTAAATATTAGAAAATAATATATTTTACTTCATATATGGAA
>ML781385.1:447699-463507 GCA_009831015.1 Picea engelmannii | reverse complement strand
AATGAGATCTTGTAGATTTCCTTGTAGATTTTTTTTTTTTTAGTCTTGTTTTTTTTTAAATATCATCATGAATAAAAAAAGATGCTTCATCTTTGCATTTCTATGTCTTGTTTCTGTATCACGGGTGAGCCAGGAGCTTGATTATCAGAAAGCTTTGTCTTCCGAGAGTCTAAACGCCCTCGTGACATTGCAGAAAGAGTGTAGATAATGAAAGGTGTTGTTGCAGAGTTTAATTGTGTTTTATCCATCCATGCTAACCTGCATAAATAAACAAAACAAGATATTAGTATGCTCTCTTCCTATGCTTCATGCGATAAGGAAGATCAGAAAATCAATCGATTTATTTCAAATAAAAAATACTCTCGCTGGAAAATTGATCTTCGCATTCTATCAGTTATAAGAAATTTGCAAGCAATATCTTATCTGATCACATACAAGCACCCAACCGCCATAGGATTGAATAAAGATTTTTGGGCTAAGCCAGGCTTCTTCAAGACTTTATTGATTCGAAATGTTGAAGGGAAAGCCATAACGAAGTAAAGAATAGGAGACTCCTGATTTGTATTTCTAGGATCGATCTTGCAAAAAAAAAAAAAAAAAGCCTCCCTCTTCCAGTCCTTGTGTTCGACCTCTCACTCACCATATGCATTTTCAAAGTATCATGTGAATCCAAGATTCTCATTATATCATTTTTTAATCTAATCAATGACAAGAGATGGATGATCGATGAGCTTCCTTGCCAAGCCTTCTCTATGGGCTTCTCTTTTTCTCATTCAATCTCTAGGTGTTTCATTACATCTGCAATCACATATGGAATTACCAGAGCCAAGATATACTGCACTACATAGTTTCCATAAGCACCTTGAGAGAAGGAATTTTCATTTGCAGCTATTTCAGCAACCAACCAAACACTGCTATTGTGCTCCATACAAACAATGTTTTTCAGGCCAGAATTATGCCTTTCATAGATGATCGTTCTATTGTAAGTTGTTCTGCAGGTAAGGCATAGTCAACTTCAAGAGGGAGGCCGTGTTGACACTGAGTATGTTGTGAGTGGATCTGATTGTGGCTGAATATTTATTTGAAAAAAAAAGGGCAGCTAGTGCGTCTAATGCAAGGGGACAAGCAGATAGTTTACTGTCTAGAGCCACATCCCTATGCAACTATTCTTGCCACAAGTGTCATTGAGAAAGACATTAAAGTATGGTCACCTACAACACCTGATCTAATACCACTTCCTGATGATGTTAAAGAGTTGATGGAAGCCAACAAATGTAAGAAGAGGAGCATGAACATATCTCTCTCATGCCTGATGTGATTATGCATGTATTAAGATTACGGAGACGAGTCTCTGAGCGAGATGGAGAGACAAGGATTTCAAGAGAATATTTAATGATCCATACAACGTTGAAGGACACAACACCCATGCTTATTTGTTTCAATATCAATGTAATATTCTATTGCAACATCGCAAGAAAAGAGCGTGTCGTACCCACTAAGAGTATTTAAGCAAGTGTTGTCAAACATCCAATGCCTTTCTCTGTCAAACGCTTGTGCAATGCTCAAAGTCAAGGTAATGAAACCGGTCTAGAAAGGGTGGTAAGGATGATGCTCTTTGCTAGCTAGGTTGTTGGTATAGGTCCAGCCTCACACCAGCCTCCGGAGACGGTATGCGCTTGAGATGTGGTAGTGTTGCCACCTCCCCGTGCAATCTACCACTCAATCTGCTCCGATCTCTGGTTCAACGTCATAGTTATTGCACAAATTTGCCCTGATTTTCTAAGATGAGGTTTGGGAGCAGGTTTTGGAGGAATATCCGTTAGACAGTTAAGAGGATATCTTTCACCGATAATATCGACTAGCCATCCATAAATGTGCATAATATCTCTATGCGTGAGTGTTGTGTGTGCCTTTCTTTTCGCATGGATTGTTTTGTTTACTGGACTGGTTCCACCCCCTCTTCTTGACAGTACCCATTCAGTTTCTAGAATATCCTTATTATATGATACCGATGCCACTATGGTTGTTGTTAATAAGAAACATCCCATAACGTCTCGATCAGCCGCGTTTACTTGGATTAATATTTCAGCGTAAAGGGACAACATTTTTAAAAATCAGTCACTGTTGTCATTTTTCAAATGCCCATTCATCGCAGATATTTTTACTTCAAAGCCTTCCTTGGATATCTAACATTTTAAAAGAATATTGTTCATATATTAGAAACAGACTGCTCGACTGCAAAGACTGGCCTATTTGGTGGAGCCACCTTCCTGGCTTTGGATACCTCTCTATTTTGGCTGATTTTCCAGATGCTTACTCTTAATGCAAGAGCATATTATGAATTGGATTATGATGAGGATCTAAAAGGGAAGTATGGAAAGGTAATGGATACATATTATAATCCTGCTGGGGCTGTTCATGTGCAGCCTTCAGTTTAAATTTCTGCATTTTCTGGAGAAGATGTTGTCAATCTATTCATCCCTAGTCATATTTTTTTTTAATTTCATAACTTCATACATAAACATGACCCTTGATCTGAAGCTTTGTGATAATCTCTTTGGTGGTGAGATTATGAGTCAACATATTGGTGGAAAGATAAGATAGAGATGGATTCAGAAGAACTACTTATAATCAAGACATGATAGTCTCTTTTGGAGGCTTTGACAGCACATGTAAAAGCTAATCATCCATACGAAGTACCAGAAGTTATTGCTTTACCTATTTCTGGAGGAAACCATGATTATATGAAGTGGCTCAAGGAGAGCACTAGAGAGTGACTTGGACATGAGCCTACTATTCAAGAAGCTACATATCGTGTTATATATGCCACTGACATGCTAAATCCATATCTCTTATTGATGTATCGTGCATATAAACTCTAGTTTTACATCGATTCTATGATAAACAAAGTTTGGTATTTTTTTTCCCACAACAAAAATTTGTAGATGTGATCTAATGTTTACTCAAATGCTTATAGTTTTTTTTTGTGGTCAATGTCTACAACACGATCTAAGAAAACAAAATTTACATGAGTTACATCCACTAGATCAGCATGATCAACGACAAAGATTGAGACAGATGTTAGAAAATTGATCGATGAAAGAAAGCTACATGTTGAAGGATGAGTGAAGAAGTTTTGATGAAAACCACTCACTGTTATCACACCACTTTCAAGCAGTGAGGCAGTATCTCTTGAATGGACGTGATGAATTATGAAGGCGACACGTAGCCCTCCAAATCAATTAAACCAAGGTATGGATCCAATAAATTATGCAAAGGAGTTTATTAATGAATTTGAAATATGAAATTACCATTCCAAAGGTTTTTGTTGTTTTACAAGAAAATCTTAATATTTCCATTGTTTATAAAGAGTAAGGGAATATTGCTTATTCCGCTGCATTTTAGAGAGGAAATTTAATGTTTTTCTTTGTCTCAGTCCAATTTATTGAAATTAATAAAAAGATGAGCACAAATTTGGGAATGACCCTATGCCGGGATAAGGTGGGTCATGGGTCGTGTCCCTTTTGAAATGGAAAATTTTGGCCTAAACTGCAAACAGGAATCAGAAATAGAAAACATTTCAAAGCTGAGTATGGAGGTTTAAAAGATTTTTGAAGGCCACTTTGGGGCCTCGAGGCATGTATGCTCTCATTGGAAGAATATTTTGGGATGTGTGCCCAATTCAGAGGGTTTCAGTGCAGCAGGTTGTAGGACTAATGGTAGAAGTCATGCTATCAAAGAGACTTTTGAGGCTGGATGTTTAAACGTACTAATATGCAGAACACAACAAATATTTTTGATGCCAATATTTTTGCCATGCACATGTGTTATCAACACAAACAGGGAGTAAATTTACTTTTCATGCTTATTTCTTTACGAAAGGATTGATATTAATATCATGATTGAGTCAATTTAAATACTTTGATTTTTCTTCACCTGTTTTATTTGGTACGAAATTTTTACGTAATAATCATGAAGGAAATGGCCATTTCTTCTTGAACACACTTATGTTTTCTTTCTGCTGTTGTTGGGAAATAATACCCTACGGACTAGCAAACTAGGGTCTGATTTGCATGCAGATTTTGACCTTAAAGAAATGAACTTTTAACCTACCACCCCAAAACTTAAACCCCTCTTTCAAGACACATGCATGGAAAGGAACTACTAACCTTTTTACTGATGTTTGGTGTAGATCCTCCGTTGCGCTTTGCCCGCTTCCTTACGCTGCTCCTTCCAAAGTTAACCTGCAATCAAGACAAAACACTATGCATGCATGCTATTTCTCTACTTGAGGGTTATAAATTAAGCATAAATTACACAAATCATAGATAACTCATGCATTTGGGATGGGAAAAGTATTTTTTTTATTATTTTCAAAATGAATCAACTTACAATCAAAGTTGAGACTGGCCACTGCTCCTTGATCCTGATCTTGGGCTCCTCCTCTTCTTTTTTCTCCAACTGATTTGCGTTAATTCTCCTTAGGCTTGAGGAAAGGCTAAAGGGTTGGGACAAATGGACTTGGCAATTGGGTGGAGTTTCTTTGCTAGATTTTTCCTCCTCTAAATAGTACCCCTACCCCTTCTTTTATAGGCTAGAAGGAGCTAGGGTTTTGGACGAACTCTCAGCCATGAATGGATGGGAGTTTCAGTTAACTGACCCATATCTTTTTGTCCCGTCAGCAACTTTCCTTTTTTTGTGATTCTGAAGGTAAACGCGGGTTGTAGTGGGCCTGCTAGCGTTTTCTTTTGGATACACGCGGGCTGTAGTGGGCTAGCTAGCGTGTACTTTTTAAAAATGGAGTTTTTAGAAGAGTTGTTCAGTAGTTTTTTGGCAAAGAAGGGATATGAGTTGTCCTGATGCTAGGTAAGCATTTGTGGTGAAATTTAGGGTTATAAAAGATGCCCCCTAATGTGTGAGGTCAGAAGAGCATCTGATGGCCGAAATACATTACCAATCTTTTACCAATATGTACTAATATGCTGAATGAGTGAGCCCAAGAATCAGGAACTAGGAGGTGTCATCTGCAAAACAACAAATGTCTCACCGAGGCGGGCATACCCATGCTCAGGATAAACTAGAACCATGGCTACCAATCAAATACACTGTAGATCCATGTCAAATAACTATAAAGAGTAGCCGCGAATGATACACAACAGAGCTACATCTCAAAATCAGAAAGATATACATATAAATTATCCATCTCCTAGAAGTTGATTCGGCCTGATGGATGTACTTCATAGCTTGAGAAGCAACTTTAAAATATTCTAAAACTCAGGTAGGAGTGTAATATGAGTGTACGACTGCACTACCCATAGGTCTTTGATGGCTCGTCGGTTATGGACTTGATAATCTTGATGATCAGACTGAAGGCTTCAGTGATTTCGAACAAAGACTTGATTGGACGTTCAGGATGGCCGGGTATGCGGACAAGAGACATATTGCAGAGGGGTCGACTCAAGCTTAGTGACAAACTTCCCTTGGATGATAGCACGACAAGTGATAAGACTCAGGCAACATATCTGTTAATCATAAGTCTACGAAGCAAGAAGCAACACAAACTCTCCATATGTCTGGAAGAGTAACCAAACGGTGGAGGACACAACTCTATATAGCGAGGAAAAGCTTCCTAAGGTCGTACTACATCCCATAGTTTGATGATCAAATGGATAGATGTGCTTCATCCAAGGGCGACGCATTATGCTGCCAATAAAGAAAATACTTCTCCCATCCTCTTTTTGGGGTATATTTGATTTTTTTGTTCTTTTTGATATTTTTTGGAAAAGAATAAAGGAATATTATGTTACAATGAAGGAAAGAGTACTGCAAACATACAAGCTCTAGGCATAAGGACAAGACTGATGTTCTAGGGAAATTATACTAGGGAAAAATCCTCCAGTGGACAAAGGTGTTAAGACGCAGAAGAAAATTGTTACAAGGCTGATGAGTAAGGTATGCAAATGCGGTTGATAGAACACACAATGGTAACGTCCTTCGATGTAAGTTTAACGAGCCCAGAGAAGGTAAGCTCGGTGGTTTTTCATATTTAGAGAGTCTGAAAAAGCATAAAAGGAAACTCCATTGGGGTACCTTTTTCGACAATAGTCTAGTCGGTTCGAAAAAGGGATAAACTAGCACCGATTAGACATCAATTCAAAACCATTTTAATGAGTGTGAAAAGGACAAGATCACTCGGCTATTTTTTCACTTTTAAGGAGTCTGAAAAAAGCTTAACTATGGACTCTGTCAGGAATGTTCTTCTGGACCATTTTAACGAGTGTGAAAGAATAAGGTCACTCGGCGATCTTTTCAATTTTAGGGAGTCTGAAAGGAGCTTAACTATGGACTCCAAGGGGGTTTCTTTTTCGTAAATTTAGTCCCTCAGGCCCGAAAAAGGAATAAAATTATACCTGAGGATACTCTTCTAAAGAATGGAAATTCAATAGAGTATTCCTTTGTTCGTACAGTTGACCGTCCAGACCAAAAAAGGGGTAAACTACCGCCGGACAGACGTGACTTCAAATTTCAGTTTAACGAGCGTGAAAGGTCACAAGATCGCTCGGCAATATTTTCATTTTTAGAGGGTCTGAAAAGGGCTTAAAAGGAGACCCGTTTAAGGAACGTTCTTCTGTACCAATTTAACGAGTGTGAAGAAACAAGGTCACTCGGCAATCTTTTCATCTTTAAGGAGTCTGAAAAGAGATTAAAGAAGACTCCATGATGGTTACTTTTCTCAGTTAATCCAGATGAGATCGAAAAGAATAAATGTAGTCTCACCGGATGTTGCTTTCGGATCTCAAAGCGAGCTTGAAAAACAACAAAGTTAGCTCATGATCGACACTTTGTGGGTCAATTACTGGCATCTCCTCGGGGGAGATATATGCTCCAATGAAAACATTGTCTATGACGCTAGGGGTTCTGGAGATATTGATGGATATCGGTTCAACAATGGTTGCCATATTACCCTCAGTATAGATCTTGTGTGTAGCTAAGGGATTAGTATGACAAGACCTATCTCCAGTCATAGTCACAGTGAATTCTCCTGCTTTGATTCGGCTTAACTTTGGGAGGAAATACGATCTGTGATGAAGATCTTCCCAAGGTTTGTCTGGACTAGTCATTGCTTCGATTACTGGTTCGTTAGAAGTCAAGACTAAGTCTAACGAATTGATGTTAGCAAGAGAACCCTGAGCCCAAATAGGCTCTAGAAGTGGATCCAACTCTTGTGCCGGAGTCGGATCAGGGTTAGCCAAGGCTTGCTGGACTTCAGAGTATGCTACCTCAGTGGCCAACAAGGGCATGGACATGCCTTGGTGCCCTGTCTCATCCATCGTGGCTGATGGGGAAGGAAGAATCCAAGGATCCTCACATTAAGTCATGCGGAACGACGAAACTTGAAAAATATCAGCCTTATGGTGATTAGATATAAAATTGACATCGTCATGAGGAGGTGGGTAATCGAAGGTACCCATCAAGGATGGGCACAAACCAACTCCTACGTTAACGACACCTGGTTGAGGATTATCAATAATTGGGACCGTGGATGCCCCCAAAGCTGGGTCAGGTCTAGAGAAAGACAATTGATCAATGGTCACTATCCGGCCATTGTGTGGAAACAACAAGACTCGAAAAATTGTAGCAACCACAGCTTGCATATCATAATTCCAACTCTGTCCTAACAAGAGATTATAGTTTAGGGGGGCATCGACTACCTCTACTTCAACGCACACAGTCTTTCCTCCTAACTGCACAGGGAAAGAAGGAACGATGTCATGTGGTCGGAAAGAACGACCGTCGAATGCAGTGAGGAGAGTAGGTGATGGAGACAAAGTGGGCTGACCAATGGCTATCCAACATGATAACGACATAATGCAAGTCGAAGCACCCTCGTCGACCACCATGCGGAAGATATTCCATGTAAAAGTTTTCGTGGGATGAGCCACTACTATCTGAAACGCTATGTGGTAAGGTAGACGAGGTTTTAAGTCGGTCGTATCTAGCATGATGGTACCCGGGTTACAAGTCTCAGTAGAGCCTAAAGAAGTCAACAAGGCTTTCCTCTGAGCAGGGAAGCTTTGGAGGACCTCCAAAGCGGACATCACACAAGGGGTTTGTGATAAATCTTCCACCACAGAGTAATTCTGGGCGGCCCTTGTGTTTGGGTTGTGAGAAGCTTTCTTAAATGCACCTTTTGGAATGTGTGTCATTGTTTCACCCAACATCTTCTCGATCTGTAGAGGAAGAGATGGGATCTCATCTTCTTTACCCTTCTCAGAGGCGCTTGGCTTACTATAGTCATGCGCTCTAGTCATTATTAAAGCATCACCCCTAACCATATATACATTCATGGATGAGGAGTTGTTTGGGGGAGGACAGGTTTCTTGGCTCCCTCCTTCAGCACTTGTAGAGGCTTGAGTTAAATTTTTCCCATGCTGAAAGGGATTAGTCAACACGGCCTACTGTTGCTGTGTGACAAACTTCTGGGCCTCTGCAAGTCGAGGACATAGATGAGTCGGGTGGTCTTCCACACACAAGTAGCACAGATACCTCACCTTTCGTTTTTCTGTGGTGCCCTCGCCAACATTATCAGTGGGTTTTTTCTCTCCCTTACCCTTCCTTCATTTTTTTTTATTCCCTTCAGGCTGTTGGGTGGCCTTTGGGTTAGTCGTCTGCACAGAGTGTACTTTCGACGTTTGGGTAGGAGGAGCAGCCAAAGCAGTAGTCTGGCTGGCCACTGAGTGTTGTATAGATAATTGTTGCAATTGCTTTGACAATTTCTCAGCGGGCTTGGTTTGTGCTAAGCCAACAATACCATCGGCATGTGGTCTAGATCTCTGTCTAGTTTTATCTAGTATCAATCGTGGTGCATTCGGCAGGATGTTGTACAATAAACCAGACTGAGAATAGATAAGATCAAACTGTTGAGCCCTCATGATGTCATCTTCTTCGGAGAAAACTCATGAAGTCGCGACGTCTTTGGATAATTGTGGGACTAAAGACTTAAGGAACCACTCAAGCAGGAATGTTGGTGGGATTGGTACTTTGATTAGACTCTTTCTGCGTCTCCACTCTCGGATATGATCAGAGATATGGTCCACTGTCGTCTATTCAAAATTGGCAAGCAGCTCTGTGCCAGCGTCATATCTCACAAGTAACTGGAAATGGTTTAGGAAGGCCATCGCCAGTTTGCCTAAAGAAGAGTATCTTGAGCAATCAAGCTCGATGTACCATTTCGCGACACTCCCGATAAGAGTGCGTTGAAACAATCGCAACTGGACGGAGTCATCTTTCAATGAATTAGATGAACACCAAATATGGAAGGTAGTCACGTGATCACCTGGATCTTTGTTAGGCTTGGCCTCGAACTTTGGAATGTCCGAAGGTAACTTTGTTGGCATAGGAGGCCAACGTGGATCGTGACAAATAGGATCATTTAACAACCTTGTCAAATCTGGCAAGTGTAACATCACTAGGAATGGTAGTTTGGGTTGCTACTGATAGCCTAGGAAAAAGGGTCTTGGAGTTTGACTGGCACCAGGTTGCCAGGAAAGGTTCGGCTGCTGGCTCGGATTCTGGTAGAAACCATGGCCCTGACCAGTGTAAGGATTTTTCATCTGTGGAGACATCATTTGCTGATTCCCCATAAAGGACATAGGATGTTGGGCATGCATCGTGTTTGAAGTAATTTGGGAAGGATTACCCCATGTCGGTCCTGATGGGAGAGGCATACAAGTTTGTCTAGGGTTCCATTGACTGTGGAAAGAATTACCCCAGAATGACAATCCAGAGGAGGGAACGAATCCTTGTCCTAAGTTCCAAGGTCTTTCTATATGTTCCCCCGGCACAGGAATAATACTCTATGCCGGAGTAGACTGTCCAAAGATGGGTGTGCCCCCAGATGGGAAAGCAGTGGATGCGAGAGTGTTGTTACCAAACATCTTATTCCAAACCAACGGTGATGAACCTACCGGTAGAGTTTGCACAGGTGTTCCTTGACTCCCGGCTCCAAACGAACTCGTGTGTGCAGGCTACCCGATGGACTGTTGATGTAGACCACCAAGCGAAGGGGACGAAGGAGAGATATGACCTTCAGCGTAAGGAAAATAATTAAAAGGGACATGAATGCCCCCAAGTTGACCTTCCAGAGGAGAGTTAGATCTCCTTGCCCCCAGACCCAAAGTCTGTAAAGTGGTGTAAGTGAGTGCAGGACTTGTACCTGAACTAGGCATACCGTATGAGAACGGAGGGCCTGTCGCACTAGGTGTGAAGGGAGGTGTGGCCGCCGCGATAGATGGGGTCGGTCCACTGTGCGACGTGGTTGAGGCCGAGACCGTAGTGGCTCGGAATGATGACGGAAAGTTAGGATATGCTTCTCCTTTGGTAGCAATGGTGGTGGGAATGGAAGAATTCCCAAAGGAAGTAACAGTGTTTGGTTCCATAACTATGTGAGGCACTGACAGGAGTTCGTAAAACTGGATGGGTACAATGACCGATGGCCAAGTATCAGTGGTTGGGGTTTCAACCGAGCCAAGATTGGTGATTGATTCATCCGGGATTTGTTCGGGCACAACAGTTTGTAACCCGGTTTCTTCGAAAGACCCTTGTTGGTCTAGCTTCTGCCTCAATGGTGGTGAGGGTGGCTCCAGTATAACCGGTGGCAAGCCCAGGAGCCTTCGTGACCGACGGAGCTTGGGATCCTCCACTGTGTGAGAATATCCAAGACACGCTAAGGTATTCTACATGATCAAACAGTAACACACACTAAAAAAGAATCCCCTAAGAGATAATACAAGCAATCACTAACTATTTGGAAGAACAGTTACAACAACCAACACTAGAGCAACTTACCGATGCAAGTGAAACTCGAAAACGGAAGCACCCTCCAGGTATACTCTACAAAGCGTGGCCCGATTTCTATCCTAGGTACCGCGGTATACCCCCATAGTCACCTGTGTATGTCCTTAAAAAATATTGGCAACTAGTTTGCCAGCACGCGAACAGTTACCAGGCGGGTACAGTCGATAGTTGGGTAGACCACAATGAGCAGGGTATCAAGCCCGAAACCTGTCAAGGGTATCGAGAGAAAATGGTCCAGAAGACAACTGAGGACCTTTAACGGATTCGAGATCCTCGAATCCCCATGGAAAATGCAAACGACGGAATCCCAAGACAAATCCTCGATATATGTTCTCCACTACGCTTGGTCTGGCTTTGGAGGGGTTATCTCCGCTACCTTTCCTCATGCAAACTCGTGTTTATCCCCTGTGTTAGAGGGGGGTCTCGGATAAATTCCACGTAACTGGACTTCTACACTCCCTATCACTGACTCCAATGTTTTCTTTTGAGTGGCCTTGGAGAGTTTCCTCTCCAACCTATTCCAAGGCCCTAGTCCTGAGCTAGTGTATGAACCCTACAAACAAAAGGTCTAATAGATTTTAAATTAGCGTTTCTTTTATGGGATTTTTACGTCACAAGGTATGAACGTGAAACTGATGGTGTGTAAAGACTCAAAGTAAAAACGAATAAAAAATGTTGGAAACAAAAACTTTTCTAAATGCAAAAATCAACAACTTTTCACAAAGAAAGACTTATTTTTCTTTTCAATTTTGCTAAGATTTCATGCAGAAAACATAAAGGAATTTTCACTCAACTATAAGCTACTTATGCTCTAAATGCACTGCAAAAAACTTATGAACAAAAAGACTTCTCCCTAGCTATTGATGCAACAACACAATCTTCAAACAACGAAGAAAAATGAAAAGGATATATATATATATATATATGTGTATATATATATATATATATATATATATATATATATATATATTATTTAAGTTCTAAATGAAGAAACAAAGGGAAAATGCCGACAAGCACAAAACCAAGAAAACAAAACAAAACTTTGGCTTAAAGCGCAGATCGCAAAGAATCAGAGCAAAGACACACAATGGCAATCAAGAAAGCACCGACTCTTACTCTTGTCTAAAAACAATAAAATAAAATTTTTCTTTTTTATCTTTTCTATCAACTATCAACTAAGAAAAAATAAGTTAAGGGTAAGAGGCCCTAACCTAGTGACTATGCAACCCTAGACTCAAACCCCTGAGAGGAACACTTCTCACCACAGGAAGGGATGACTGCCCCACCCTGATTGAAAAGCAACCCGTCAAGCCCTCTACTGTCACTGAAACAACACGCGTTCAAATGCGTGCTGACCTACAATAGTGCGTGGGTACCCGCGGGCTGAACTTGCACAGGCTGCGTGTATGTATAAACTCTAAGACAAAACTAAACGCAGGCATCCCAGACCTGGAAGAGGCCTCTGGTATTGATAACCAGGGTCTCCTGAAGGCTTGGATGCTTCTTCTTAACAAAAAAGAAAAACAACTGCAAGAAATAACCAAGTTCAATAAAGTAAACTGAGACAAGACTATGAACCAGTAAGACTCAGACAGGATCCAGAAAGCCCCCTGAGAATGTATAATTCTGACAGGGAAGAGGAGGACCACCTCTCAATCTCTCTGACTCCTACACACTATTGAAACCTCTACAACAGGCGTTCAAACGCGGGCTATAGAAGGTTAGGGCGCGGGTTACATGCGTGAAGGCCTTCTGTAGGCCGCGTGTACCTCTGTGTATCTCGATAATTATCGTCAAGCAACAGTCAAGGAAAAACTGGTATAAAGAACTAGGTTCCCTGCTAGTTCTGACCTAACAGAAAATAGACAAACAAAGAAATAGAAAATCTAATCCTTTAAACTACCCAAAGACTCAACTAAATCCGAAAGCCCTAAAGAGTATCTTCCCCAGTGGAGTCGCCAATTCTGTTGTTGGGAAATAATACCCTACGGACTAGCAAACTAGGGTCTGATTTGCATGCAGATTTTGACCTTAAAGTAATGACCTTTTAAGCTACCACCCCAAAACTTAAACCCCTCTTTCAAGACACATGCATGGAAATGAACTACTAACCTTTTTACTGATGTTTGGTGTAGATCCTCCATTGTGCTTTGCCCTCTTCCTTGTGCTACTCCTTCCAAAGTTAACCTGCAATCAAGAAAAAACACTACGCATGCATGCTATTTCTCTACTTTAGGGTTAGAAATTAAGCATAAATTACACAAATCATAGATAAATCATGCATTTGGGACGGGAAAAGTATTCTTTTTATTATTTTCAAAATGAATCAACTTACAATCAAAGTCGATACCGGCCACCGCTCCTTGATCCTGATCCTGGGTTCCTCCTCTTCTTTGTCCTCCAACTGCTTTGCGTTAATTCTCCTTAGGATTGAGGAAAGGCTAAAGGGTTGGGACAAATGGACTTGGCAATTGGGCAGAGTTTCTTCGCTATATTTTTCCTCCTCCAAATAGTACCCCTACCCCTTCTTTTATAGGCTAGAAGGAGCTAGGGTTTTGGACGAAATCTCAGCCATGCATGGCTGGGAGTTTCAGTTAACTGACCCATAGCTTTTTGTCCCGTCGACAAATTTCCGTTTTTTTTTATTCTGAAGGTAAACGCGAGCTGTAGTGGGCCTGCTAGCGTTTTCTTTTGGATACACGCAGGCTGTAGTGGGCCAGCTAGCGTGCACTTTTTAAAAATGGATTTTTTAGAAGAGTTCTTCAGTATTTTTTTGGCAAAGAAGGGATATGAGTTGGCCTGATGCTAGGTAAGCATGTATGGTGCAATTTAGGGTTATAAATTTTGGCCTAAACTGCAAACAGGAATCATAAATAACAAACATTTCAAAGCTGAGTATGGAGGTTTAAAAGATTTTTGAAGGCCACTTTGGGGCCTCGAGGCATGTATGCTCTCATTGGAAGAAGATTTTGGGATGTGTGCCCAATTCAGAGGGTTTCAGTGCAGCAAGTTGTAGGACTAATGGTAGAAGTCATGCTATGAAAGAGACTTTTGAGGCTAGATGTTTAAACGTACTAATATGCATAACACAACAAATCTTTTTGATGCCTATATTTTTGCCATGCACATGTGTTATCAACACAAACAGGGAGTAAATTTACTTTTCATGCTTATTTCTTTACGAAAGGATTGATATTAATATCATGATTGAGTCAATTTAAATACTTTGATTTTTCTTAACCTGTTTTATTTGGTACAAAATGTTTACGTAATAATCATGAAGGAAATGGCCATTTCTTCTTGAACACACTTATGTTTTCTTTCTGCCAAGTTTTTTTGCAGGTTATAGGATAATCAAGTGAACAGTATGGAGATTACATTGTGACGACAATTGATCTTCCAAAGAAAAATTTCATGAGAAAATTTAAAGAACCAATCCATGATTATAAACGAAATTTCCAGAAAATTACAAGTTTTTGCAACTTCCTGTAATAGTTTAATCGTTTGACATGTTGCATGATAGATTAGAAAAATTGGAAGAGATGGATTTGTTCCTAAATGTACAAGGATGATGAAAAACCTATCCACACTTGAATTTGACATCTCCAAGTGGTTGGTCAAAAACTAGTCAAACTCAACAATTTTTAGCACAATTTAGGAGCAGATTTGCTATGTTTGAAAGTTTTCATTCCATTGAGAGTTTCCATTCCATTGCTATATTTGAAAGATTGCATGCCATAATTCCAGCAAGAGTCATTATCCATTTCCCATTACACTTCACTTCATACACTTCATTACATTTTCTTCAACCCTAACCCTTAAATAAAACCAACCAAGCTCATCTACAAGATTTTTGGCCCTCCTTACATATTCATTGTCAGTTTCCTTTTCCTACACTTGCCAATAAACCCTACTTCCATACACCATTGAGTCAAAGTCCTTGAGTCTAATTATCTTTGTAAAAACACCTAGAGGCTTGCATGCCTTAATGACAAGTACTCTTGCCAATGAACAATGGGAGTACATTAATATCCCTTGTTCGTTGGATCTTGTAGGTGACTCGACCACAACAAACTTATTCGTACCTACAAAGATGTGTTAGGCATCTTGACTCCCATTGGAATCAATGGTGGGAGCTCTCGTGTTGACTAGTGGCATTCATTAATGGCCACTAAGTCAACAACTTCTTGCTATGTTCGACACCATCACGTTTAATCACATAGTAAGATTTGTGCCATCGATCGTTGAAGACTTGAAGACCCATATTTTGTAGTAGATGAAGCAGATTTCCTTTCATTGTTTTTTTCACTTTGTCTTGAGGACAAGTCAATAAATAAGGCTGGGGGGGGAATGTAACTTCTATATTTTGCATACCTTCCAAGCCTTATACATTTTCATCCATATTCAGCAGACTCATCAAATTCATCAGACCATCCAGCAGAAGATCCAGCAACAAATATGACAATACAGATCCGTCTTTCATCCACAACTTGCAGAAGAAGCTTCAGATCAGAATTGTAGCAACTGAACATGCATGATTCATCCACTTTTGTAGGTAAGTAAGGTATGATGGTTTCTAACCTTTAATCTTGAAATTCGTTTTAGATGCTAAAATGATGATATTTGGAAAATATTCCACTATTTCACTATTCCCTTTCTCATTAAAAATTTCCAAAAACCATGAGTTGGGGAGGGGGAATTTCACACTTCATTTTTTCTCTCATTCATATTACATATTAACCCACACAGTCTTCCCACAATAAAAACTACTACAAAATGATGAGCATATTAAATGACTTCTTAGAATTATTGATCTCAACAAAGTAAATAATGATTGTAACACAAGAACCAATCATTAAACAAAGATCTCAACAAAGTAAATAATGATTGTAACACAAGAACCAATCATTCGAAGATGTAAATTCTTTGCAAAAATAAAAGTTATCAAAAA
>ML781385.1:414331-436436 GCA_009831015.1 Picea engelmannii | reverse complement strand
AATTACACAATAGATGAGTAAACCTTGAAGAGGATTCAGTTGTTGATTGAATTCAAATTATTGCCTTGAACCCTGTTTTCAATGAGTTTGATTTCAAGTATGATTGATTTGAACGAGACTTTGTGAGTTGAGTCCTTGTAAGGGGACTGGAGTTTCCAACGAATCTTAGGAGTTAGATAACATATTTTAGTGTGTGTAAGAGATTCTGTGAGTTGAGTCCTTGTAAGGGGATTAGAATCTTAGGAAAACATAAGCACTATGTTTTTAGTAGGTAGATTTGTTTAAATTGCAGAGGTGCTTAAGTGAGAAGGAACCAAAATACAATCTCTTGTAAAAGAGTATTGGCTCCTGCTACATCAAAACCTCGTGAGAAGGAACCAAATTACAATTTCTTGTAAAAGAGTATTGGCTCTTGCTACATCAAACCCTCCTTTAGGTAGTTGAATCTTTCTAGATCTATATATTTTAGGTAGCGCTTCTAAGTTTACCTTCCCGGGTTGACATTAAATTAAACTCTGATTGACATCATCAATTAGAACTAAACAGGTGGTTTGATAATGGCAGAGGAAAATTTTGATGATGAACAAACTCTGAAAAGAGGTGATCACACCTATCAAAAGTGTCGATGATACACAGGCATTGATAGCCTATCAAATTTCAGAGGTTTTTGGCGAAGATAAAACAACTGCAAATAGTCGCAAAGTAAGACCCACCATAGCATGAGATGGTGTTGAAGTCGAATGATATGGGGGTCAAGGAAAACAAAGAGTAATGATGGTTCTCTCTGTGTCGTCCAAGACTCCTCATTGTAAAGGTAATGAGAGCCAAGATATTGTCACCCTTCTGGAAACTATGATGATGTCGACAAAAAGGGAGACATGACTCCAAGAAGCAAAGGGCTTCATGAAATCCACTGGATGAGATCAAGAAATGATGAGGTACATGGGTGAGGTCAAGATGCGGTGAGACTCAATACTACCCTTGGTTGGTGATATAGGTGAAGTATGAGTGGCAACAACCATGAAACTGGTTCTAGTGTTAGGGGGATGCCTAGACGTGGGTTAAGTTATACTAGAGGCAGGACAAAGTGGACAAACTCATTGATCAGGGGTACATGGACTGTGGGATACTTGGGGTTTTTGGATGATCTCAATAGGAGTAGAAGATAATGAATTCCCCAACCAAGGGAAACATGGGTTGCTTTTTCCAGAAAAATAAGGTCTCCAAGGGTGACGACAAAAAGATATGTAAATGTTGGAAACAAAGACTTTGAACAATTACCAAATGAATAAAAAATAAGTTGGGGCAAGTGTATAGATACAGAAATGGGTGCCCCAGTGTAATATGGATTTTTTGGTGAGGGCTCAAGTAGTTGTGGAAAACAGGTGGAGGGTGGGGGCCCCCATAGGTGGGTTTTTGTATTAGGTAAATGAGTGGAGGACAATGTACAGATGGGAAAACTAATGATGGATGATATGGAGGGATAATGATACTGTGGAGTTGCAGTCAAATGTGAATTGTAACGAGATTACTCGGGAGTCTATTATGGGGAATCTATCAAAATGAGGAGAAGGAGCATGCGACTGATTCTCGGGAATGCAAAGACTATTAGGACTCCTAGCCCTAGGGGGTGAAAATAGCATGAGTGTTAAATTTCCATAGGGGAATACGATGGAGACAACTCATGTGCGAGAGGGTGCTACCAGTTGACAGTACTAAAATGCAACGGAGGTGTGAGTAATGCAGAGCCGGGTGGGGGGACACTAGAGGAAAATATTGGAGGGTGTGACTAGGATATGCAATTGCTATTCAGAGGGAAAGATTACATGCCAGTATTGATCATATACCTAAAAGGGTTGTGTATTGAGTTTTTATGACCAAGTACCTGCACATATTAAAACTGAATACCCAATGTCAACAATATTTGAAGATAAAGAACGTATAACAATTATTTGATAATTTTGAACATGAGCATGCATACCTAGGCATGATGTGAGAAAAATGCTCCCCAGAGGCCGAGGATGGATGGTGGCCCAGGGAGTGTGATTGTGTAGGCGACAGGATCCTGATGCCATGGCTGAAGAAGGATCGAAAAGAAGATGCTTAGAGCTCCCGGACTATATATATTTGTAGGGCCCACAACGCCACCTTATTTGTACATGTTGTCATATTGATTGGATGAGAGGTTTTAGAGGAGATTTAAAGATTCCAGGAGATCGATCCAGCCAATTCAATATCAACGAGTGTCAGGTTAGTGGTCGTATCCTCCTGCATAGTAATTAGGATTTATTTTTTGGGCAGGGCCTGTATGGATGGTCGTACAATGGGGTTTTGTGAGGGTGGCCCCCCCAGTGCGTAGGATATCCAATGATTCACGTGCACGAGTGCAGGGATATAATTGGGATAGCCGTGCATAGGGGCAACCAAATGGGGAAAACAAGCATGCATTCAATGCGTTCCTATTCAAAGCACAACAACGCATGCATGCGCAGTTGTGTTCCTAACAGTTACACATGTATGTGCAATTGTGTAGTGAATAGGTGCACTAGGATGTGTGCCTATGTGTGTGACAGGGGCGCATGTGTGCGCCCCTATATTGCTGAAAATCGCACATGGGTGTGCAACTGTGGGATGAACATGCACGCATATGTGCATGCCTGTGGGGAAAAATGTTGTGCCTTTGAGGAAACATTTAAGGGTGTAAAAACTTATCTTTTTGGAGATTTTTTTGTTTTTATGAGTTGTGATGGTTGATCAAATATTGTATTTGTGGATGCAGGTGACCAGTTGATGATGCCAGTCCACTGGAGGGAGAGGGACTGGGTGTGCCTGAGATAGGCGATGAAAGATGAGGAGTCGGTTGTATGGGGCCCTTTGGCAGCTTGTGGGTTGCTAAAGTTTTTTTAGTGTTCACTAGTGCGGGCACATGAGTACCTGCTGTAGTTCTTGATTTCGACGTGGAGTCCAGATTTGTAGTGTTTCATCATACAAGGTGGGAATCTTGCATTCTCTACGATGAAGGATGTGTATTTTTTGATTGGGCTCCCTTTTCAGGGAACTTTGTTACCGACGGAGCCTGTGTTACCTAGGGATGGACAGTTCGCTATCTTAGCCCGGACCGATTGTAGTGGAGAGGACTTTATATCAGGCTCCATGGTGAGGATAGGGGCAATGGACGCCCTTGTGCATCGGTGCATTGCATTGATGATTGTGAGGGTTTATGGGTCTCTTTCTACTTAGTGGATTAGTGGAGGTTAGCTGAGGATCATGAAGAGGGCATTGAGTGGTGAGAACTTTGCCTGGGGGTTGATTATACATGCCAAGATGGTGGGGCAGGTCAACAGGTGTTGGGCTACAGGCTCGAGGGAGTTTTCCTTTGGGTCCATCTTGGTAGCATGGTTTTTGGAGAGGGTGTCGATGTTACACCTAATAGTGTTATTGGATGCACCCGGTGTGCGAGAGCCACGACTGAGGTGGTGGACGATGATTTTGGTTCATCATGGGGGTAGGGATGGTGGCCATTATTTTGCTGTCGAGATTCTGTGAATGTGCCGTCAGATGCCATAGATCATAGTCCATTTCCCCTACAGTGGGGTGGATTTCCGGAATGACCCAGAGATTGTGCTACCCCCTGGAGAGGTGTTCGACCATAGAGGTATGGTGATATATTTGATGTTTTGATCATTTTAGATAGTATAGAATATTCTTTATGTATGCATGGATGCTGATGCTATCACTTATTTGTTGTGTGTGTAGATGTGGGACCTCACGGACGAGAGGTTGAGATGGTTAGAGGATCATCTCATCAGGGGCCTATGAGACCACCATGGGGGGAGCCACGGGTAGGGGAGGGGTGGTGGTGGGATGAGGGTGGTGCGAAGCTGGCCGATGATGAGATAGCAGGTAGGAGATGTCATTTTGAAGATCTGGGTGCAGGTTCGTCACATGCTCCTCCAACGGGGGCCAGGGGAGAGTTCAAGGATTTTTACCGTCGATTGGAGGTGGTACTACAAAGAGTTCCTGAGGGTATGTGGGTGCATATCCAGGATGAGGGAGTGCTTGATCAGTGTGTGGGCCTTCTGGTAGAGTCGCAAACCTTGATCTGCAGGGCAGCTGTAGCAGGGGTGGCTATGACTAGGTGACTTCCCCTAGGACCTGAGGTACCCCTAGCTGGTGGGGCACCTCCTCGAGAGAGAGGACCAAGTGGTGGAGCCCTAGAGGCACCATGAGTTCCTCTAGCATGTGTAGTGTTATATTTATATAGGCTTGTGAGCCCATTTTTTATATGGTGTTGTGACACCAATTTTGTATTTATAGGGGTGATGTGGTTCACCTACCTACGGATATTGTACATGTACTATTTTTTTATTTTTTTGTAAACATTGATGGAACATTTGATCGATATATATATATATGGATATACATTTTGGGCTTCTTGTGATGTTCACATGTGTTGATGTTTGTGTTTATGATTTCTAATTTATATGTTGTGACAAACTTTTGATAGGTTATGTATGTGTAATGGTAACTTGATGTGATAAATGCCAATCTAACACTAGGTTAGCCATATTATATGCTATTTGATTGCATTGTCTTGGGATATGTGTAAATGTGATTGAATCAAAATGTAGAGATAAAGGTCTAACATGCAGGCATTTGCAGAAGAGGCAAGGATCATGGACACGGTACACATTGTCGAGCTGGAGGAAAATGAGTTGGGAATCGAGTAAGACGCTAAGGTGATGAATATGGATGTGACTGGCCTTGGTAAGGAGGCCAATGATGACTATATATTCAACTTGGTTGTTGGTTGTGGAGCCCAGACATATGCCGTTGGAGTGGAGCAGTTCATGTGAGGGGGTATAGAGGGACCAAGTGGCTGAAGTGAGTTTCAGTGTCCAATGGCTAGCTCCATCGGCATAAAAAATTTGGTAGGTCAATGGAGGAGGCATAACGTATGATTTTCTGGACAGATGTGTGGGTCACAAAGAATATAGGAGAACATTTGGCGCCAATGCGAAAATAAAAAATGACGTTTTGACACAGGTGCACAAAATGCGCTGAGAAACATAGTGAGTTTGGAAAACGTGCTCGGAAGACGTGTCTGTGGGGTTAGAAACCCATGCAATTCCTATTATACGACCGGGAAGAAAATGTAGGATGAAATTACCTCAACTCAACTCCAAATTTTGCTTTTTGCAGGTAGGCATGGGCCGGTTATGGTTCCTGCAAGTTAAATAAACCAAAAAGAAGTGCTCAAACAACCCAAATGAGGAGGAAATTGATACCTATCCCCAATATGGTCACCAATATGTTGCATCCCTTTCGTCACCTAAATGAGAAAAATAAGGACGCTTACAAGTCCAGTTAGGTTAGTTGTACAGGACAACAATGAATGCAAGAGTTAGAAACATCAAGCATAAGAAATAAACAAAGAACTAAGATAATAATAATAAAAGAAACTAAACTAGAGTGCATAAGGGAATTAGAACAAAAAAAATAAACAACATGAATGCCACCAATGGATAAGTTGTAATAGTGGGAAAACACCAAAGAGAAAGGGAGACTTTTGGGTCCCCTCTTCCTCCAAGGGAGGGATCTTGAACCTCCAATGATTGAGATCTTCTTACAACTAGAAAACTAGAAGGAAATGGTGAAGAAATCCAAAGCTCATTCACTCAAGAGGTGATGTGAATGGCTAAATGAAATGGTGCTTGTATGCTATAGTGAGGAAAGAGGTTCCTTAAAGAGAATATAGGCAGCATAACAATACAAATTAATTCTTGAAAAAATAGTGCACCCATGGCCTCTTTTTATATCAAATCTTTGAGGCATTATTCAACCAATCTTTAGTGTTAACAAGGGGATCTTTAGGGCACCCTTAGGTCTTTGACCAACCCCCCACTCAGATTCATCTCAGATTTGGGTGTCAAATTGACTTGGGAGATGAACCAGAAGTGGGTGGAAGGCTGACCAAAATCATAAATGTGTCGTTCTGGGGTATGAACGTCTTGTTACGTCCACAATCATGCATCGGGCACATGTGTGCTTTTCCGGATTTCTTCGACTATCGCACGTGCACGTGCTTCCTTTGTATCCTTCGCGCATGCTGATTTTATAACCAATTGTATAGTTTTGTGCCCTTTGGAAATGCATTTTTTGGGCCATGGATGAACTAATGGGTGTTCTGGAGATGTTGGATTCCTATAACCATTTGTGGATGAAATTCCAGTGATAACACCAGTATCAAACTAATCCATAGATTTTTGTTAAATTTGAGATACATTCAACCAAAGATAATGGTCTCTTAGATCATCACATTTTATTATGATGTTAATATCATTATTATCATTATGAAGTTGCATGTCAATGATTGTTGTTGTTCCATGAATTATCCATTGATTTTTGAGTGCCTCTTTTCGTTCAATTTGTGTTCTAGAGAAGATAGGTATGTTATAAGGATTAAGTGAAAAAGGTAAACCCTTCTACAACCAACATGTCAGTTTCTAGTTTCAATATTTCCATGTTTAGTTTATATGAAATAATATTTCTTTATCCAAGATGAACAACTTCACATACACCTTTCTTCATTATCGAAGTTTTAATCAATATTTAACACACACTTAATATTTAACTAACATATCCTTTAAAGTGAAATGAACTTGAAGAAAATAAAAGTAGAATTGTTATATAAAGAAAACAATAAAGTTTATTAATATTAAATGATATAAAAGTTTTATTATTTATTTGTTTTTTATTAAAATAATAGGATTATCATTTGTTAGATAGAGAGATAAATGTTGAGTTAATAGGATTGTTATACTTAATGGTTTATGGGTGTAACAGTTTAATATCTTGTGCAAGATTAATGGTTGAGGGTTAATAAGTTTTTTTTAGCTAAAACAGTAATAGTTTAACATTTAATTGGATTCTATTCCCCTTGTGCCTTAAGTCGAATTGTAAATGGGATTTAGTCATATTTGTTACACCACACATGTTTACCTTGTAGTAAATGAGGAATCCTTTGGTTGGTAGCACGATTTAAACATTGAAGGATTTCACTCACGTCTTGTAGACTTGTCGATTGGGTGCTTGGGTATAGTCCTCATGTTTTTGACAGTTAATTTGGTTACCTAGCGCGTTGAAATTTTGGGGGCTTGGTCTAGATATGTTATATTGTGCCTTGGGTACTGTCATGCCTACCTCTTGTGATGGAATGAATCCTGATGAGAGGATCATTGCATGCCTTGATTGATAACAGTGAATGATAACCTAGCCAGAGTCATGGGCTTCCCGTTCTGGGTATAGTGTTCATTGTAGTTGATGTCGGTACTTGTGTTGTAATATTGGTTTGTGCTTGTTCCTCGTTTTTCGTGGGGTTCATGTTACCTATTTCAATTGATGTTGTTTTCATCTCGTTGATCTTGATTTTTTCCCATATCTTAGTCTCTTTATTCATCTATTGATTATCACATGTTTCGTCGAGTTGCATGAGGTGCATTGTGTTTGTCGTCAAGTTGTGTTGTTTAACTGTTGTCGTTGTTGTCGTCTTGGAAAAAAGAATGTTTATTTTGTGTTGTGTCACATGTGGTCATGACGATAGGGGTCGTTACATATGGTATCAGAGAAGGTTCAACCCTGCGACTATGGATCGCCATGCTTTCCACTACAGTAAACCCTTGAATATTAACCTGGCGCTAATTAGAAATTTAACTTGTCCATGTGGTGATATCAATTAGAGGATGCCACAGAGGTTCACAATGTATTTCCAAAGGAGGAGGCATGACACCTCAAGTAGCACCCACGACAAAGGGGACCAACCCCCAAGGGAAAGAACAAGTCTTGAACATGAGCGAGTTACCGTGAGAGATGCATTGGTTCTAACAAGGTGCTTCTAGGGATTTGACTAAGGCATAGAAAAACTGTTTGTACTAAGATAAGGCCAGAGCACCGACACCCACTAAGGGTCCACCACATGCTTCGGTTAGTACTAGTATCTTTCACCACAAAGTTGAGAAGGTCAAATTTCTCGAGTTCTCTGGTGCCCCAGACGACGCAGCCACCGAGGCATGGTTGGAGAATAGGGCGATGTACTTTGCAGTTCACGACTATACCTATAACATTAAGGTTCACATGGAAGTATTCAACTGAAAGGGGGAAGCTCTTCTATGGTGGAAGACACTACTACCATTTTTGCACACGATAGTTGAAGACGTGTCATGGGAACTATTCGACGAACGGTTTTGAGAGAGGTATCTGTCTGAGGAATTCATTGAGAGTCAGCTCAACGAGTTCAACACCTTATGATAGGGTGGTCATATGATGCCCAAGTATGAGGCCCATTTTTGAATCTGCTCTGGTATGCTTCGCACTTGAATATCGAGAAACTTAAGGTCAACATGTTTTTGTTTGGCCTTAATGTCATCATTCGTGCAAAGGTTAGGATTCTGATGCCTCAAAACATGCATGAGGTCGTTCAGAAGGCCATCATAGCAGAGGATGAGCTTATCAGCAGAGTTCAGAGCAGGACTCTAGCGAGATCCGAGGGGCAGGTGTCATCTAGTGCACAACATCATTAGACACCAACTATAATTTCACCAAGATATCATGGATTCTAGATAGGATCGACTTTCACTACACCTCGATGACCAGTGCCTCGACAACAAAATAATTACCATCATTGACCAGACCCTTAGTATTTTGATAGATTCTAGTGGTATCGAGAGTTTCATTTCTGGTGCAGCGCTAAAAAAAATTAAGGAAAAGTCAGTTGAATGAGATAAGTTTATATTTGTATAAATGGCTTCGGGAGCCACGCAGAAGGTTGGAGGGAAGGTTATGGGTTGTAGCCTTAACCTGGGAGAGTTTTTCAGGAGGTCCAACCTGTACGTCACGATATTAGGATATTATGACGTCGTGATCGGTATGGACTGGTTGTAATCGCATGAGGTGATACTCAACTGTAATATGAAATAGTTGAGCTTGGTCGATGATGAGGGACAAATATGCGTGGATGTAGGTTGGAACTAGGGAGTTTCCCTAAGGTTCTTCTCTTCCTTGCATCTACGAAAGAGCATGCGCAAGGGATGTAAGCTTTATGCGATCCTTGCGTTAAACAAGAAGGGAGTAGCGGATGGTCTAGAACACCTTCTAGTGGTGAGAGAGGTTGCAGACGTCTTCCCTGAGGAGTTACCTGGGATGCCTCCAGAGAGGGAATTGGAATTTATCATAGACCTAAAAATGGGGACTGAACCGATAGCAAGAACGCCTTATCAGATGTCGACTCTGGAGTTATGGGGGTTGAAAATGAAACTGAAGGAGTTTTTGGACCTGGGACTTATACGTCCCAGTGTGTCACCATGGGGTGCACCTATTATTTTATTCGAAAGAAGGATGGGTCATGGGGAATCTACATTGACTACCGTCAATTTAACAAGGCTATGATCAAGAATCAATATTTGTTGCCAAGGATTGATGATATGTTTGATCAGATGAAAGGCACAATGATGTTTTCAAATATTGAATTGAGATCAGGGTATCACCAGTTATGGATCAAGGAGGATGATGTCCCTAAGACCTCTTTTAAGACTAGGTTTGGACGTTATGATTTTATTGTTTTACCTTTTGGACTGACAAACACCCTGAGGGTATTTATGAGTTTGATGAATGGGGTGTTCCACATATACTTGGACAAGTTCGTCCAAGTATTCATTGATGATATTTTGATTTAATCTTGGATGATGGAGAATCTTGACAAGCACTTGCGCTTGGTACTATAGTGTCTGCAAGAGAACAAAATGTATGGGAAATTGTCTAAATGATCATTTTATCAATCTAATATTTACTATGTGGGGAATGTCATCTCCGACAAAGGTATCGTCGTGGATCCCACAAAGTTCGAGGCTATTATGTAATGGCATGCACCAGTGAATGTCCCTGAAGTGCATAGCTTTATGGGTTTAGTAGGATACTATCGACGATTCATCGAGGGATTTTCGAAGATATAAAATCTGATTACGAAATTGCAAAAGAAGAACAAGAAGTTTGTTTAGACCAAGAAATGCGTAGAATGATTTCAAAGGCTCAAGGAGTTGTTGAAAACAACACCGATACTAAAGGTCCCTGACATGGACACAGAATTCTTGGTATGCTCTGACGCATTCAAGGAAGGATTAGGCGGGGTATTGATGCAAGACAATCGAGTGATTTCTTACATCTCAAGAAATGTGAGACGACATGAGGAAAACTATGCAACGAACAATTTGGAGTTGTTATCCATTGTTTATGCCTTGAGAATTTGGATACATTACCAGATTGGACGAAAATTTGAACTAAGAATGGACCATTGTGGACTAAAACACATCTTTACACAAAGTGACTTGAACACACGACAACGACGTTGGTCGGAATTTCTTAGCAAGTATGATTTCAAGATTACTTACCTAAAGGGAACAATGAATAGAGTGGGGATGTGTTGAGTCAGAGACCACGCATATTTTATGTGATGCCTCTTCATAATAATCTACGTGAAAAGATTCTAACTTTACAGTGCGACGATGACTGGTACAAAGAGGTCAAGTATTTTATCGGACAAAACATAATGATGGTACCAAGATTTGAAGGATTTACATTCGACGACAGATTAATGATATTTAAAAATTGAATTTACGTACCACCGAACGACGAGTCGAGGAGTTTTATCTTAAACAAGGCTCATAGAGAAGTTTACATGGCTCACCCGAGAGTCACAAAGATGAGCGCAAACCTTAAAGACTTATTCTTATGGAAAGGAATGAAGGAAGACATAGTCAACTATGTGGAAATATGTCTAGAATGTCAGTAGGTGAAGGCTTAACAGAGACATCCAGTAGGATTACTACAACCACATGCTATTCCAGAATCAAAATGAGAGGTCATTTCGATGGATTTCATTGTTGGATTGCCACTGATGATAAGGAGACATGACTCAATTTTTGTGGTAGCCAACTCTTTGACGAAGAGTGCTCATTTTATTCCTGTGCATATGATGTATCAGGCACCTGACATAGTTAGAGTTTTCATCAGTGATATTCTAAGGTTGCATGGAGATCCTAGGAGGATTATATCCGATCGAGGATTGGTGTTTACTGAACGATTTTGGACTAGTTTCCAAGGGCCTTGGGAACATGACTTAAATTTAGTATTGTGTATCACCCGGAGAAAGACATGTAGACCGAATGAACAAACCAAATATTGGAGGACATGTTGTGCATGTACATGATGGACCAACATAAGCGTTGGGAGGGATTCTTACCACTGGTAGAATTTGCGATAACGATAGTTATCAAAGCACCATTAAGATGGCGCCTTTCGAGTTTCTTTACGGCGACCATGTCAAACACCTTGAGTTGGGATCGAATTGAGGATAGGGTCCTGGTGGGACCGGAGGAAATCCAAAAAATGGAAGTGTAATGTATCGTAAATTTTTCAAAAATAATAAAATTATGTGGTCATTAATTCCCAAATTCTGTTTTATATATTTACTAGTAGAAGGAGGATGTTCTCATTTCTGTTATAAAACTTTTTGGTGTAACTCTTAAGTTATGCCTACCACATGATGTTATAACTACGCCATCCTAACTTACTTTGGATAGAAACGATTATAAGGATAAATCACCAAGGGTCCTAGTAATTACCTTTTGCCTCCATCCTATTCACCTATATACATATGTATGTCTATAAAGTGGTTAGACTTAGGAATTATATTACAACTTTATATTTAGCAAGAGATTCCTAAGTTTGTGCACAAGTCCATCAAATTAATTTTCCCTTGGGAAATATTTTGTTTCCATCTATATAGCCACAAGATCGGGTTTAATAACATGTGCCTGGCATAATTACAGAGTCCTGGTCATTAAACGGGCTTCCAAAACTTATACATTGGGTTTAGTAATGTCCCAGTCCAAACATCTAAATGGGTTCGACTAACGAGGACTTGTGTTAACTATCGTTACCCTCACTTATCTAAAAGATGTTCCAATGAAGTCTTAACTCGATCGAAATTCTAGCTAAAACTAATGTAGTGGATGCGAACGAGATCCAAAACTCATAGAGTCACAAAGGGGTCTATTCGCGACATTATTTTATGTGTAAGGGATGGTCTACTGTCAAGAGGAGTTAAGGCTCTGTAAATACCATTTAATCGCAGTCCTGTGAGCGCGAGTTACATTGTATTCACCTGGACTTTCATCCAATGTGTCATCACATGGCTAGAGCTTCCTTCGTACTCTTCGCATTTACACTGAGAAAACAAGGTAACTCTTAGGGTTTTAATGTGTTTACATTTTTCATTGTGGAGTTTTTCAAAGAGGCTCTACGTATCATTTTCTTAGCAGAGGAGACTTTTTTTGTTGGAGCTCATTTAATCCAGTGTATCAGATAGCGTGGTTTGATTCCCTGGTAAGTATTTCCTTTAACGTATTGCTATGGTTGAATAGGATGGTGGCTCTTCAGAAAAAATCGTTATAGTGAAAGTTGTAGCCGCTCTGTAACTTATGTTATACATTTTCTTTCTGCTGAAAACTCCCTTTATCGCTACTTCACTATAATACTTTATGAGTTGTCCCCATTCTTGGAGAAGTGGTATTATTTGGTCGTTTATTCCTTAATCTCTTTTGAATATAACAACATTCATCCTCTGGTTTAGGGAGAATGCATCTGTTTCGCTTGGTATATGTTTTGAGGTATAGGGTTTCGTAACTCTCTATTATCGTCGCTCTTTATAGTCCCTCTATTATCGTAAGTCGAGGCCTAAAGCTAAATCTTCGTGAGACTGTGTGAGAAATTCTCTTTTGGAAATAATCGTCCCACTATGTAATGCATAAAATGTTTTGTATTTTCCTTCCTTTCTTTGTAATGGGTTGAGTGCATACTTCTATAGTTTCATCAATTTTTCACCGGTTCCTTCACATATGTTTCTTTCTTTATGTCTAATACATTGTTGTCTAGTGTCATTAAAATGTGACCTCTGAGATTTTTGAACAGTCTATTAAAGATACCATATGGTATATAAAGTCCTTTTGAGTTTACAGATGTCATTGTCATAATCGTGACCTACATTATTTGAATTCAGTAGAAAGATATCTTTGTATTGATTGTTTGAATTTATAAAGAAAATACCCTCTACAATTTGGTTCTGGAACGTTTTAAACTCAAAAGTTAGGTTATCTTTGTTTTGCATGAAAATTTTATATGATGTTTTCATACAACATGATTTATACCATTTGTATGTTAAAAGAAACCTAGTACTGTCGATTGTTTCATTTTTGTGAGTAACATATTTTGAGATTCAGTATCAATACTAATGATGGGCCCTGTTGATGTGAGTGTAACCATCAGGGAGTCATTGGACCATACCCCCTCGGCCCGATCACCTATCCAGCCAGGAGCGATAAGGGAAGAACATGAGATTGCTTGTCATACGTTGAGTATCACTCTAGAGTATTCTGTTACTACATTTCTCATTCTGTTGATGTTTTCGTTTACCTTTCTTTCATATAGTTACTGATATTTAATGGTAAAAATTTGTAGAGCTTTCGTCTGCGCAAAATTCAGAATGTTTTGTTCCTATCCTCGATGCAAAATGTATTCGAGTTTCTTTTTGTAATTCTTCAGGCATTCACACAGTGAAGGCACAATTTCACTCTCAATGAATGATATGAAGTATAGTCTTCACTCAATTTCCTGTAGTGTCTAGAAGGAGGAGAATTCCCAATTGTGCTCTTGATTTTTCTTTGGTCTGGTTGATATATGTTATAGCTCCTTTGAAGTAATGCTACAGGGCCTTTCCCTGTCTATTTGAATTAATGCAATTATTGTTAGATGATTTTTTTGTATCTTCTCGCCATCCTGGTTTCTTCCTATACTTAAGTTATTTAGCGTGGATGTCATCTTATATTGCATATTTAATATCTAAAGTTTGTATAGTTTGAACTTACAGTTACGCACTGAATAGAAAATGAACTTATTTATTTTTGAAGGTCTATAGTTTGTAAATCGAATCCGTTGTATATATATATTTGTATCATATGAATGTCTATTGTGCTATATGAAGCTTCTATATCATTTTACTTTACTTCGATGTTTTATAAATACTGTGACTCTGTATCCTCCTTATAGTAGGGTACGAATGTATATATTCCTCCTTATTCCGTACATACACAGAGTTCCTCCTTGTTTGATTTAGCATGGACATGAATGAAATTTCAATTTAATTAATATGTTTTCTGTATGGTCATTCACCTACAGGACGATAAGCATATAATTTCATGTACATGGCTACATTATTCAACTTCATTTACATTCTGTAAAATAGATAATTCTTGAATTTTCCCATACAATTTATTGAGAGGTTTTCACCTACAATATCTTATTACAACAGTAATCTAGTTCATAGATCGATATTTCCAGAAGCTTCCTTTGTGTTAATTGATTCCTTTTAGATACTATTTCCAGCACTTAAATCTATGATAAACTAGATCTAATCGTTCCATAATTTATCATCAACACCTGTTGATATATATATGTATATATATATACCGTAGGTTTTCTGAAAAACGTTTGAAATTTGCATGGTGACTTTCCTACATAATTATATATTAGGCACTTGCATATATATATATATATATATATATATATATATATATCTCCCATTAAATTAAAACTAATCGTAACATCAGTTTAAATATGATAGGGTAACTGAACTCAAATCAAAGTCAATGTTTGGAGGTAAATGTGTGGGATGCTCGAAAGAAATTCTCAGGTTTTCTTCCAAAGGACGATTACTAATAAAATAACTAGTCATACTAGATGCATCGGATTCTGATAGAAATTCAAAATAAAAAATAATGGAGTGTGATTCCTATAACCACAGCTATGATTCCTTCAAAATTTGATAATAGAACATCTCATATATATATAACTCAGATAATAATTCCATCAGCTAATAATTCATCATGATATGTAAATAGAGAAGGCGAAAGTGGACATATCTAAATAAAAGTTTTTGAACAACAAATGAAACAACCACATTTTGCCCAACCTTAGAACAGGGCATCCAAATCACTTGTCATGTTCACCCCCTAGCCTGACCATGAATCCATGAGGGATAACTTGGAATTCCTCCTCAACAATGCCTTTATGTTTCAACAATCTCCTCCTTGCCTCACACTCAATAAGTAGTGTTCATAAAAATAAGAATTCAATAATTTTCCCTAGCATACTAGGCAACGTCCTGCCTCCTCACATATGCTAAATATCCAAAAGAAAAAGTTCCTAGGTCTTTTCCCCTTTGGGATTTTTTGAATATTTCCAAATCCTTGATTTTCAGGGGCTACCAATGGCCAAATTCTGGATTTTTCACTTGTAACAATCATCCCTGAGGTAGTTCCAACATGTTCCCCACTCATGGAGTCATGGTCAGCTAACTTCAACATGGATATTCCATTTGTCTTCCAACAATAATTATAAAATATTTTTTTTCATACAAGTGTCATAGTCAAGTAGTTATTTGGGTCAAATCAGATCTCTTCCCAACAGTCATAATCATTAACTACAATTAACGAAATTCAAAATTGCCATAAATGGCAAAATTTTTCCAATTTCGAATTTACCAAAAATGGAATAATTTTCCCAAGAAATTTCAAATTCAAAAATAATTTATTTTGGGGGTTGTTACATCCTTTCCCCCTTCAATAAAACACTGTCCTTAGTGTTTGTTCCATTCTTGGAACAATATTGGATGATATTTCCGCAAATCTCCCTCCAACTCCCAAGTGGCCTCCTCCGAGCTAAAGTGCTTCTATTGCACTTTTACCTGAGCGACGACTCTGTTTCAAAGTGCTATTTCTCTCCAGTCTAGAATATGTAGAGGTTCCACCTAGAAATCTCCTTCTGGTTCCACCCACACCAAGTTCCAATCGATCATATGAGTAGGGTCATGAACATAATTCTTTAACAAAGAAATATGAAATAAACTATGAATTTTTATATTGGCGCAAGTTGGTATGGTACAGGTCCAATTCGAGCTATTATCTTGAAGGGCCCAAAAAACATGGGTGCCAACTTGGCACAGTTCCCTAGATTTTGCAAACTCTTCTGGGCTTTGACTTTTAAGTAAACATTGTCTCCCACTTGAAACTCCAAGTGTCTTCTTTTTTTGGTCCGCATAACTTGTATGTCTGTCCTGTGCCTCGTTTAAGTTCTGTTGAACCTTTCTTACCATACTCTCCATTTCTTGGATCATCTCCGGTCCAACCATGAGTCTGTCAACTAGGTTATCCCAGCTAATTGGAGTCGTACACTTTCTATCATACAGTACCTCAAAGGGGCTCAATTTAGCCAAAGTTTCGTACCCATCGTTATATGCAAATTCTACCAAGTGTAGGTAGTCTTCCCACTTGCTTGGTTTTATTCTTACGTACATGCGGAGAATATCTTCTATGATTTGGTTTATTCGTTCAGTTTCTCCATCTGTTTGTGGATGATAACTCATGTTGAAATTGAAATTAGTATTTATCCCTACAAAGAATTCTTTCCAAAAAGCAGATCTAAATTTTACGTCTCTATCTGAAATCACCATTTTAGGAACACCTTGTAGTCTAAAAATTTCTTTCATGAATATTTCAACGATGTTAATATATTTAAAAGTAGACTTTATAGGAATAAAGTGTGCAAAATTACTAAGTTTATCGATTACCACCATAATAGAATCATTTTATTTCTGAGTTTTAGGAAAACCTGTAATAAAATCCAGTGATATAGTCTCCCATTTCCATTATGGCACCGGTAAGGGTTGTAATAGATCAGCTGGGGGTAGTTCAAGTATCTCCTCCACAAACAAATCTCTAAAATCATGTAATACGAAAAAATCCTCCAAGTTGGGTTTATCTTATTTTTCTAACTGGTTTGTTACTTGGATGGCATAAACTTGACAACCCTTTCTTATGCATTTCTTGAATTGCATCACTAAAATCTATCTGACTGATATTGGTTTTTGTATACCTTGAACTGTCCTACTAGTGTCATTTTCGTCTATATACTTAAGTGATTTTTCATAACAATCTAGTAATACTTTATGCCCTTCTAACCAATCCATTCTGACAATTACATCATAAGATCCTAGTGGTAGAATGTTCAGATTTTTCTTTATGTTTTGACCGCCTAAACTGAACTCGTACTCAGAAATAAAGTCGACAACTTTTCTTTTTGTCTCTGTTGCTAATTGTACTAGCCAAGATTTTGGGTGTCTTTTTTTCTTAAATTTTTTTGACTCAACTATACCAGGAGTGATATAACTTAACGTAGCTCCCGAATGAATTAAAACAAAAATTAGAGTGTTATTGATTTTACCTTCAATTTCTACCACAAAGGACTGGTCGTCAGCCTTTTGACCATCCACAATTGCATTTATTCGATGCAAGCTTCTGCCCACATCTCCCACCATCGATGCTTCCTGTAAATTGTGAACAGTAGTTATGGATGTTGAATTTAAACGTGGATAGTTCCTCCTTAGATGAGGTTCTCCACATTCCCAACACTTTAATGGTTCACAGGGGTTGTCCCCAAACTTCTTTGTTCCCAGATTTATCGGTTTACCACTACCTTGCGTTTTTGGATTGTTGGAGTAAGAATATTTCCTTGGAAAGATTTTTGTTGCGTTCCAATAAGGAGTTGGTTGGTATCCTTGCTTCCACTAGTTCATTTGGTCTTGTTTCTTGTCCTTCCAAGCTTTGGGAAATTCTATCCATTGTTTGTATTGGTCGTAACACATTCGAGATTTCCTTAATACTTCACTCAAGGACATGGGATCGTCAAATTCAATTTTGTCCTTGTAGGACTGTAGTAGATAGATTAGGAACCGTTGGATTTTCACTTTATCCTCACAGATATAAGGTACGAACCTTAGTAATTACATGAATTTATTTATTAGATCTTCCATAGACATTTGACCAAGTCGTAACTCATAAAATTCTTTAATTTTTCTGTCATAGTAAATTTCAGATAGGTGTTGTTTCTTAAAGTCAGACCATTCCATCTGTTTCTCCTTTAAACCCTTGGCCAATTTCAGGTCTTGCCACCAAATGTTGTCTTTTCCCTTCAGATTATAGATGGTCATTCTAATTTTCATATTGCTGGAATAATTGTATATCTGGAAATACTTATTGATGTCTAGTAACCATGCTTCAGCTTCCTCCCCTGTTCTGGATTCCCCATCAAAGGTAGCTGGTTTGATTTTCTTAAATTCTCCCTCAAGGTGGTATACATGTTTTCTTTTTCTGTTTGTTTTTGTTTCATCTTCAGTTGAAGGTGTACCTTCAAATGAACTATCCCCTCTTTCTTCTCCAGGTCTAGAATTCTTGGAGGCCCTTTTACTGACCTCTTCTTCTTGGTTATCATCCTTTGGAGATTTATCTGTCACTATACTTCACAACAAGACTTCATTTATTTCCTTCTATTCTTGTTGTGCCTTCTTTAGTTTCTCATTGTCTTCTTTGAAAATCTGTAGCTCAACAATGAGATCCCTCATCATTTCCAGAACTTTAGTAGGTGATCTTACATCACTATTCTGTCTTGGATACTCAGGAGGTCTCTGTTCAAGATTCCCATCAAGTCTGATTTCTGTGTCATCCTGGGCTGCCATAATTAACACAAAACATAAAAAGGTTTTATGTTTGTAACATTAAAGGTTTATTAGTTTTACATAACCAAAAATATGTTCTAAGTAAATAATGTGGCCCTGTTCAAGGTCCAAGTGTTGTAACCTTTGCTCTGATACCATATGTAATGTACCATAAATTTGTCAAAAATAAATAAATATGTGGTCATTAATTCCCAAATTTTGTTTTATATATTTTCTGGTAGAAGGAGGAGGTCCTCATTTCTATTATAAATATATGTGGTGTAACTCTTAAGTTCTTCCTACCACGTGATGTTATAACTATGCCATCCTAACTTACTTTGGATAGAAATTATTATAAGGATAAATCACCAAGGGTCCTAGTAATTCCCTTTTGCCTCCATCCTATTCACTTGTATACATATGTATGTATATAAAGTGGTTAGACTTAGGACTTATATTACAACTCTATCCTTAGCATGAGATTCCTAAGTTTGTGCACAAGTCCATCAAATTAATTTTTCCTTGGGAAATATTTTGTTTCCATCTATATAGCCACGGGATCGGGTTTAATAACATGTGCCTGGCATAAATACAGAGTCCTGGTCATTAAACGGGCTTCCAAAACTTATACATTAGGTTTAGTAATGTCCCAATCCAAACATCTAAAGGGGTTCGACTAACGAGGACTTGTGTTAACTCTAGTTACCTTGATTTATCTAAAAGACATTCCAATGAAGTCTTAACTCGACCGAAATGCTAACTAAAACTAATGTAGTGGTTGTGAATGAGATCCAAAACTCATCGAGTCATGAAGGGGTCTATTAGTGACATTATTTTATGTGGAAGGGATGGTCTACTGTCAGGAGGCATTAAGGCTCTGTAACTACCATTTAATGGTAGTCCCGCGAGCGTGAGTTACATTGTATTCACTTGGCCTTTCATCCAACGTGTCACACCATCTCTTCCCTCATCATATGGCTAGACCGTCTTTCATACTCTTCGCATTTACACTCAGAAAACAAGGCATCTCTTAGGGTTTTAATGTGTTTACATTTTTCATTGTGGAGTTCTTCGAAGAGGCTCTACGTATCATTTTCTTAGTAGAGGAGACTGTCGTCGTTGGAGGTTGTTTAATCCTGCATATCATATAGTGTGGTTTGATTCCCTAGTAAGTCTTTCCTTTAACGTATTTCTATGGTTTAATAGAAAGGTGGCTCTTCGAAAAAAATCGTTATAGTGAAATCTATAGTCGCTCTATAACTTCTATTATACATTTTCTTTCTGCTGAAAAGTCCCTTTATCGTTACGTCACTATAATACTTTCTGATTTTTCCCCATTCCTAGAGAAGTGGTATTATTTGGTCATTTCTTCCTCAATCTCTTTTGAAGATAAGGACATTCCTCCTCTAGTTTAGGGAGAATGCATCCATTTCGCTTGGTTTATGTTTCGAGGTCTAGGGTTTCGTAACTCTCTATTATCGTGGCTCCTTATAGTCCCTCTATTATCATAAGTCGAGGCATGAAGCCGAATATTTGTGAGACTATGTGAGAAATTCTCTTTCGGAAAGGATAGTCCAACTATGTAATGCATAATACGTTGTATATTTTCCTTCCTTTCTTTGTAATGGGTTGAGTCCATACTTCTATAGTTTCATCAAGTTTTCACTGGTCCCTTCGCATATCTTGATTTATTTATGTCTAATACATTCCTATCTGGTGTCATTAAAATGTGACCTTTAATATTTCCGAAAAGTCTATTAAAGATACCCTATGACATATAAATTCCTTTTGAGTTTACAAATGTTATTTCCATAATCGTGACCTACACTATTTGAATTCGGTAGAAAGATATCTTTGTATAGATTGTTTGAATTTATAAAGAAAATACCCTCTGTAATTTGGTTCTGGAAGGTTTTAAACTCAACAGTTAGGTAGTCTCTGTTTTGCATGAAAAGTTTATATTATGTCTTTGCATAGCATGATTTATACCGTTTGTATCTTAAAAGAAACCTAGTACTGTCGATTGTTTCATTTTCGTGAGTAACAGATTTTGAGATTCGGTATCAACACTAATGATGGGCCCTGTTGATGTGAGGGTACACATCAAGGAGTCATTGTACCATTCCCCCTCGGCCCAATCGCCTATCCATCTAGGAGAGACAAGGGAATAACATGAGATTTCTTGTCATAAGTTGAGTATCACTCTGGAGTACTCTGTTACTACATTTCTCATTCTGTTGATGTTTTTATTTACCTTTCCTTCATATAGTTACTAATATTTAATGCTAAAACTTTGCAGATCTTTCATTTGCGTAAAATTCGAAATGTTGCGTTCCTATCCTCGATGCAAAAGGTATTCGAGTTTCTTTTTGTAACTCCTCAGACGTTCACATAGTGAAGGCACAATTTAAATCTCAATGAATGATATGAAGTATAGTCTTCGCTCGATGTCCTGTAGTGGTTGGAAGGAGGAGAATTCCCAATTGTTCTCTTGATTTTTCTTTGATCTGGTTGATATATGTAATAGCTCCTTTGAAGTAATGTTACAGGGCCTTTCCCTGTCTATTTGAATTAATGCAATGAATGTTAGATGATTTTTTGTATCTTCTCACCATCCTGGTTTCTTCCAATAATTAAGTTATTTACCATGGTTGTCGTCTTATATTTCATATTTAATATCTAAGGTTTGTATAGTATGAACTTACAGTTATGCACTGAATAGAAAATGAACTTATTCATTTATGAAGGTCTATATTTTGTAAATTGAATCTATTGTACAGATATATACATCTCTCTCTCTCTCTCTCTCTCTCTCTCTCTNTATATATATATATATATATATATATATATATATATATATATATATATATATATATTCGTATCATATGAATGTCTATTGCTCTATATGAAGCTTCTATATCATTTTACTTTACTTCGATGTTTTATAAATAATGTGACTCTATATCCTCCTTACAGTAGGGTATGAATGTATATCTTCCTCCTTATTCCATACATACATAGAGTTCCTCCTTGTTTGATTTAGCATGGACATGAATGGAATTTCAATTTAATTAATATGTTTTTTGTATAGTCATTTACCTACAAGAAGGTAAGCATATAACTATATGTACATGTCGAATTTATTCAATTTCATTTACATTTTGTAAAATAGATAATTCTTGAATTTTCCCATACAATTTATTGAGAGGTTTTCACCTACAATATCTTATTACAACAGTAATCTAGTTCATAGATCCATATTTCCAAAATCTTTGTTTGTGTTAATCGATTCCTTTTAGATACTATTTCCAACACTTAAATATATGATAAACTAGATCTAATCATTCCACAATTTATCATCAACACCTGTTGATATATATATGTATATATATATACCGTAGGTTTTCTGAAAAGCATTTGAAATTTGCATGGTGACTTTCCTACATA
>ML781385.1:385662-414303 GCA_009831015.1 Picea engelmannii | reverse complement strand
ATATATATATATATATATATATATATATATAGAGAGAGAGAGAGAGAGAGAGAGAGAGAGAGAGAGAGAGAATTATCTCCCATTAAATTACAACTAATCGTAACATCAGTTTAAATATGATAGGGTAACTGAACTCAAATCAAGGTCAATGCTCAGAGGTAAATGTGTGGGATGCTCGAAATAAATTCTTAGGTTTTCTTCCAAAGGGTGATTACTAATAAAATAACCAGTCATACTAGATGCATTAGATTCTGACAGAAATTCAAAATAAAAAATAATGGAGTGGGATTCTTATAACCACAGCTATGATTCCTTCAGAATTTGATAATAGAACATATCATATATATATATATATATATATATATATATATAACTCAGATAAAAATCCCATCAACTAATAATTTATCATGACATGTAAATAAGGAAGGTGAAAGTGGACATATCTGAATAAAAGTTGACGAACAACAAATGGAACAACCACATTCCACCCAAACTTAGAACAGGGCAGCCAAATCACTTGTCCTATTCACCCGCTAGCCTGACCATGAATCCATGAGGTCTAACCTGGAATTCCTCCTCAGTAATGCCTTTTTGTTTCAGGAGTCTCCTCCTTGCCTCACACTCAGCAAGTAGTGTTCATAACCTTAAGAGTTTAGTAATTTTCCCCAGCATACTAGGCAGCGTTTTGCCTCCTCACATTTGCTATATTTCCAAAAGAAAAAGTTCCTAGGTATTTTCCCCTTTGGGAATTTCCGTAGATTTCCAAATCCCTGATTTTCAGGGGCTGCCAATGGCCAAATTCTAGATTTTCCACTTGTAACAATCAGCCCTAAGGTAGTCCCAACATGTTCCCCACTCATGGAGTCACGGTCAGCTGATTTCAACATGGTTTTTCCATTTGTCTTCCAACAATAATTATAAAATATTTTGTTTCATACAAGTGTCATAGTCAATTAGTTAGTTGGGTCAAATCAGCTCTCTACCCAACAATCATAATCATTAACTACAATTAACCAAATTCGAAATTTGGAATCGCCATAAATGGAAAAAAAATTCTAATTTCGAATTTACCAAAAATGAAATAATTTTCCCAAGAAATTTCAAATTAAAAAATAATTTATTTTTGTGGATGTTATAGGAATATCAAATGAAAACTATAATACAAAGTATCAAGGAAGCGCAGGATTGGTATAAGAGTTATTCCAATGCACGTCGTGTCGACCGTAGTTACTATTTGGATATCGAGTATTCTTGTGGGTGAAACCGCATAAGAGTTCAATCAAGTTTGGAAAGGGTACTAAACTATCTCCTAGGTGCATGGGATCCTGCGAGATTGTGGAAAAGAGAGGCCTATGGCCTATTGACTAGCCTTTCCTGATTCTTTTAGGCATATGCACAATGTTTTTCATGTATCTATTTGAGACATTATATTAGTGACCCTACACGTGTTATTAACACAATTTCCTTACAGGTATCAGACGAGGGTGTGCTCACGATAGAGAGAGTTCGTATTCTAGACCATTGCATTTGACAACTACGATGTCGAGCAATAAATCAGGTCAAGGTCCAGTGGGACAACTATAATCCGCACTTGGCGACCTGGGAGGATGCATATGATATGCACCAACAATTTCCATTTTTGTTTGATAGATAGAATTATGATACCGTGATACACTTTATTTCGACATTTATATATTGTGAAACTTCGGGATGAATTTTAAACCAAGAGGGGGTGTATGTAACATCCCTCTCTTGCATGCACTGAGTGAACTTATCCTTGAGGTCACTTGCTTCCAAGTGATCTGGATTATTATACTATCGGTCGTTCAAGTATCATTATGAGACATTATGGATTGACGATATGTTATTTTGTTGTATTCACATAGAAAGGTATTATTGACTGGGTTCTCCTGATTGTGTAGGACTTTGGACATTGCGGATGCAGGGGCATCGATGAAACCCCTTAGACTTTGGATCAAGTTAGGGAGCGGACCGTTGGGTTTGAATGTTATTGATGTGACACATGTACATATGATTAGATGTTATGATGATTGATTATTGTTGCTGGCATGATTCATTGATGGATGCAGGATGACAATAGCTTGTCGATGAAACTCACATGTGGAGTAGATGGGTCATGCAGGACAACCAGAGAGTTGAGGGAGAGGTGTGGACAACGACCCTGCCACAGCCTAATAGCACTCCCATCGTAGCTCGAACTGTAGGTTAACAATTACCTAGTTCGAGAAGACCCACGATGTTGTGAGGGAGGACTGGGACAGTCGCTCACGATGATTCTAAGGGGCGTGCAATAAGGCATGGCACTTATTCATTAGAGGTCCTTTATCTCCCACAAGATCACCTAGCGAAGTATTGACTCCAGGGGTTTTTGACATCTACCAAATTTAGTCAAGAGGTGAGTGACACCCTTGGAGCACATAGTGCATCCTGAAGGGCACGTCGTGCAAGGAAAACGAAAAGAGTTGAGTGGCACCCTTGGAGCACGTAGTGTGTCCTGAAGGGCACATCATGCAAGGAAAACAAAAGGAGGCGAGTGACGCCCTTGGATCATCTAGTGTGTATTCAAGGGCACGTTGCGATTTTAACTGCTAAGTGAATAAACCTAGACATCCTTAAAATGAATGATGTCATAAGTAAGATTTTAAAAAAAAAATCCCCAATAAAAATGTCACCCAACCTAGTGAAATTAAAATCTAGGTCTAAATAGAACATGTGGTCAAATAATAATAATAATAATAATAATTAAACATGTAACAAGAAGGAGGGGTAAGAAATTCAAATTTATTTATTAAAGTCAAAATATAATGGAGGATTAAACTTTTTAAAAGGGAAAGGGTTGTTTTTATCTATTTTTGCTAATTTAATTTTAGATAAAAAGAAAAGAGGTTAATTGGTTGTTTCATCTACACTTGCTAATTTAATTTTTAATTAAAGAAGAAAAAATGTAAATGGTTGTTTTATCTACACTTGCTAAATTGATTTTTAGTTAAAAAGGAAAAAGGGGGAAACTTAAAAGAAATAGGAAACTTAAAGAAAAAGGGGGAAACTTAAGAAAAATGGGAATGTAAAAAAATAAAATTGGATGTCTAACTTAGTAAGGAATCTTGCCTTTGGAACTTTCTAATTATGAACTCAACTAGCAATTAAGTAAGATGTAATTCATTTAAAAAGTGTAAGGGTATTTTGGGACAGCAAGAAGCTTTTTTAGGAATGCTTTTAGGTGGGTGAGGGAAATAGGAATAATTAATTAATTAATAAAATTAATTTTCTAGTGCAACTAGGGGATCAGGTGACATGTGTACGGGGGTGGTTTTTCCTAATTAATTAAATGAAAAAGGAATTTAATGAGTATTTTGGAAACTAATTACTTGAAAACTCTATAAAAAGGAGGGAGGAGGAGGAGTATGGATCTCATCTTTTGGCATAATGTTACATTGTTGAATATTTCCTTTACTGAAATTTCTCTTGCGGGAGCTAGGATACCCATCTTGGGTAACGAGTGGTAGCTCGACCTTGCGAGGTAAGCTGGGTGCTAGCAGTTCTTTGGTATTGTGAGTTTGACACCTTTGCGGTTCAGGGGGCTCAGGGGGAAGAAGAGTACCCCTAGCATTGGCTTGGAGGTACTGGTGAGGTCACATCGGTCGACAAGTGGGAGTTGGACGGAGCATGTGTGGGACAACAACTATGGATCATTCACATTTGGCTAAGGTACGACTATTAAATTTGTTAATTGCAATGAAATTTAATTTACGCATGTTATTTCTCTATGCTTGGTTGAATATTGCATTCCCATGAGCGTTCTTGCACATGTTTTCCTATGGTGTTTGTAATTCCCTTATGCTAGCTTTATTCTGAATTCATTTCCCATGGAGAACCCAACCTCTAATTTCAATGACTTATCTACGTTTGATTTATTGATTATTACGAAGAAATTTTTGTTTTTCCCTTATCCCTTTAGTTATTAGTCTGTGCCTGAGACGTCGACCAGGAGTCGAATTGACAGTCGTCACTTCGGTGTTTAAAGACCTATAGATTCAAATTCCCTTCTTTCCTATGCATGGATAATAAGTGAAGGATAAATTTCACCCAACTATCTATCCCTTACTTATCTCTACGTTTTTTCTATATGATTGATCTCTAATCCTTGCGCCCTCCTTGTGAATGAGTATCCCTGTGTTTGAATGATTCATTGTTGAATGATTAGTCTATGTGCCTTCTTGTGAATGAGTATATTTGTGTTTTGTTGATTCATTTCCGAATGACTAGTCTTGTGCCTTCCTGTGATTGAGCATATCTGCGTTTTGTTTGATTCATCTCAGATCGATTCATATCTGCGATTTCTTGGCATATTATCTCTGCATTTTCTTGAATGGTAAATCTCAGCATTGGTAATATGGAATGACTACATTTTTAATAGTTTGAAAACGATTTTAATTTGAGCGATTTAATTATATGTGAATCATTTTTCAATGAATTATAGCGAATATGTGAATATAGACCACAATTTTATATTTTATGATAGTAAATTTATATAGACAAAAAATTTCATTTCATGTTTTATATTACCCAACGATTAATATTGAAGCAATTAATATTGTTCCAGTCTAGTGATGTGATGCAGGAGCATCTCTCCATGCCAGCCAGTCAGCCACGTCAGCGCGCACTCATGCAGGGCTGAAAGGGAGGCGTAGCCTCATTTTGAATTTGAATTGAATGTAAATAAATGTCTTAGGCTGGTGAGCCATGAATGCCATGCCTTTGTGCATGCATTAGATAGGATCGGCCTTTATTGTAGATTGGCTAAGATCTAGGTCCGATTCTGGACTAGACAGCCCCATTCATTCTAATTGAATAGGGTAGGTGTACCTAGAGGGAAGCGCTCAATGAGCACTCAGGTAAAAGAGATTTCATATCTCATTTTGAAAAGGGGGAATGGTAGAGTTGAAGAGCCGAGGAGAGCTCGAGAACACCTTGTAAAAAAATACAGGCATTTGCCAATTATTAATATATGAACGGAGAGCAGTTTTTCCTTCATGATATTCTATTTATGTGTGTGCATGTGAGTGTTTTCCTTTATGCTGTAATTGTATGTTGTTATCATGCATTTGCAGGGAGTTGAGTTGATTTCAGGTTGAGGGTCTTTGAGGCTTCACACCAGGTGGGTGTGATAGAACGTTGAGGTTCTGATGGTTGTGCATAGAGTTTCATTCTGAACTCAGAGGAGTCAGACAAAGACGTGCTGAGAGCACAAGCATTGAAATCAACAACTGATATAGAAGAAGGACTTTTGGGGTTACTAAAAACATCAAGAGGCAAGGCTGTGTAGCTGATACACAGTTGCTAACGGGATCACTGAGGATTCTATGAGAGGCTCTGCCAAGAGGGCATTGAGCGTGTATACAGTGGTGTACAGAGAGAAAGAAATCTGTTGTGAGTTCTTAATGGAATACCAGAATCACTGAGGATTCTGAGAGGCTCTGCCAGGAGGGCATTGAGCAGGTGCAAAAGGTGCATAGGAACCCAGAACTACTAAATGTTCTGTGGGAGCAGAGACTCCGCCAGGAGGGCGTTGAGGAAGGTTGTAGACAGGCACGAGGAGGAGGGAACTCATTGAGTTCTATCATCTGAAGGAAGCAGAGTCCACTGAGGGACTTGTATTGGGTTGCTGAATACCCAGAAAGACTCAGCACGGAGGTTGCTTGAGCAAGGAGCCAGGAAGGCATCAATATTGATCATCTGAGGGAAAGGAAGACAAAATCCCTCAAGGGGTCTGAGTATTCGCTGAAGCTCAGAAGAGACAACACCGTTTGGGCACAGAGACTCTGCAGGAGCACAGGAGACAAGGAATCCATTGAGGATTCAAGGACTGAAGCTCAGGAAGGGCAGCGCTTTTCCGCATATCAGCGAGACTCAAGTTGAGGGTTCGCAGAGGAGAAGAAACGCAAAGGTCCAAGCCTTTGGGAACGAAGAATTCTTCCAAGTCTGGGAAGAAACCTCAAGGAAGCTCGAGGGAGAACAACAACCGTCGGATCAATGGAGAAAGAATATCTACACCGTTAGATTTCCACATCTAGGAAGAGTTCTCAGAGGAAGAGAATCGACAGTTGGAAATCCCCGTGAAGTTCTGCGAAATCCCGAGGATCGTCAGATCAAGGAGGAGTTACGTGGGAGTTAACCCGTAAGCGTAGGTTCAGAGAATTAAAGTCCATCGGACTTCGGGGTTTCGGCATTCGGGGATTGGTAAGGTGAGAGTTATACACCTCGAGAAATCACGAGTTGCGATTCCCCGAATCGATCTGAGCCGCTGATCGGAGAGGGGACACGTGGCGCAGGATCCCTGAGGATCGGGATTCGGCGTTCGACGTTTGACAAGGTAAGAGTTCGTGCTTGTCAAAATCGCGATTTGCGATTCCCCGAGTTAATAGGGGCCGTCGATTTCAGCAAGGACAGGTGGCACGAATCCGGAGAATCAGGGTTCGGCGTTTGGAGGATGGCGAGGTGAGAGTTTTATGCCTCGTGAAATCACGAATAGCGATTTCCCGAATTAACGGGTGTCGTCGATCATCAGAGGGACGCGTGGCATCAGATCCCGGAGATCGGGACATCGGAGTTCAGGGTTTTCAACAGCAAAGAAAACTTGCATCGCGGATTCGTGGTCCGTGAAATCCCGAAGTGACGTGGCATGTGGGACCACAGAGGACCAGCAAGGTCCCGAATCGCGACGGGTCCCACAGTGTTAACATGGTGTTGACAGGTGTCATCGGGGTTTTGGCATTCAGGAGTTTCCAAGGTAAAGCACTCACGACAGTTGAACTCGCGATCCCGCGATCCCCGATCGCACGAGTGAATGAGTGACGTGGAAGTGTGGGACCACGAGACATAGTGGAATCCACGTGGCATTGGATCAGGATTCGAGGTTCGGTGATTTGAAGAGCAAGGGATTCGTAACATTGCATACTCTGATTTCCCGATAGGGAATTTCCCGAAATCCGAAAGCATTGACCCATTGACCATCGGGGATCGGGGTTTTATTTTGCATGGGAATGGTGATCAAGTGAGTCGTGAAGTCCCGAGTCGCGATACCCCGATTTCCGAAGGGAAGATTGCCGAGGGAGTTCCTGTGGGTAACTCGTGACTCCCGAGGGGAGTTGGAAGAGTCTTAGACTCTTCGGGCCTGTGAGAGAATGAGAAGGTCCTGGTGAGAGCAGGGTGGAACTGTGAGGGTTTAGAGCGCCGATCTGCGTCAAGTGGTATCAGAGCCAGAAATTCTTGCTTGTATATTTCAGGCAGGAAGAGACAGAGGAGCGGAAGAAGACAGAGTTACTGAAGACTCTGTAGGCGATTGCTTGCAGGTAAGCAGCAGTCCATAGACAGTCAGCAGGACTGTAGGAGGATGAAGTTGAGCACTCAGGATTGCTGGAGTGACAGCAGCAGATCTGTCGAGGGGACAGAGAGACATAGCAAAATGGCTACTAAAGGCCATAGGAAGGAAAGCAAGGCAGAAAATCTTGCAGAGGAAGCAAAAATGACTAGAGACCTCTATGAATTAAAAGCAGACATAGAGAAGATGGAACTGTGGATGCGGCAAGATAGGAGGAGGAGACGACTGCGCGAATTGCAAATGGAGAAGGCAAAAGCGAAATGGCCAGTCAAGCAGCTGATGGTCATAAGACAGCATAGGTTGTTGAAAAGATGGCGGAGGTATGCTGAGAACCTCAGTGCCACAGAAGAAGACATGATTTGTTACTGTTGGCCAGAGACAGGACAAAGTCTCGATGGCGATAATGATGATGATTGGAATAAATTGGAATCAGCTGATGGTTTCAAATACTGTCGGTTGGGCAGAAAAGAAGAAATTCCAGTTTGCCAGGAGGGCAACGAATTGGGATTAGTTGAGGATCTCAAAGATTGTCGTGAGGACAGCCAAGGAATTTCAAATGGCCAGCTGGGCGTTGATCAGAGATCTCTGCGAGGTCTCGAAGACTGCCATGAGGGCAGTGAAAGCATCGAAGACTTCCAAGAGGGCAGCGGAAGCGTACTAAGCTGCCTGGAGGGTAGGGATGAAAAACTGAGACTGTCTAAGAGTCTCTTGGACTCAAGGGAGAGTTCAATTCAGCAAAGGTTGCTGATGAAGATGGGATCGGTTGATCTCATAATCTTCCAGGGAAGCGGTGGAAGCATCCCATATTGTCAGGTGGGAAGGGATGAGCAGATAAGACCATCTGTGGGTCTTAGTAACTCAGAAGTGAGTTGGAATCAGCTAAGAGAGCTGACAGAGCAAGTGGTCTCAAGGATGAATGTGGATCAGCAGATGCAGCTGACAGAGGAGGAAGGTCAGAACGATATTCTGATGGTTGGGGGAATACAAGTATTCCTACCATCTTCCCAGGAGGGGGCAGAAAATTCAGTTGCAGATATAGCAACAGCAGCAGAGCAGTCACCGCAGGAGATGACTGTCAGAAAAGAAAGGAAATTGGAGCAGGTATCTGAGACTGCCCAAGTGGATGAAGAGAAGAATGAGTTTTCTAAGGAACAACTCAACAAATTCAGCCAGCAAGCTGAGCGAGCTGCAACATTTGAGCTGACAGAAAAAGAAACAGAAGAAGGAAACGAGCATTTCAAGGAATGGCTCGACATATTCAGCACTGGAGATGAAGAGACTGCAATGTGGGGGTTTGCAGCAGAAAATGAAGAAGGTGAGCATTCGGTGGAATGTCTCAGTGATTTCAGCCAGGAAGCTGGAAGMGTTGTAGCACTGAGGCTAACAGCAGAAAAAGAAGCCGAAAAGGAAGAGGAGCATTCCGAGGAATGGCTCGACATATTCAGCATTTCAGCTGAAAAGACTGCAACACGGGAGGTTGCAGAAGCAGAAGAAGAAGACACAGACAACATATGTTTGGCTGATCTGTGGGAACAGATTGAAGCCCTAGAAGATAGGGTGAAAGTGCAGGGCATGCACATCCAATAGGTGAGGTTGGAAATAGATGAGGATGGCATGGGAGATCATGATGATCAGTCACATGGCCAAAAAAATTTGCAGCTGTGGAGACTGCAATAGAAAAACCAGCCACTTGAGTAGCTGGGTGAAGCGATCAAGGAGATCATGGAGCTGATGTTGAAATCAGCAGACACTGCCAGCAAGGAGAGGTTGAGAAGAAGGAAAGTAGCAGCAACGCAGCGGAAGCGGCAACAACAACAACCGAATGGAGCAGGTGAAAAGATCCACAAACTTGTTTGGGACCCAGGTGGATTCCAACAATTACAGGGGAAGCTCATGAGCAGGAGCTCATAATTTTTGCAGATGTGGAGTATGATGTAGGAGCATCTCTCCATGCCAGCCAGTCAGCCACGTCAGCGTGCACTCATGCAGGGCTGAAAGGGAGGCGCAGCCTCATTTTGAATTTGAATTGAATGTAAATAAATGTCTTAGGCTGGTGAGCCATGAATGCCATGCCTTTGCGTAGGCATTATATAGGATCGGCCTTTATTGTAGATTGGCTGAGATCTAGTTCCGATTCTGGACTAGACAGCCCCATTCATTGTAATTGAATAGGGTAGGTGTACCTGGAGGGAAGCGCTCAATGAGCACTCAGGTAAAAGAGATTTCATATCTCATTTTGAAAAGGGGGAATGGTAGAGTTGAAGAGCCGAGGAGAGCTCGAGAACACCTTGTAAAAAATACAGGCATTTGCCAATTATTAATATATGAATGGAGAGCAGTTTTTCCTGCATGATATTCTGTTTATGTGTGTGCATGTGAGTGTTTTCCTTTATGCTATAATTGTATGTTGTTATCATGCATTTGCAGGGAGTTGAGTTGATTTCAGGTTGAGGGTCTTTAAGGCTTCACACCAGGTGGGTGTGACAGAACGTTGAGGTTCTGATGGCCATGCATAGAGTTTCATTCTGAAATCAGAGGAGTCAGACAAAGACGGGCTGAGAGCACAAGCATTGAAATCAATAACTGATACAGAAGAAGGACTTTTGGGGTTACTGAACACCTCAAGAGGCAAGGCTGTGTAGCTGATACACAGTTGCTAACGAGATCACTGAGGATTCTATGAGAGGCTCTGCCAACAGGGCATTGAGCACGTATACAGTGGTGTACAGAGAGAAAGAACTCTGCTGTGAGTTCTTAAGGGAATACCAGAATCACTGAGGATTCTGAGAGGCTCTGCCAGGAGGGCATTGAGCAAGTGCAAAAGGTGCATAGGAACCCAGAACTACTGAATGTTCTGTGGGAGCAGAGACTCCACCAGAAGGGCGTTGAGGAAGGTTGTAGACAGACACAAGGAGGAGGGAACTCATTGATTTCTATCATATGAAGGAAGCAGAGTCCACTGAGGGACCTGTATTGGGTTTTTGAATACCCAGAAAGACTCAGCACGGAGGTTGCTTGAGCAAGGAGCCAGGAAGGCATTGATATTGATCATCTAAGGGAAAGGAAGACAAAATCCCTCAAGGGGTCTGAGTATTCGCTGAAGCTCAGAAGAGACAACACCGTTTGGGCACAGAGACTCTGCAGGAGCGCAGGAGACAAGGAATCCATTGAGGATTCAAGGACTGAAGCTCAGGAAGGGCAGTGCTTTTCCGCGTATCAGCGAGACTCAAGTTGAGGGTTTGCAGAGGAGAAGAAACGCAAAGGTCCAAGCCTTTGGGAATGAAGAATTCTTCCAAGTCTAGTAAGAAACCTCAAGGAAGCTCGAGGGAGCACAGCAACCGTCGGATCAACAGAGAAAGAAGATCTACACCATTGGATTTCCACGTCTAGGAAGAGTTCTCAGAGGAAGAGAATCGACGACTGGAAATCCCCATGAAGTTCTGCGAAATCCCGAGGATCGTCAGATCAAGGAGGAGTTACGCGGGAGTTAACCCGTAAGCGCAAGTTCGGAGAATTAAAGTCCATCGGACTTCGGGGTTTCGGCATTCGGGGATTGGTAAGGTGAGAGTTCTACACCTCGAGAAATCGCGAGTTGCGATTCCCCGAATCTATCTGAGCCGCTGATTGGAGAGGGGACACGTGGCACAGGATCCCTGAGGATCGGGATTCGACGTTCGGTGTTTGACAAGGTAAGAGTTCGTGCTTGTCAAAATCATGATTTGCGATTCCCCGAGTTAATAGGGGCCGTCGATTTCAGCAAGGACAGGTGGCACGAATCTGGAGAATCGGGGTTCGGCATTCAGAGGATGGCGAGGTGAGAGTTTTATGCCTCGTGAAATCGTGAATAGCGATTTCCCAAATTAACAGGTGTTGTCGATCATCAGAGGGACGCGTGGCATCAGATCTCGGAGATCAAAACATCAGAGTTCGGGGTTTTCAACAGCAAAGAAAACTTGCATCGCGGATTCGCGGTCCGTGAAATCCCGAAGTGACGTGGCATGTGGGACCACGGAGGACCAGCAAGGTCCCGAATCGCGACGGGTCCCACAGTGTTAGCATGGTGTTGACAGGTGTCATCGGGGTTTCGGCATTCGGGAGTTTCCAAGGTAAAGGACTCATGACAGTCGAACTCGCGATCCCGCGATCCCAGATCGCACGAGTCAATGAGTGACGTGGTAGTGTGGGACCACGAGACATAATGGAATCCACGTGGCATTGGATTGGGATTCGGGGTTCGGTGATTTGAAGAGAAAGGGATTCGTAACATCGCATACTCCTATTTCCCGATAGGGAATTTCCCAAAATCCGAAAGCATTGACCCGTTGACCATCGGGGATCGGGGTTTTATTTTGCATGGGAATGGTGATCAAGTGAGTCGCAAAGTCCCGAGTCACAATACCCCGATTTTCGAAGGGAAGATTGTCGAGGGAGTTCCTGTGGGTAACTCGTGACTCCCGAGGGGAGTTGGAAGAGTCTTAGACTCTTCGGGCCTGTGAGAGAATGAGAAGGTCCTGGTGAGAGCAGGGTGGAACCGTGAGGGTTTAGAGTGTCGCTCTGCATCATGATGGTTAAGTCTGGTAGCGATTTATAGATTTAATAACATGGCGACATCATATCTCGCCCAAGAATATCATATTTTTGCTCAGCAGTATCATATTTAACTTAGCAATATATCATTATCCTGCATGTATTTAATTGAGTTTGTGAAAATATTTTATGTGTTTTTATTTAATGCTAAAGCACAACAAACTTTGTGCCCCATATAAATGTCTGACAACACCCTCCTTTTTAATAGTAATGTCGAACGGGCAGCGATCTGGTATAGTTACACATACAACAATTTGGTATACAGATAGTGTTTTATACAACAAGCGAATATATCGATACAGATAATGAATTTATGCATATACATGTGTCTGACAACGAGTTCAATAATAGTGAATGCCAGTCAGTTATTTCGCATATGTACATATGTCCAACAATGATTTTAATAATAGTGAATGACGGACAACAATTTTGCATATATATAAATGTTAGACAACATTATTGTATTTTATAGATAGCAAAACCATGTATTAAGGGACATCCTTCTCACACATCTAATAGACAATGACCTCACGTATTTTATAGATTTGTCAATAGTTGCCCAAAATATTTATCATAAGACTTAAATTAGACAACAATTATATTTGTATATAACAATGATTTTGTGGAATGCGTAGTATGTTGTGTATAGCTAGTGAATTTATAATTATCCAATGAATATTTTAATAGACAGATGGCATTTATTAGGTAGACAACCTTTTTAAAAATCAAACAAATATCAATCCAAAACTCACAATTAAACATAAATGTTGGATTACAATTATCCTAGTATCAAACTAATCCATAGATTTTTGTTAAATTTGAGAGACATTCAACCAAAGACAATGGTCTCTTAAATCACAATTTATTATGAAGTTAATATCATTGTTATCATTATGAAGTTGCATGTCAATAATTGTTGTTGCATAATTATCCATTGATTTCTGAGTGCCTCTTTCCAGTCAATTTGTGTTCTAGAGAAGATAGGTATGTTATTAGGATTAAGTAAAAAAGGTAAACCCTTCTACAAACAACATGTCAATTTCTAGTTTCAATATTGCCATGTTTAGTTTATATGAAATAATATTGCTTTATCCAAGGCGAACAACTTCACACACAACTTTCTTCATAATCGAACTTTTAATAATTATTTAACAAACAATTAATCATTAAATAACATATCTTTTAAAGTGAAATGAACTTGAAGAAAATAAAAGTAGAATTGTTATACAAAGAAAACATTAAATTTTATTAATATTAAATGATATAAAAGTTTTATTATTTATTTGATTTTTATTAAAATAATAGGATTATCATTTGTTAGAGAGAGAGATAAATGTTGAGTTAATAGGATTGTTAGACTTAATGGTTTATGGGCGTAACAGTTTAATAGCCTGCGCAAGATTAATGGTTGAGGGTTAATAAGTCTTTTTTTAGCTAAAACACTAATAGTTTGACAATTAATTGGATTCTATGTGCCTTCTCCCTTAAGTCGAATTGTAAATGGGGGTTGGTCATAGTTGTTAGACCACACATGTTTACCTTGTAGGAAACTAAGAATCCTTCAATTGGTCACACGATTTAAACATTGAAGGATGTCACCTCACATATTGTAGACATGTCGATTGGGTGCTTGGGTATAGTCCTCATGTTTTTGACAGTTAATTTGGTCACCTAGCGCGTTGAAATTTTGGGGGTTGGTATAGATATGTTATATTGTGCCTTGGGTACTATCACACCTACCACTTGTCATGACATGACTCCTGATGAGGGGATCATTGCGCACATTGACTGATAGAAGTAAATGATAACCTAGCCAAAGTCATGGGCTTCCTGTTATGGGTGTAGTGTTTTTTGTAGTTGATGTCGGTACTTGTGTTGTAACGTTGGTTTGTGCTTGTTCCTCACTCGTCATGGGGTTCAAGTTACCTGTGTCACTTGATGTTGGTTGTGTCTGGTTTATCTTGATGTTGTCCCATAGCTTAGTCTCTTTATTTGTCTATTGATTATCGTATGTTTCGTCCGGTTGCACGAGGTGCTGGTATGTTGAGTCATTGTTGTTTGTTGTTTGATCTGTTTGCATTGTGTTCGTCATCAAGTTGTGTTGTTTAACTGTTGTCGTTGTTTCCTTCCTGGAAAAAAAAAATCCTTTGCATTGCGCCACATGTGGTCGTGACGATGAGGGTCATTACAAATTTGGGTATAAAGTTGATCATTTTCTAAACAGGCTCAATTATACACTCTTTACATGCCAAATGATGCACTATGGTGCTCATTAACTAAAATATGGACTAATACTTCCAAAAATTACCTTTTAACACAAAAATAAGATCACCATTGAATTCCTCTCAAAACAACAAGAAAAATGAGTATAAAGTTGCTTATGTGTAGTCAGTATACCTCATGATAGGCATATTTATACAATACCATACTTGGCTTCTCTTCTTTCTTGAAAATATGTGCAAATTCATACTATACATAGCCTCAAGACTCATTTCTGCACTGGATAGTGTGCACACATTGGGATCTATGCATTTCTTGGACCGTGCACCCATGTATAATCCTAGGTCCAAACCTCCACGTGAAATAGTGGCAACTTAGTGCTAAATAAGGTGGAATATCTGCTACATATGGTGCCAATGGTGCAACAATTAAGTGGTTGGTTTGTTGGATGGTAGGTCGGGGGATCAAATGTCTCCATATTCCATTTGTTTCATGGATTGTTTATATTTTTTGGTGGATATATGGTTATTACCATATACTATATACGATATATGTTTTAAACACCACAAATCTATGAACCACACTTATATTACATTGCATGTGATATGGGTCGATGGCTTAGGCCCTTGACCCCTTTTTCCACCATTTAAACTTTTACATGACCTTAAATATATATGATACCATATGCATATTAAGTCTCATTGTGTGGTATATTGGTAAAAGCACCTAGGTAAGGTTATGGGAGTTTTTAGTTTCGACCCCAATCGACTCCCATAAACTTTTGATATACATAAACCTATTCACAACAACAACAAAATCAAGTTTGGGATCTGGGAGGAATGAAGAACTTGAAGAACCTTATTGATCAAGACTTAGGGGTCTTTAAATTTACGAAGGGAATGGGTTCCTCAAATTGAAATTATTGTAATTTATGTGTTTTAATGAATTCTAGAAGCGTCGGGATAATGGTTTGTTGTTAGTTTTTCTTTTAATCATATAAACAAATTTGCATTATTAGCAGAATTCATGGATATGAGTGATCCTAGGGATAGGTTGTTGATATTTTGGAGTATTTTTAGGATCTGAAATAATTGACGGCTCAAATTTCTTCTTTATGTTTTCTATGTGTGGCTAAGGGGAGGTTAGAAGGTGTCCAAGTCCAAAGAAGCACCAAATATTATTCAGGTCAGCACAGAGGTAAGTAGTGATTACAAGAATCCTTATACATACATTGACTTAATGAAATAAATGATCTTTATGCCTTTACCATTGCGTGTGATTGTCTTTGTGCTCTATGTATAATATTTGGTGAGATGGAATGCATTTGATGGTTCATGAATGTGATTTATTGTGATTGAACATCTGTATGTAATTACCTATCAGTTTGATGAATTTAAGGGGTTGTTGAATGATCCTTTATGTTTATTATTGGGTTAAGTAGATATATTTCCCAATGTGTTATGCATTTATAATAAAGAGAGAGAAGTCAACCAAAAAAGTGGTGTAGGGACCAGAAATAAACAAGCCTAATAAAATCCATACAACTACATGTAACATTTCTAACATAGAATTTCAATTTCAAACATAGAATTTCTTTGAGTACGTAAAAAATTCATTGAGATTCAAATAAGGATATAATATTTCAGCAGAATTAAACATTTATCTACATCATCAAAATAACTTAGCAATTCATAAATAAAATACCTGCTTCTAATGATAATTCCCGCTGATATGGTTGTCCTTTCCCTGCTGCCTTGCCTAGCTTGATGCACTGACCAACTCTGCCCAAACCGACTAACCTCCCAGCCATCTAGGTGCAACCTGTTCGTCTCCCTAGTTCCAAGAAACTGAAAGGAATCCTGGCCCCCGTGCCCAAAACCCCTAGCAACACGGTGCCCCCTACAATGATTCACCCAAAAACCAAACTGCTCAAACCAACCAATATCCCACAGAAAAATATGCCACAGAAAATCCTCCTACCCTCCCAATGCTCCCTCCAAAATTCCTCCTCCCCAAAATAATCCTCCCATTTCCCCTAGGACTCTTCCATCATATTCCCCCTTCACCGACTCTCCTCCCCCTCATTAATTTTCTTTATCTCCTCCTTTATTACCTTATCCCCTTCTTTATTATCTTATCCTCCTTCTTTATTATCTTATCCCCTCCATTTAATGTTTCTTCCCCCCCCCCCTTCATACATAAGTCTTTAATTAAATAAACTAAAATTATTAAGCCCCTTTAATTCATTACTCAAATATTTAATGAGTCTATTAATTAATTAATTAATCATCGACATGTATGAACAATTAATTAATAAATAAATAATTAATTAATATTATTAAGAAATAATTATTGTTTAACTCAACATATTAGGACAGTCAGATTATCAAATTAATTAAAATTAATAATCCCTATACATCTATTTAAGCAGGGTTGTTACATACACCCACCCTTTAGGAAACTTCATCCCGAAGTTAAGGTATCTCATGGTACAAAGGAAAAGATACATGGTTCACACATTCATAACAATTAACCGACACTATTAGTAAGTAAGTCAAGAAAACTCATACATACTAGTGTATATGTATAATAAATGCATCTGTAGATAGTACATACAAGTCTCGTGCATGTACTAATAATCAATAACTATCACCCTTTAGTAATTTATGTATCCTCCAATCCAATCAACAAGACTAGTCTTTTATAAAAGATAGTAAACCAATCAAATGTTTGCGAAATCCTTTAATTACAATTATCCTAGTTCGACAATTTTATTTAGACAACTGTGGTTTAATTACGTAATTATGAATATTCATATATACACATTCTCGTTTAGAAGGGAAAACATTAAATTCCACCATCAGACAAATCTCCATACTTTCTCAACTATTTCTACTCATCCTTCCTCCCTAACTTACTTCCATCTACATTCCTATCCTTCCTCTACTGGACTATCTTAGAGCATCAATTATATTGACCTAACTCCAAATAGAACCCGTAAGCGGAAGTGTCACTATCTCGACCAAGCTTCCCCAACAGTCAACTGACAGTCATCATCACACATCTTGGGGAGCGTGAACTAACACCGTCCTCCCATGACTTCAGGTTTCGGAGGATACATGGTGGGAAATGCCTCCACCCCTCCTAATCATAACTAGGGTCCACACCCTACAATGGAATATACAGTGGAACCGTGTTGTTGGGAGTGTTGTCATCGTTTATTCGGTTTTGGGGAGTCTCATCACCTAAAATCCTGCATTGGTCCATATATCATAGCAATGCATCCAAACCAATATAATTTCACATACAAATATTTGTACCATAATGTTTCTCGGCTAGTGGTCATGACATTCACTTTCATCATTATCATCCCTTGGCTATCTCATAGCCCATGACCTGCAAATTAGTCTGTAACACAAACTCATACATTTCTATGTATTATCATTATGTAATTGCATACAATCATTATTTCAATTCGGTATCCATGTACCAACAACTTAACATCAAATTTTTCAAGTTAGAAATAGATCTCATAATATCCCATAATTCAATTTCGACACCCTTCATAAAATTTTCATTTATCAAATAGATTGCATCATATCCAACACCATTCTACTAGCATTTAAACCTTCATAGGATTCACATTCACACATTATGTCAAATCATATCCATCATCATTAATAACACTTAAACATTCATAAATTTACATTCACATAGTAGATTGCATTATATCCATCATCATCAATATCATTTAAACATTCAAAAAAATTTGCATTCTCACAATATATCGCATCATAACCATCATTATTCAAATACATAGAACATTCATAAAGGTTCATACGTCTTAAAAGTTTAAGTGTATCATTCAATAGTTTCTCTGAAGAAAAAAAAAATAGAAAATAAAAGTATGTAGGCCTCAGGTAATCATGGTTGTCTAAGTCAAAAGGTGGTGTTACATACACCCCAGCTCCAAGAAACATATTCTCGAGGTGTTCAAAAAAGTGAGGGATAGTCTCGTCGTAGTGTCTCGGTGTCTTCCCAAGTAGCAGATCCTGGACTATACTTGTCCCATTGGACCTTAACTTGGTCTGCCAGACGGTTCATGAGCTATCGAACTCTATGGTCCAATATGCGTAATGGTTCTACCGTGAGAGTTCCCATGTCCGATACTTGCAATTCCTTCCAATTTAGTTTATGTGATTCATCAGCAACATAATGACGTAAAACAAATACATGAAATACATTATGCGTTTTATGCAAGTGGGGTGGTAGTACAAGACGATAGGCAACGGGCCCAATTTTCTCTTGGATTCTGAACGGTCCTATAAATCGATGTGACAACTTTGTCCCCTTCCCAAACCATATGGTACTCTTATTAGTCCTGATATGAATGAAAACCTGGTCTCCCACTTCATAACTTCGGTCGGTCCTGTGTGCATCCACATAACTTTTCTTCCTATCATGTGCTTCCTTTAGTCTCTGCCTAATCTGAATCACCTATTCCTCCATCTCTTGAATCAATTATGGCCCAACTGTTACTCAGTCTTCTAGTCTATCCCAACTCAACGGTGTTCTACATGGCCTTCCATATAGAGCTTTGTAGGGTGGCATTCCGATGGAGCTATGAAAAATGTTATTGTAGGCAAACTCTACCAAGGGTAGGTACTTTTCCCACTAGGTTTGATTATCCATGACATACATCCTGAGCATGTCTTTCATGACTTGATTTACTCTCTCGGTTTGCCCATCTGTTTTAGGATGATAAGCTATGCTTAAGTTCAACTGAGTCCCCAATGCTGACTGCAAACTTGTCCAAAACCTAGAAGCGAATCTGGAGTCCCTATCTGAAATGATCTTCTTAGGTATCCCGTGCAAATGGATAACCTCGCTTACAAACACACGTGCCACGTCAGTGACATCGTAAGTGTCTCTAACCGGAATAAAATGAGCACTCTTGGTTAACTTATCCACTATCACAAGAATGGAATTATGTCTATGAGATGTGAGTGGCAACCCCACAACAAAATCCATAGAGATGACTTCCCACTTGGACATAAGAACATCATGTGGTTGTAGGAGGCCTGCTGAGTGATGGTGGTCATCTTTCACTTGTTGACACTCTAGGCACTTGGCGATGAAATGGACTACATCACGCTTCATGCCTAGCTAGAAGAAAAGCTTCCTCATGTCTACATACATCTTCTTTACACATGGATGCGCACAATAAAGTTCTCTATGGGCTTCCTTCAGTATGATGCTTCGAATATCCCCATATTCAGGGATGTACATCCTTCCCCAATATCTCAATAGTCTGTCCACTTCCAAACTATATCCTTCATACTTTGGATCTAACTTCCTCCCTCTCTAGAGGTTTGAAGTAACCTCTAAATACCAAGTGTCTCCTTGGAGTTGTGTCAACACATGTTCCCTCACATTGACTTTTAAGGGTATCAAGGAGAAGACATGTGGTCTCTTGCTCAAGGCATCTGTGACCACATTTTCCTCCCGCTTGATGTACGAAATACCAAAATCATACTCACTCATAAATTCACTCCATTTCCTTTGCCTGGCATTCAGATCCCTTTGATTGAAGAGATGTTTTAAACTTTGATGATCTGTTTTGAGCTCAAATTTTTTCCCCACAAGATAGTGCCTCCAAAGTTTCAGAGCTAGCATTACAGTTGCCAACTCTAAATCATGAGTCGCATATAGCTCTTCGTGTTTCTTCAACTTCCTTGAGGCATAAGCTATCACTCCTCCATCCTACATTAGCATGGCCACCAACCCTTGCTTCGAGGTGTCCGTGCAGACTGTGAAGTCCTTTTCCATATCTGACACTCGTAGAATTGGCGCACTAGTTAGTAACCTCTTAAGCTCAATGCATGCACTATCACATTCTTCTATCCATTCATACCTGACCCCCTTGCACTGCAAAGTGGTGATGGGTTTCGCTATTTTGGAGAATCCTTCCACAAATCTCTGATAACAACCTGCTAGCCCCATGAAGCTTCTCACCTCATGGGCATTTTTCAGCACTGGCCATTCCATAATGGCCTTTACCTTTTCTTGGTCCACAAAGATTCCTTCACCGAAAATGATATGACCTAAATAGTTAATCTCTTTCTGGAAGAAGGAACACTTTGACAACTTCCCATATAATTTGTTCTCTCTAAGGCAGGACAACACTACTCATAAGTGTTCCTCATGTTCTCTTTCATTCTTGGAATAGATGAGGATGTCATCTAGAAAGACTTGTACAAAACAGTCTAAGTACTTCCGGAATACGCCATTCATGAGGCTCATGAATACTGCTAGCGCATTGGTCAATCCGAAAGGTACTGTGACAAACTCGTAATGTCCAAACCGAGTTTGAAAGGTAGTTTTTGGGATATCGCCTTCCTTAATCCTTAACTGATGATACCCTGATCGCAAATCGATCTTTGAGAATACCACTGCTCCTTTCATCTGATCGAAGAGGTCATATATTTGTGGCATTGGGTACTTATTTTTCATTGTAGCACGATTCAAGTCCCTGTAGTCTATACACAGTCATAAGGATCCATCCTTCTTCTTTACAAAAATTATTGGTGTGCCCCAAGGTGAGACACTGGGCCTTATTATCCCTAAGTCCAGTAGCTCTTTCAACTTCATTTTCAACTCACAAAATTTTGGCACTGTCATCCGATACAAAGTTTTGGAAATTGGTTTTGCACCAGGTTTTATCTCAATAGTAAAATCAAGCTCCCTCTCAGGAGGTAACCCTGGTAACTCATTCAGAAAAACATCCTTAAATTCTGACAATACCGGGTACTGATCCAATGAGTGTCCCTTCCTTTCATTCACTGCTTCCACTACATAAAGTCGACATCCTTGCCTCAAGCATCATTTAACCTTCATAGTTGAGATAAAGCGTAATGACACTTTTCTCCATACACCCTGGATCTCTACTGGCCTTCCTTCGTCGTCTACACAGAGCACCCTTTTTGCGAAACAATCTAACAAAGATTGATGAGATTCTAACCAATCCATTCTAATGATTAGGTCATACACCCTGAGAGAAGTGACGTACACCTTCAACCTGGTAGTACACACTCCCAGGTTTACTATACAATTATCAACACTAGGTCCTACCACTTGTTTTTCCCCTGAAGCCATCTCGACTTGTTTAAAGTCATCATGCTCGTAGGCTTCCAACCCACTCTTTTCTAATGCATATGGTGAAATGAAACTATATGTAGCACCAGAATCAAATAAAATCTTAACGTTGATATGATTTAGCGTACCTGATGACTCCACCACCATGGATTGATGTTCGACCTAGCGATTATTAACCACTACGTAAATCTAGTAGTTGATACTTTCTCTTCCCATCGGGGCCTTTCCTTCTCTATGCATGAATCCTGATTGTAACTCTGGGTAGTCACACTGGTAATGGGATCCTCCACATCCCCAATAGGTAACATGGGATTGAACCTGTGCACTGTTATGTGACTGTCTCTGAAATGAGTTCCTTCCCCTGGAACCCCTTCCCCTTCTAGTTGTTCCCTGATATGGTCGTGGACCTATTTGTGTCATTGGTGATGAATGAGATTCTACACTCACTGCCATTGAAATCCCTGCGGTTACTGTCCTTGGTGCAACTCTGTTACCATATGGAGGTGGCCTTGAGCCCCCTCCCCTGGGAAATGTCCTAGGGGCCTTCCCGATGAATCCAAGACGATGCAGGAATGTCAACCTCATACCTCCATTCAAGATCATGTGTTCCTCAACGTAAAGCACATTTTCCACTGCTTCTTCTATTGAAGACAATTTCCACATCCGCACCGTAGCTCTGATCTTAGGGTTTAGCCCATAAATGAAGTGTTCTTCCTGTCGTTGGTCATTATCCATGTATGAAACATATTTTACCAATTCCATAAACCTGATCTCATACTCTTCTATGGTCCTGATTCCCTGTACTAAGGCATGAAATTCTCCTACCTGTTGTTCCTCATAGTACGCTGGCAGATATTTCCTTCGGAACCTCTCCTTGAAAAGTTCCCAAGATATTGTGTTTGGGGTAATATGCAGTTGTCTTTCAAGGTTTCCCCACCAGTTTAAGGCGTTGTCTCTTAACTAAAAAATTGTTATATTTGCCTTTGAGTTGGCTGCATAGTCTCTTAAGGAAAAACACCTTGTCATGCCTTCGAACCATGCTTTCGCGCGTTCACTGGCGCAACCCTCGACAAACTCTGAAAGTTTGATATTCTGTAATTCTTGAGTGATGTCTTCGGGTGGAGGTCCTCCCCCCTGAATCCCTTGACGCTTCTGGATTATCCATTCCAGATGGTGGGGGTCCCACTTCGATTCTTGTTGGTTGTCGCCCTTTTAAAGTCTCATTTATGGCCTCCAACGAGCGCAATATGAGAGTTAGTTTCGATGATGGTGGTGGCGACGCTAGTGGTGTTGGTGGTGCTTGGGACGATGCTCCCCGGCCTCAACTCCCTCGAGTCCTAACCATCCTGTATGATTTAACCTGTATCAACCAAAGTTGTCAGGGTGAGTTCAAGGTCATTTCTCATTTGCGCAACTTAACTAGAAAACAGGGTTAGGCGTATGTTTTTCTTTACTTGTCTGTAAACAAACGTTACTCTGTTTAGGGGATTGGCTAGGTTAGGGATAAAGCATCTAAGATTGATTTCTTCGCCTAAGAAAACTATTGACTCCTTTTCCCGGTAGCTACACTAGCCTTGCGCCATACTCGCCAATTCCTCTAGCTTACTTTCCTAGTGTGCATGCCACCTCCTTCCCGCTTGTCCTAGTCTAAGTCCTTTAAAATTTTCACTTACAACTAAATATCCTTCGATGCTTTAATCGTGGGATCTCCTTGGCACATTGTACATATGCATTGAATTGTGTGTCTCGGTGGCTGCAGGTGCGAGTCTTGAGGATTGTAGAGTGGATTTCAAGCATTAGAACTTAGTGCTTGGCTTTGACTAGTGGAATGGAATGGAAAGGCTCGGCGATTGTCTCGATGAGTTGTGTGTAAGGTCTCGTGAGCTTGACACTTGGATAATCAGAGTTTATACTTTGGGATAGAACTTTGTTACCATTAATCTATTTACGTATATGAATTTATTTGTAAAGACTCATGTATGGCGCATTGGTATTTGGTTGTTTCTTAAGGCTTAGGCGGTGGGTGGTCGTATGATGTAGTGAGCCTGAGGCTATGCTTTGAAGCTTGGTGCTTGTGCATTGGGATTTGGTTCTTAGCTCGTGGACTTGGAGATTGGGCCTCAGGCACAATACTTTTAAATTTCTTATTAAATTAATCACCCTTATACATTATTAAATTTCTTATTAAATTAAAGACCCATAGTGTCATGTAGTGGTTGGCGCGAATGTGTGGGGCCTTTGGGCTACTTGGAGGTCACGAGTTCGACTCTCGGGGAGTGAAATAATATTTTATAAATTTTTCTACTTATACATTAATTAAGCCTAATTAACTCAATTAAGTTTATATTATTTTAATGAATTCAAATAAGTAAATATTTTAAAAAGAAAAAAATGTAAAAACAAATAAAAAAAAAATAATAATAATAATTAAAAAAACATTATTATAAAATAATATTAATTTATGTTTTATAATTACATTTGTTTTGAAGTTATTAATATATAAATATATACAAATATCTATATAAAAAAAAATTGTATACATAGATCTTAATTAATTTTAATAAAAAGATAAAAACAAAAAAAACCTCGAATAACCCTGGGGCATCGTGGGACCTCGCATGAGGCCCACATGCCCCCTCCCTCTTTTCCCGATTGTCCAAACCTAAAATAAAATAATAGTAAAAATAGAAGGCTATACAAACCCTAAACAAACCCTAACCCCAAATTCATTCCTGCATTTTCTAATTCCAGAAAACGGTTTTCCTTCTCAGCTCAGTGCTTGGGCGATTGGTCTCGGCTTTGTTGAGCACTCGACTCGCTTGGCTTGATGTATAGTGCAAGAGAAAATGCCTCTTGCAGGCTCTTCTCTTGGTCATGGCTTGTTCGACCCGACGCTTGTGCGTTTGGGCGTTGGCTTGTATTATTATTATTATTATTTCAAATGTGTTTTGCACAAAGGCTTCATCGTGGGCTCATCCTCCTTGATAGCTTGGTGTTCGGCATAGGGATTTGTGTTATATGGTAGGTGCTTGGCTATTTCCAGAACTGTTTAAGAGGTTGTGCTGTTTTGTGGACTTTGCTATGGCGGTGGCGCTTGGGTGTTTGGCTTGCATTGCACAAGTTATGAAAACAAGAATGAGAATGAATTTAGACTAACTTCCTTCTTACCCTTGCCAATGGACTTCTCCAGTGCATTGGCATACTGCTTTGTTCTCCCAACTCCAATCATGTCCCTCCTCTCCTTCCATTCTATGTTGGGGCCCCATTTCTCATCCTCTTGAGCATTCCTTTTATGTTTCAATTTTTCCATGAAATGCCCACCGCCCGCCATTAAAATGATCACCAACAGATCTTATATGACTACGACAACACTGTAAGCCCTCGTTCAATAAATCCAGAAGCCCTCCTGCTTTCACGCGTCTTTCAGCATATAACCCTGGATAACATTGGCCAGCATATGCACAATGTGTTTTCATCATATAACTCCAGATCGACCAACAAGGAAGTCTTTATACCTGTGGGTGGGAGTTCCTTTTATTACATCTGCGTAGCGCACATATAGTCCACCTGTGGACTCTTGATGACTCTCCTCTCGACACCTAGTGTGGGCATTGTTGATAGTTTATTTAATGACTGAGGCTCATGGATTGATGCTCTCGGTTGACGGTGGTGTATGGTGGCACGTCGTGGATGAATTAAAAGTGGGGGTTGATGATTCGATGATGGTGGCTCTTGGTCTCTAGTGCTGACAATGCTTGGGCTTTGATGCTCGGTGGAGTTTGGACGCCATGAACCAAAACTTTATTTTTTTTTTTGCATGTTGATGGGTGGTGATGAGATACATGGAATGGTATCGGGCTTGTTACAGAAAGACAACGGGGATGACAGGCCTGTATACGCACTGGCACAAAATACAATTTTCTTGGAAAGAGGCTTGCACGGTTACTCTTCAATGGAAAAATTTTAACATCACCATAAATCAATGTAGATATGCCATGCTACTGAAAATTCCTTGGAAAGTATTGACATTCTGAGTTGGATGTCGATCGATATAACTTCCTCTTTGGCATGCCTGCCGATTCAAACTTATACGCATAACAATGGCAAATTTGCTTGCAAATTTGAGACGGGTAATCCTATTTTGTGTTATTAATAAATTTAATATGAACTGTTGCTATCTAAGCGGAGGAGACAATACGTTTTTTTTTCATATGTGCACTAAAATGGTGTTTCCCCTTGGTTCGCCAGCATGGGGAAAGCGATTGCCAGCCTAAACTTAGATTTCTTAAGAACATCCATAAAATTTAAATCTTAGGAGCAATATTTGTGTTAAGAAATCTAAACAATGCAGATGTTGTAAGCCACCATTAGGTGTTTGGTAGCTAATGCAACATAAATGTTAATTATTTGTTTTTGAGAAAGATTCCCAACTATTCGTATGATTAGTTTGGACCTCATGTCCTTTATAGCAAGAATCTTGTTTCTTCTTCGTTTAGGGTTGTCCATAGAACAAAGAGATCTAAATGCCTATGGTTCTAAATAGAGATTTAGAGCTTGGATTTTATTTTTATTTTTGTTCCATTTGTCTGGTAGCCATCGTACCTGTTGGATAGTAGAATTGCCATAATTATTCTCAAGTTTAATTGTTAGCAGGTTTTTCAAAGAACGGGTGCCTTTTGATTAGTGTGTCTAATATTTATTTTTGGTTATTGCTTGCAGGTTAGGTGGAGTTGGAGCTTTGAGTTTGAGCTTGGCCATAATTTATATTTACAATTACATATATATTTTCATATACAGATTATTTAGGGATTGTTTAGGATTTCAGGGCAAAGGGTTTCAATATAACCAATTAGGGGTTATTTAAATTTCTGGGTTAGTATTGAACAGTTCCTTATTCTCAACTTTCCTTCTTACAAGCAGATAGGTAGTTAGGCCCTTAAGGCTCCAGTGCTTCAAACTGAAGCTCTGATACCATGTGTAGGGACCAGAAATAAACAAGCCTAATAAAATCCATACAACTACACATAACATTTCTAACATAGAATTTCAATTTCAAACATAGAATTTCTTTGAGTGCATAAATAATTCATTGAGCTTCAAATAAGCATATAATATTTTAGCAGAATTTAACATTTATCTACAGCATGAAAATAACTCATCAATTCATAAATAAAATACCTCCTTCTGATGCTAATTCCCGTCGATATGGTTGTCCTTTCCCTGTTGCCTTGCCTAGCCTGATGCACTGACCAACTCTGCCCAAACCGACTAACCTCCCAACCAGCTAGGAGCAACCTGTCTGACTCCCTAGCTACAGGAAACTGAAAGGAATCCTGGCCCCCGTGCCCAAAACCCCCAGCAACCCATTTCCCCCTGCAATGATTCACCCAAAAACCAAACTATTCAAACCAGCCAATATCCCACAGAAAAATATGCCATGGAAAATCCTCCTGCCCTCCCAATGCTCCCTTCAAAATGCCTCCTCCCAAAAATAATCCTCCCATTTCCCCTAGGACTCTTCCGTCATATTCCCCCTTCACCGACTCTCCTCCCCCTCATTAATTTCCTTATCTCATCCTTTATTACCTTATCCCCTTCTTTATTATCTTATCCCCCTTCTTTATTATCTTATACCCCTTATTTATTATCTTATCCCCTCCATTTAATGTTTCTTTCGCCCCCTTCATACATAAGTCTTTAATTAAATAAACTAAAATTATTAAGCACCTTTAATTCATTACTCAAATATTTAATGAGTCTATTAATTAATTAATTAATCATCGACATGTATGAACAATTAATTAATATTATTAAAAAATAATTATTGTTTAACTCAACATATTAGGACAGTCAGATTATCAAATTAATTAAAATTAATAATCCCTATACATCTATTTAAGCAGGGTTGTTACAAGTGGATATCGAGCATGAGACCTCATGGACATGAATAACACATATTTCATTAAATTTTGAAATATTCTATTACATGGACTTCATCAACACTGAGTTTTTTTATAAATCTTTAATATATTCCATGGAGGAAGTCAATCTATTGGGATTCCTAGTGTTGACTGAAGTAAGTGAGTGGTCTATGAGAACCAATGTCAGGTGTAAGCAGTGGAAGCAAGGTTCTTCGAAGATAAGTACGCAAGCAATGGATATCAATATCTCCTCATTGTAAATTCTACAAAACCATTGATCTGATGTAATAGTGCCAACCAACAATAGAAAAATCAACCATGATTGAACATTACTTTCACCAAAAGGAGGAGAAAATGATAAGAATTTTAAATGCATAAGAGATAGATGTTTAAACACATTTTTCAAGGTTTTTAGTTGAACTTTGTATATGTCCCCATTTTCTTTGATTATTAATGATTAATGTTAATTAATGTAACTACAAATAAATTATCAAAGTTGAGATATTAATTTCCAAGTTCAATCATGTATTAAAAGTCATTCATTTGTGACTCATCTCCCATGAGTTTGAATAACTCACTTAGGACTCGTTATTAATTAATTTTAATTATTTTTGTAAGAAATATAAGGAATTTTGTTTCAAAAATACATATCACATTTATATATGTATTAATGCATATAATTAAATAAAATTCAATAAATAGTTTTGTGTCTTGTTGGCTTATTATATGAAATGATTTCAATTAATAATAATTGATTTAAGAATACAAATTTACAAAATGTTATAGATGGGGAAATCAAATGTCATAGGGTGAAAAAGTTCAAAGATGTCTATTTATGACCCATCTCCAATGCGAAATAGTAAACTTAACACTCATTATCAATTAATTTTATGTTTTTTTAAGTACATTTTCATTAAATTTGGAAAATCTCTGTTACAAGACTTCATCAACATTGATGTTTTTATAAATGTTCCATGGAGTAAGTCAACCTATTGAGATGCCTAGTGTGGAATGAAGTGAGTGGCCTCTGAGAACCAACCCCATGAGTAGGTAGTAGAAGCAAAGGTCTTTGAAGAGTAGTACACGAGAAATGGATATTGATCTCTCCTCATTGTCAATTCTACAAAACATGTAATAGTGCCAACCAACCATATAAAAAACAATCATGGCTAAGCATTACTTTCACCAAGAGGAGGAGAAAATGATAAGAATCTTAAATGCATTAGAGATAGATGTTGAAACACGTTTTTCAAAAAATTTAGTTGAACTTTGTATATGTCCCCATTTTCTTTGATTATTAATGATTAATGTAACTACAAATAAATGATCAAAATTAAGATATTAATTTTCAAGTTT
>ML781385.1:364469-385496 GCA_009831015.1 Picea engelmannii | reverse complement strand
ATTTATGCACTCATATTAATGCATATAAGTAAATAAAAGTCAACAAATAAATATGTTCTTTGTTGGCTTATATGGGAGGATTTCAATTGATTTAAAAATAGAAATTTACACAAAATTATGGATAGGAAAATCAAATGCTTTACTATTTGCATTCATCTATGGCACATCTCCAGTGAGCCTTAATAGTCCTCTTAGCACCGATTATCAATTAATTCTATGATTTTTTTAAAGAAATACATCTCTATTTACATAGGATTTTATTTCAAAAATTAGATAAATTAACATAAAGATCATTTTCTTAAAATAAATTATCATATTTTATGTTAATTTATGTTAGGGCATGGAAGAATCGAACCACCAACCCCCCTGCTTGTAAGGCAGGTGCTCTTCCATTGAGCTAGCACCCATTAAAACCTTAGAGAAGATGAATTTCATTGATTTCCTTAGGGTTAAGAAAATAGTCTCTAATCATAGTAACTTAATAATGTCTTTGAAAATGATAATAAAAAGAAGTTTAATAAAACTCCATATTTCTTATATATTCAATATATGATGCAGTGATCTCAACATGAAAAGTTTAATCTAACCATGCATTAAACCATGTTTATAGGAAAACAAAAGATTCTACTAGCCAAAGACAAAGGCAATAAGAAAGGAGATCCCAAGGTTTTAACAAAATTATGAAATAAATTCACTTTCAATAAATAAAAATATCCTAACAATAAAAGGTAATACAATGTTACCTTATCAAAGGACACTTATGGTTTTAGGCAATCCCTTTAGAGAATAATAGTTGTAAGGACATCACAAGAAACTGATATTTCAGTTCAAAACAAAAGTATGCATAAATTGGAGTGTCTCAAAATTGCATTCTAAATTGCATTTCACCTAGTCAATAAAGTGAAGCTACATGGAAAACAATGGATTTTCATCCTTAAAATTTTGCAAAATGTACATGCGATCAATCTGGTAAAGCTTACCAAATATATCAACTATAAAATCATGTTGTTCCATTAGATTCTACAAACTCAAAATCTTTTATAGCAAGTCCAGACTAACAACCATCCACTTCAATCTACAGAAATGATACTCCAAAATTGCCACTTACAAACTTCATTTGATAGTTTAGGAACAAAAAAATAACAGCTGACAATGAACATCATAGTTCTTTCCAGTTACAACCTTAGACATTACTCTCTAAAACATATTATGAATTTCGTGTTTGATCAATAAAAAATGCTACAAGATGCCACATCTTGGATTTATTCCTAGGCTTTGTGCAGAGGAACCAATAGAAAACATTTCTATGCTTCGTTCTTTTAAATAATATATATATATATATATATATATATATAGTTTCTAATGATAATTAAACAAAACATCTTTAATTTCCATGTCGACGAAAAAATAGTCATTCTATAGTACACCACCTAAGAGATATTTAGTTTGTCAACCTGCAACTAGGAATTCTATTTTGTGTTTTCAAATTTCTCTATTTGCTTTTTCCATGCTTCCCTCCCAAATTTCCTGCTAGTGTAAATTCAATAAAAGTTAGAAAACTAAACTATTTCCTAAACCAAAATGGGGAATTTTATAACAAAAATAACAAAATGTTTAAAAATGAATTTTAAATGAGCCCATCCCACCCCACCACAACTCCAAATAAATAATTCCAATCTCAAGTTACAATCTAATCAAGTTGCATATGTTTAATACATGCACCCAAAACTGAATGGTCAACATTTTTTATTTTCCCCTTGTGTGGTGTTTCTCCAGAACAACCTACATGTCCTCCATGTTTACCATCTAGTGTAGTTTATTTACCATCGTTTGAACCCAAGACAAATCTAGTTCTTCATAATTGTGAGGGCCAAATAAGATCAACTTTTTTTATTTGCTCAACTCTTCTACTTGAACTCCCTATTCAACTTTAGCAGTTGGAGAGCTCCAATCAAAGCATGAATTGGGAGTCACATGAGCTCCCAAGTCACAAGAACCATGGTTCTATTTTTCCCTCTGGGCAAAAGCAACAATTCTTGAATTTTGAGGTTGCAACCATAGCTAATGATAAGAGAGACCCACATGCAATATGATGTTCCATATCCACACAATGAGGTGACATTATACTATGGGATCCCAACCCATATGAGGAAGATTTGAAAGGTGATTTCATTAAACAATGACCAAGGCCTTGAGGTTCCACTGTATCATGCTGCATATATGTAATTGGCTAAGAAAATGTCTGTGAATTTATGGGAGGTAACATCTAGTTTAGAATATGCATATACGCATGGATGGTCTTGTAAGCTTGCATTTGGGGACTCATCTAAGAAATTATGGAAGGTTCAATGACCACTACTCTAGGAAATGTTACCTTAGAGGAAAACAAATCTTCAAGATTCATTGGAGCAAATATTGATCCCATGACTTTGTGGATTTATTGTGGATTTCAAATTTGGAGTGACAATATTGATCCCATGATCTTAAAATAGCTTGTCAATTTGGATTTATTTAATGGAAATAACATATCCTATATTGGATCTTGGAGGTTTAAATATATTTAATATTATCCTTTTCGTAGTTTGAAGTGTCTACAATTGTTTCAGCCACCGAATGGAACCAAAAAAGAAACTTTACCATTCCTTAGAAGGGTAAAATAAAAATTTAGTATATGGAATGATCCTAATGTTACTTCTGGGATACAATTTTGGTGGACGATAAATTTAGTTTTGATAAGGAACTTTGCATTGACCTGTTAAAGTGTAGGATCTATACCATGAATTGCACCTTAACTCTTTCATTTTGTAGTTACTATTGTTAATAGGATTATTGTTAAAAAAAATATTTTAGGTGTGTTTTAACTTTTACCAGTGCTTCCAAAGAATTGATGTCAAGATTTTCTAATATTTAAAATGAAACTACAATGTAGATGCTTTATTTTATAGACATTGCATAAATCAAGAAAAATAATATTGTAACAATGATTATGCACAACAAATCTATTGGAAACTAGACTACACAAAATAACTCATAAACATCATTTGGTCTCATAAAAGATCCATTAATTGATTGATATCATGAGTCATACATTTATATGACATCTAGTTTCTTTGGCTCAAGATTGATCTCTCAATTATATTTTTAATCTTAGATTCACAGCTCAAAGCCTATTTCCATAAAAAATCCTCAAGAACTCAAAGGAATATTCACCGCAAAAGCAAGAGGATATATTGCAAGAATTAAAATAAATTTCCTCTTACAATAAAACCCAAGTGTAGAAATATAACTTTGTGCCCTACAATTGCTTCGAATTCTAGGAAAATTGTGGAAGGATTGAATGAACCCCAACCCCACATTGGGGCTTCTTTCCTTGATTTTTCATTAGGATTGAGAGAGCCTTGGGCCCAATTGAATCTATCTTAGGTACATTATGTATATGCACTTCGAAATAACACCCAACAATTCATATTCTTTGAAATTGGACAAGAGCCCATGTGCCCTTTGATTGCCTCTGGAATAAGCAAAGAAGGTCGATGATGCAATACAAAGTGTATTTAATTGATGTTGTTGTTGGATCCATACTTTCACTTGTTCTTGTGCTGGAAGGAAAGATAATGGCCACTAGCTTTCCTTCTAGGACAAGCACAATGATGCAATCACAAGGTTTTGAGTTAGATAGAATAGTGCACAAAGTAAAAACAAACAATGGTGATTATTAAGAGAAAGACACCCCTAAAGCAATGATTGCATCCTTATGCTTGTGTTAGAAGAAAATTTAACAACCACAACCACTAGCTTTTATTCTAACAAAAGCACAAGCAGAGTGTTGATAATAATATCAGGGCACTAACATTTGTTTAGGTGAAATCACCTCCTTGATTTGTCTAGTGACCAATAAGCATGGATCATCACATAGGGGAATAAAAAATATGGTGAGGGTGTATCATGTTCATACTGCTACATGAGATTGTGCTAAAAGGGCATGTGAGGAAAAAGGAAAACCTTGAACTATGATTGCATACTTGTGCTTTTTCTTGAAGGGAAACTAGCGACCATTGGCTTTCCATCTATGGAAAGAACAAATATAGAGCCCACAACAACATCATATTTGAATACATTTCTTGTTTCATAATCTTGGATCTTCTTAGTTTGTTTCAAAGATAATAAATTGGAACACATAAAGCTATAACACTAATCATGGTGATTGTTAGAACAAAAGAACCCTTAGAGCATTGATTGCATCAAATTTTAGTGAGAGAGCCTCAGGCCTACTTGAATCCATATTAGGTACATTGTGCATATACACTTTGAAATAACATCCCACAATTCATAAAATCTGAAATTTAATAAAAATACCACTATTATTGCTATCTTGAAGCCTCATGGTTGTGAAAAAATGAAAGCTAGTAACCACTTTCTTTCCTTCTAGTAAAAACACAAGTGCAGACCCATCAACAACATCAGATTTAAATACACTTGGTATTGCATCATTGTGGATCTTCTTAGCATGTTATATAGCCAATAAAAGGGCACATACAAAGGTAGCACACTGACCATGGTGTTTTTTAGTACCAAGGCACCCCCGGGGCATTGATTTAATCCTTATGCTTATGCTAGAAAATAGGTAGCAACCACTAAATTTCTATCTAGCATAAGCATAAGTGCAATGCTAGTGACAACATCAAAACACTAACTTTGGTTAGGGTGAAATCACCTCCTTGATTTTCCTAAAGACAAACAAGAATGGCTCATCATGCAAGGGAATTATAATTAGGTATAGTGATAAGCATGTTCATATTGCTACATGGGCTTGAGCTAAAAGGGCATGCGAAGACAAAGTAACCTTGAGCAATGGCACATACTTGTTCTTTTTCCTAAAGAAAAGCTAGCAACTTCTAGCTTTTCATCTATGACAAATACAAATGTAGAACCCACAAAAACATTAAATTTGAATATATTTCTTGTTTCATAATCATAGATCTAAGTTAGCTTGTTCCAAAGCCAAGACAAGCTTGAAACTCATCTTGAAACCCAACATTCAACACTTAAAATGCATAGTAGGAGGGACCAAATAGGCATTGTTATTGCATACAATGGAACAATAATATTATGCTTCAAGTCTGATTCTAAGCACTCAATGAGACAACCATAATCAAAGGCATTGCTTTAAATTCAAATGTGACAAACCCTTATCATTGTCTCTCGAGATCCAAAATCAGCACAACTTCACATTTTTTAATTTTTCAATGTAGGAAAATGAAATAGCCAATCATTTCCAATTTGAGGTTGTATAATTCACTTGGTTTTAATCATACAATTACAACTCAACACCTAACCAAAAGGAAGCATTTTCTACTAGACTCACTTGACCAAACAATGAGCATTTGCAAACTAGATTGGGACTCAAAGACCAAATTACTAAACAAAAAAGTTGAAAGGATTGTCCAACTATTTTATAAAATGCAACCAAAACATGATTGTCATCTTCTAGGTTGTCCCTTGAACACTCTATGATGCATGCCAACAACTAAGTAATCACTTATTTAGACAATTTTAACATATAGAACTAACAGAATGACAATTGATACACGAGATAGGATTCTATAAAACCATATAAACTATCAGACTATGTCTATGCTTTTGCAAGCATTAAGCATTAAGATTATGTGACTTTTTTACAACATTTAAGAAGACTCAAACTTATGCAACATCTAAACACAATTCCGAACAAAAATTCAATGACTTATTTTGTTGCATCCATGCAACTCTATCAAATGCCCAATTAATCATTTTCAAATATAATTCTATTATTGAACATCTATAAAATTCACAAAGCCAAACAATAAACTTGAGTAGCATGGTTCAAGTGTAAAGTTAAGGTAGCTTTTATTGTAGCTCAACATTGGAATACCAATCAACCATGTCTTTCAAGTCATGAAACCATTATGTCACCATTACAAATATAGGCTAATTCACATGGTGGATGTATAGATGTCTCCAAATAGTTGATTACGATGCAAATAAACTTCTTATCCCATCAATCAAAACTCGAAATTTCCACAAATGTTTTTTCATCATGACAAGACTTGGGCAGTATTTAAATGTTAGATATTAACTTGCAAAAAGAACTACAAACCAATCCAACCTTTTGAATTCATACTAGAGTATATAACTTTCCTTCTTGTACAAGCACAAGAGCATTTCAAATACCATCATTTCACTATGGAGGAAAGCTAGTGTGTGCTAGTTTTCCTACTTACACAAGCACAAGCGCATTTTGAACAACAACATTCCACTATGTAGGAAAGCTAATGCATGGTAGTTTTCCTTCTTGCACAAACACATGGGCATTTCAAACAACATCATTCCACCATGGAGGAAAGATGGAGTGTGTTAGTTTTCCTTTTTGCACAAGCACAAGTGAATTTCGAACATCATTCCATTGTGGAGGAAATCTAGTGTGTGGTAGTTTTTCTTCTTCCAAAAGCAAAAGGACATTTCGAATAAGATCATTACACTGTAGAGGAAATCTAGCGCATAGTAGTTTTCCATCTTACAGAAGAAAAAGCTCATTTTGAATAACATCATTCCACTGTAGGGTAAGGCTAGCACCTACTAGTTTTTCTTCTTGCACAAGCATAAATGCATTTATAACAACATCATTCTATTGTGGGGGAAAGCTAGCATGTGTTGGCTTTCCATTTTTCACAAGAACAAGCACATTTTGAACAGCTTCATTCTACTGTGGGGGAAGCTAGCATGTGCTAGCTTTCCTTCTTGCACAAGTACAAGCACATTTTGAACAACATCATTCCACTATGGTGGAAAGCTAACGCATACTAGTTTTCTTTTGTATACAAGCACAAATGCATTTCGAGCAACATCATTCCATTATGGGGGAAAGCTAGCATGTGCTAGTTTTCCTTCTTTCACAAGCATAAGCACATTTCAAACAACAACATTTCAATGCAGGGGAACTAGTGCGTGTTATCTTTCCTTCTTCAACAAGCACAAGTGCATTTCGAAAAACAACATACCACTGTGGAGGGAAACTAACCCATGTTAGATTTCTTTCTGCACAAGTACAAGCGCATTTCAAATAACATCATTCTACTGTGGAAGAAATCTAGTGTGTGTTATATTCCTCCATGCACAAGCACAAGCAAATTTCGAATAACATAATTCCATTGTGTAGAAAATCTAACTTGTGCTAGCTTTCCATCTTCCACAAGCACAAGCGCATTTTGAACAACATCATTCCACTGTGTAGGTAAGCTAACTCGTGCTAGATTTCCATATTGCACAAACACAAGTGCATTTCGAACATCATTCCACTGTGTAGAAAATATAACGCGTTCTAACTTTCCATCTTCCAGAAGCACAAACGCATTTTGAACAACATTTTTCCACTGTAGAGAAAAGCTATCTTGTGCTATTTTTCCTTCTTGCACAAGAACAAGAGCATTTCGAACAACATCATTCAACTTTGGAGGAAATCTAACGAATGTTAGCTTTAAACATCATTCTACTATGGAAGAAAGCTAGTGCATGCTAGCATTCCTTCTTGCACAAGCACAAGCACATTTTGAACAACATCGTTCCACTATGGAGTAAAGCTAGCATATGCTAGTTTTTGTTCTTACACAGACACAAGAACATTTCAAGAAACATCATTCCATGGTGGAGGAAAGTTAGTGCATGCTAGCTTTCTTTCTTGCACATGCACAAGCGTATTTCAAAAAACATTCCATTGTGGAGGAAAGATAGTGCGTGCTAGTTTCCTTCTTACACAAACACAAGCACATTTTGAACAACATTTCATTGTGGAAGAAAACTACAATGTGTTAGTTTTCCTTCTTGCAAAAACACAAACACATTTCAAAAAACATTCCATTGTGGAGGACAGTTAATGTGTGCTATGTTTCCTTCTTGCACTAGCACAAATGATTTTGAACAACAACATTCCACTGTGGAGGAAAGCTAGCGCATACTATCTTTCCTTCTTGCACAAGAAGAAGCCCATTTCAGACAACATCATTCCACTATGGAAGAAAGCTATCATGTGCTAGTTTTCCCTCTTGCACAACAACAAGCTCATTTCAGACAACATCATTCCATTGTGGAGGAAAGCTAGCATGTGCTAGCATTCCCTACTACACAAGAACAAGCTCATCTCTAACAACATCATTCCACCATGGAAGAAAGCTAGTGCATACTAGCTTTCTCTCTTGCACAAGAACAAGCACATCTCAAACAAAATCTTTCCACCATGGGGGAAATCTAGCACGTGCTAGATTTCCCTCTTGTACAAGCACAAGCATATCTCAAACAACATCATTCCTCCATGTGGGAAGGCTAGAGCATGCTATCTTTCCATCTCGCACAAGCACAAGTATATATTGAACAACATCATTACACCGTGGGGGAAATCCAACACGTGTTTGTTAGATTTCCCACTTGCAAAAGAACAAATGCATATTGAACAACATCATTCTACCATGGGGGAAAGCTAACACATGTTAGTTTTCCCTCTCACACAAGCACAAGCACATCTCAAATGACATCATTCCACCATGAGGGAAAGCTAGGGCGTCACATATCGAATGACATCATTCCACCATGGGGGAAACATAATGCGTGCTAGCTTTCCCTGTTGCACAAGAACAAATGCAAGTGCATCTTGAATAACATCATTCTACCGTGGGAAAAATCTAGCACATGCTAGCTTTCCCCCACGGTGGAATGATGTTGTTCGAGATAAGCTTGCGATTGTGCTTATGCAATTGCTAGTTTTCCCTCTTGCACAAGCACAAGCGCATCTCGAACATCATCCCACCATGAGGGAAAGATAGTGCGTGCTAGCTTTCTCTCTTTCACAAGCACAAATTCATCTCAAACAACATCATTCCATTGTGAGGGAAAGCTAGTGTGTGCTAGATTTCTCTCTTGCACAAGCACAAGCGCATCTCAAACAACATCATTCCTCCATGGAGTAAAACTAGCGCATGCTAACTTTTTGTCTTACAGAAGCACAAGCGCATCTTGAACAATATCATTCTACGGTTACCCATGATTTTGGTCATCATGATGATGTATGGATGATGTTGTACTCAGGCTCTTCATTAGAACTTTCTCCTGAGAAAAGTTACCTTCATCTCTTTCCAGAAATCACATTTTTTGAGGAATGTTCGCAAGCTGCTAGTATATTTGCCTACGAGAATGCATGATTCTCGTAGGCTGCCTTAAGCCAGGGTGCGAGAAGTTCGCACTGTGTTGAACTTCTAGGGTGCGAACTCTTTCTAAAGCAAGGAAAAAGATGAATTCTTGAAGCTTCTAGAAGGGAATCTTCTAGAAGGATGAGATGGCATTCAAATGGTTATCCTAGTACTGGATTCCCTGATATTTTGGGATCATTCTTATCCAAGTAACTAATTCATTCTCTCCTATATATTGAGGGAATTCTCATGGAAAAGGTTAAGCAAGAAGGAGAAGAAAACAAGGTTAAGTAAGATTCATTGGAGAATTGGTGAAAGATTGTGTGAAGGACTGAAGCTACAACAGCTAGGAGACTCCAGCAAGTTTATCAAAGGTGGTTGATCTTCTTCATGCAAGTGAGCAAGTGTGTGTGTCAAAGCCAAGGGCCATCGAAAGGAAGTTTGTGACATCAAGGCTCAGGTTGTAATCTTTACTTTCCATCAATATGATACAGTAATATGTCCCTTTCCCATAAAACTAATTCCACTTTATTGTATAACTCCTTGATCATATACATAGATTCACTGTTGAACAGATTGTGCTTTCTTCACTTCAGTTGGTTTGTATTGTTTTGGTCTTGACTGTACGAGAGCACTGGAGCGAAGCGGGAGAAGCAAAGACCAAAGGAAGCGATAATAAGGTATGTTCTTTGTTCTTGCATCCTATTTAATTCAATGGTTAGAATCTAGGGAAAGATTCATGTTCTGTATTGCTTTGTTCTATATCCAGGTGGATCTAGGGAGATCAGTTTGTGTCTGCACTTACAGATTTATCCAATAACAAAATTGGTGACTCCACTGGGGAACAATCCCATTTTCTTTGTGGCTTTTGATATTTTTCTGTGGCCATTTTCTCTGGTTTCACTTTTCTCTTGTCCTATTAGTCTTTGAGTAATAGACCTTCTAGGTCCAGAAGCCTTCTTAAATTTTGCTTCATTTTTCAAATTTTTTCTTATGTTCATGAATTTTTTCACTGCACTTCATTACAGCCTGCGAGAATAGGTAGAGTTCGCACTCTACCCATAGGTTTCAGTGCGAGGTTCTCTCACCCTGCTCAAGGGTCACCTGCGAGAATCAATGATTCTCGCACTGTGTTATATTGCCTTCCTGCGAACACTCTTTTTCAAAAATTTGATTTTAAGTTTTGGCATTTTTTACTGCCCAGATCAGTTTGATTGCCTCTTGTGCGTTTCTTGGACCTCTGTTTGGTATATTTCTTGTCTTTGTTTGTATGCATGAATAGTCTTAGGGTTTTAAGGATTTTCTTGTCATTTGTGGCTTGACTTTCGTTTCTTGGCTTTTCTTGGCAAAACCATTCTCTCTGACTTCAAAATATGAGTGTGTTTGATTAGTTAAGATCTAGTGATTGGTTGAAAGTTAAGTTTTCTTGGTTTTTCTCATTTTCTTATGATTATTTTCTTTTTCATTTGAAAAGACTACATTGGTTTGCTCTTTATTTTTGCTTTCATTGAAAGAGTAGATTGGATTATTTGCTTGTTCATTTGATTTTTTGTACTCTTGCTGTCATCGTCTGAGTCCTTTTTGAAAAGTGAACAACAAGTTTTTCTTTCAAAACATTGTTTTTGTCTTTAGAAAATATTGAAAATCAAATTCTTGAAATTGTTGAAGTATTTGAAAAGACACAATAGAGAATTGTCATTTGATAAGTGATTGTTTGATTGGCATTTGAAAGGAAATTTTGCATTTGTAGTTCAAGGTTGATCTGGAAAACTCTCTCTCTCTCCTATACATAGGATTCATCGAACGAAAAGTGATATATTTCATTCTCATCCTTGCATTGTTGGGTCAGAATCATACAACATAAGTTTCATTTCCGTTACCTTTGAGTAAACAACAACCTTTAATAACACTGCGTAATCATAAAATTTATCTAGTAACTCTTTTCTAGGGCTCTTTTACACCAACATTTAGCTAGACTAGCACTTTGGAGTAGGAAGAGAGATACACTCTCCAAAAGCATAAACCACACAATAGCATCTTGTGTTAGGGAGTGTTAAATTCCATTTGCAACATCTTGTCCTTGGAAGCCCTTCTTACACAAGGGTCAAGAACGAGGTCGAATTGGTATTGGCAGAGTTACTCACCCTTCTTTGTTGATATCAGTGTAGAGATTGCATGTATTATGGGGATCACTCAGAGGTATACCCACAATGATGAGTGGAATCATTTTGAGTTGATTTTGGGCTAGATGCCCTGCCCTTGCGTGTGGATCGGACTGTCGACTTTTCCCCTAGGATTTATTGTTGTTGGTGGTGAACTTAGTGGCCTATCTCTCTAGGTTCTTACCCAAGGTGACTGTGGAGGGGAAAGTCTTCACGGTACCTGGAATTGACGTTGACCAAATTCACTCGGGTTCCTTGGAGGGTATACCCACGATTATGTGTGGGAGCTTTCACCAGGGTGTAAGTCCGTTAAGCAGATCGTCAGCGTAACTTTTCCACCCTAGCCCCACCCCTTCTCATCTCATTGTTGTGATGTTGGATTTCATCACCAACTAGTGGCTTCGAAATTATAAGGTCTTGTTTGCCTGGTGATTGCTTCCTAGATTTTGTTTACTAGCGTGTGTTGTTTGTTTCTCGAAGTTGACCATAGGATTTTCTTCACGAAGTTTGTCACTCGTTTACAATAGCTCCTCCACGTCGTTCATGTAGAATGCAGGGTTTATCTCTAGAGCATCTGGAAGGTTCACAACCCTTTCCCACAACCACACCTGGAGGCTCTCCGACGCAGAGTGAAGTCCCAGTTGTTATCACACCTCAAGTGGAACCAACTAACTCTCTTGAACGTTTTAGAATTACAAATACTCGAGAGGATTTTTGACTTCCTAGTAATTCTCAGCGCCCTTTTAGATGACTGAATTTTTCCGGAGAATTAGTTGTTACTTCTTCTAGATGACCCGTTTGGCCTTTTCCCGGAGTAGAAGGCCAAGATCCATTTTGGTTTGCAGGTGATTTTCGTAGGACCCTTTTTAGTTCGGATTCGCCTGTGGTCTCCGAAATCAACCCTCTGGTGTTTTCTGAGATGGAGATTGTTCCGTTAACTACCACTTATCACTTTACTCTCCCTGCCAAAATGGCCCATCTTGCAGCAACTACAAGTGTCCCAACCGGGTTCACTACAGCTGGTCTTGCTCCTATAAACACCCAACGAATGCTCAATGTCACTCGGACACTACCACCCAGATACCATGTGTTGAATGCTTTGTTGAATGCTTCTGTTCCAACACCTCTGCAAACCCTTGCCGGTTCTCCAGGTGGTCCTTCTTTTCTTGGGCATCCTATTCTCGATTTTATTCTGACACTCCCTCAATTTCCTTCTGGCAATCCTAATCCTAGTGGCACTATCCCATCCATTACACCAAACTTGCAGATTCCCATTGGTGGAAAAGGTGGTACAATTCAACCTCCTTTTACCGGAAACATTCCAGTTACTACACAACCTTCGATTGGGACACAATTTCTAGTTGGCACTCCACCTATGATAGGGGGACCAACCCCACCTTTTGGGAAAAATATACCCCCTTCTTTGGCCCAGTATTGGAACCAGATGATACAAAATATTCCTCAAATGACTCGGGGGTAGCAGCCTCTCCCTATTATAGGCCAACCATATCCAGGTATACCCAATCCTATTTGGGGTCAGGGTCAGAATGCTCAAACTCAGGTCCCTGCTCAAACTCAAGGTTACAATCCTTGGAATTACTATCCTCTCCAACCACCACCGAATCTGCCTGGGTCTTCCCATTATGGGCAGATTGCTTACAGTCCTACTGGTTTTCCGACAGGACTTCCACCCCAAAGCCACCAGTACCTGTAGGTGAATCGACAGTTACCTTTTCTTGCTACTTTGGATTTGCCAGATTTGTCTAGGATTTTAAATGATCATATTCGTCACTCTCCCCAATGGCCTGTTATTCCAGCTAAACTTCCATCAGACATCCCTAAATTTGACAGCAAAGTGGACGAGGACCCGAACAATCACGTTATGACTTTTCACCTATGGTGTTCATCCAACTCATTGATGGATGACTCTATTCGTTTACGTCTTTTTCAATGTACCCTTACCGGTTCTGCTACGAAGTGGTATATTGAATTGCCATGAGGTTTCTTCTCTGATTTCAACACCCTTGCTATGGATTTCCTTACGCATTACCAGTTACTGATCCGTTATGATACCGGGACTGATATTTTGACTTCCTTCAAACAAACTAAAGGCACTCATATATCTGATCATATTCATGAGTGGCGAAGATGTCGACATCTCATTAAACTTGAACTCCCTGATCAATTACTGGCAGAATGGTTTACGAAATCCTTTGTGAACGAAATTGGTAAGGACATTTCCATGGGTGGTGTTGTTACGGAGGAGCAGGCTATAAGTCATGCTCAATATCTTGATCTTGTTTATTCGCAAACGGGAACACTTTACGATTTGCTACCTAAATTACCTCGTCCTAGTACTTCCAGCACTTCAACTGCTCCAGCTGCCTCACATGCAGCTAACGGTGTGATTGGTACTGCCCAAGCCCACTCACATTCTATTTCAAGCACAAACCCTAAATATTCTTCTTCTAATGTTCAAAATTCTCCATCTCCTGTCGCTCCCACTGGTAAAACTTCTGAGGTTAATGCTATCCAATCTACCCCAGCTGGTAAAAATAAATCTAAAAAGGGGAGAAGCAAGAATAAGGAGGGAAAAAATAATAATCAAGTAGATCAAACTAAAACCACTCCTGTTGAAGATAGGGATAAGCACAAACCCCGCTACCCTTGCCTTATCTGTGGTGACGATCACTACACGAAGGATTGTCCACGACGTGCCGGGGTCACTAAGTTCCTTCAGGGAACCCCAAAACCATCTACACCGGTTGTCTTGTCCCAACCCTTCTCGTCTCAACAACAGGCTCAGTTGGTCATTCAAGACCAACCCTCCTCTTCTACGACATCATATTTTTTGATGTGTACTGGTGATTCTAAGCAAAACAACGTTACACTCGCTACTAGAGCCAAAGATTATAATCCATCTAAGGAGAAGGTTGACGATTTACCTCCTATTTTGGTACAACCATCTCCCACAACTCCACCTATTAAAGGTCCTCTTCATCTCGAATGACTAAGCCTTGATACAGTTCTGCGAACACCCCCAAAAGGTCTCGTTAGGAAATCGGCTTTCAATCCTCATGCTCGTGCGGCCTAGAACTACAGTATTGTGGAAGATCTAGCCCAGGCACCTTCCGCGATGTCAGCCCTTGAAGTCCTTCAGTCTTGTCCTGCACAATGGAAGGCACTATTGAAATCTATAGGTGGAATTGACCCAACAGATATGAATTTAATAGTCTTTGACTTGGATGATCATATTCCAAGGTTACCCCCTCAACTCGCGTTCCAGATACAAGTTGTTGTCTCTGAAAAGAACATTTGTTGAACTGTTATTGACGAGGTTGCTTCAACGTGTGTAATGTCTTTTGCTTATTGGAAAGCCATTGGCTCTCCTCCTTTGAATGAATCCCATAACACTCTTAAAGCCTTAAATGGTTCTGGTTTTAAGCCTTATGGTGTTCTTCCTTCATTGCCTATCACACTAGAAGGTAAGACGGTTCAAGTTGAAGTGGAAGTTTTTGATGCTCCAATTGATTATAATCTTTTACTTGGCCATAGCTGGATCGATTCCATGCGCGCCATTGTGTCAACACTTTTCTGTGTAGTACGTTTCCCTCATCAAGGAAAAGTTGTTAGAGTTGACCAACTTGCCTTCTTCAATTCTAATACCTGTACTGGCAATGTGTCGTTTATTGCTAAAACCCCACTGGGTTATGAGAATGTCGGTGTAGGCCTTTTAAAGGATTCCTCATTAATGGGTACTTTCCCCATTCCACCACCCAATGTTCCACGCCCGTGATCAGTTTCTTCTATCAACATGATTTCCACCATGCCTCATGAACTTCCTGTGTCTTTTGACCCTTGGATTGTCCCTGACCCTGGAGATCATCTTCGTTTCGGCGACGCAATGTCGTTAAGTCCGGTTGAATCTGCTTATCAGGCCATATAATCGGCAACACCTTCTATCCCCTCTCTTGATGAGTTGTCTCCCGATCATTTTCGTGTTATTTTTCCCACTGACAATATGATCATGTCCATCATGGAGGACACCCCTTGGGATGATGGCCATCATCGTTCCATACTTTTTCTCGAGAAACACACTCTTGAGAACTACCAACGGATTTCGACTCTGTCGACCGTTGTTGTCATCTCGACGGTTCCCATGACTTCACACGATGTGTTTGCTAAGGGGAATTTAAGTAATATCTCACCCACGATTCCCATTGACATATCCATAAAACATGGGATAGTCGAAAATGTCCATATTGGAGCTTCGTGTTCTTCAGATGAAATCATCACCTATAAATCTCTGTTCAAAGAATTCTGTGACATCTTCGCCTGGAGCTATGAAGAGATGCCAGGTATTGACCCTGCTATTGTTATACATGAGATAAAGACATACCCCAGAGCTAAACCTGTCCGGAAATGCCTTCGTCCAGTTCACCCATGTAAAGCGGCTGCTATCAAACTAGAAGTTGAAAAACTTTTGAAAGCCAGATTTATTTATCCAATGGCTCTTACAGAATGGGTTTCCAATCCTGTCCCAATTGACAAAAAAGGCAGCAGTATTCGTGTATGTGTTAATTATAGGGATATTAACAAAGCTTGTCCCAAGGACAACTTTCCTACCCCCTTCGTCGATCAGATTGTCGATGACTGCACTGGAAGTGAAATATTCTCTCTCATGGATGGTTTCTCCAGCTATAATCAAATTAACATTGCTCCTGAGGATCAACATAAAACTGCTTTTATTTGTCCTTGGGTTACTTTTGCCTATAGGAAACTCCCTTTTCGTCTTAAGAACGTTGGCGCGATGTTTCAACGTGCTATGTCTTATTCTTTTCATGATATTAAGCATATAGTTCAACCCTATTTGGACGATTTACCCGCTCATTCTATGCGTCGAGTCGATCACCCTTCCCACCTCCGAGCCATTTTTGTTCGTTGTTGGTTCTATCATATACGTTTAAATCCTCATAAATGCATTTTTTGCGTAGAATCCAGTCGTCTTCTAGGTTTTATCGTTTCACGTCAAGGAATCCGGGTGGATCCTATTAAGGTTGAGGCTATTCTTAATCTCCCTCCTCCTTCTACACTGCGCCAGTTGCAAATTTTGCAGGGGAAAGCAAACTTTCTTCGTCGTTTTATTCCTAATTACACCGAGATCACTCGTGGTTTTACGCGGCTATTAAAGAAAGATTCAAAGTTCATCTGGGATACCATTTCCAACAATTCTTTTGAAGCTTTAAAGTTGTCCCTCACACGAGCTCCGCTTCTCTTTCCTCTCAATTACAGTCGCGATTATTTCCTTTATCTTGTTGCCTCGGAGTACACTATTGGCATGGTTCTCGTTCAAGAGGATGATGCGCACGACGAACATGTTGTTTACTACTTGAGTCGAAGTCTCACACCAACTGAAATCAAGTATCAACATGTCGAAAAACTGGCTTTGGTTACCGTTCAAGCCGTCCAATGCTTCTAGCATTATATCCTCTCACGTAAGACTACGGTGATTTCTCATTGCAACCCTATGAAACATATTTTGACACGTTAATTTCTTGGGGGCAAGTACTCCAAATGGATTTTCATACTCTAGGAGTTTGACTTGGAATTCGACCGCGCCAAGTCTAAGAAGTCATTAGCTTTTGCTGAGTTGATATGTGATTTTCCTCATTCTGCAACGGACAATGTAGCAGTAGATTCATTACCTGATGAATCTATTTTCCTTATTAACATTGTTGATCTTTGGTATGGGGATATCATTATATATCTCCAAACCCAGACTTTCCAGCCTATTTTGTCTAGTACTGAACGACGTCGCATACGCTATCAAGCTCGTCAATACATTATCCTCGGGGATACTCTTTACCGTCAAGGAATTGACTTTGTTTTTCGACATTGTTTAACATTCGACGAAGCCGAGAAAGCTCTGAATGACTGCCATTCCGGAGCATGTGGTGGTCATATGTTTGGGTATGCTACTACCCAAAAGATCTTACGCGCAGGGTATTTTTGGCCTCATTTGTTTAACGACTGCATTACTGCCATTCAGAAATGCCATGCCTGGCAGACCTACAATCAGAAAATTCGGTCACATCCTGCTCCTCTTCATCCTGTGGTCTCAGTTGGTCCTTTTGCGAAATGGGTCATCGATTTCATTACATGTCACCCTCACTCGGCTGGGGGGCATGGTTACATCATTGTAGCTGTTCATTATTTTACAAAATGGGCCGAGGCGATGACAACATTCGATAATACTGGAAAGACCGCAGTTTTGTTTCTTTTTAATCACATCATAGCTCATTTTGGTGTTCCCCAAGCTATCGTCACTGATCACAGTAGTCACTTTAGGAATTTTATGATGTTTGAACTTATGAAAAAGTTGGGTCTTCGTCATGATAACTCAACGCCCTATTAACCACAAGCTAATGGTCAAGTCGAAGAGATCAACAAAGTTCTTATAACTATCCTTCGACGGATGATAGGAATTCATAAAACAAGTTGGCACACAATGTTGTTTTCGGCATTGTGGGCATATCGTACATCTGTCAAATATGCTACTGGTTTTACGCCTTTTCGGTTAGTCTATGGTGTGGAAGGCATTCTTCCTACAGAATGCGAGATACCCTCTCTGAAGCTAGTTGTAGAACTCTTACCCAACACTTCTGCTGAAGAAGAACATCTATTGTATCTAATGCGATTAGATGAAACTTGACATGACGCCACTCTAGTAATAGAAGCCCAGAAAAAACGTGTCAAGGCACAATATGACAAGAATGTCAAGCCTCACGTTTTCTCTTAAGGTGATCTTGTTCTTCTCTATGAACAAGATCGATATGTGTTAGGAGCTGGGAAATTCGAACCAATGTGGCGAGGTCCTTATATTGTTCGCCGAGTTTTGGAAAAAGGAGCATATGAGCTGGTAGATTATGATGGTATCCCTTTGAGTGAACCCAAGAATGGGTTGTACTTGAAGAAGTACTATGAATAAATCATTTGTGCACAAGTACCTGTATTTTAATGTATCATACTTTGTGTGTGTTACTATAGTTTTCTTTTGTCGTTATCTGGTCTCTACTCTTATGTGACGTTGTGTTTGATTTCCAGATGTCAGAGTTTTCTCTACCCTATATTGGCTTCGCTGATGGCGCTAGCCGTAGTACTCGGAACCTTGCATCCGCTGCGTGGGAAATCTATGCCCCAACAAATGAACTTTTATCTTTACGAGGTGTGTGCCTCAGCCGTGCGACCAACAACATTGCAAAGTATAGCGCAGTTATTGAATTATTGGTTGATGTTATCTCGCTTGGAATTCGCCATTTGGTTGTGCGACTTGACTCGCAGCTTGTAGTACTACAGCTAATTAATATCTACTCTATTCGAAGTCCTACTTTATTACGGGTGTATTTGCGAATTCGCCTCTTGGAACGTTATTTTGATCACATTGAATATAATCATATTCCTAGATGTCTAAATACATTAACAGATGCATTGACTAATTATGTATTGGACAGACATTTGAATCATTTATAAATTAAACACATCAAATTTCACACAATATAAAGTAAACTGGTAGAATTCGTCTGTATATATAACGATCAAAATGTTTTTTACAAAAAGATTGTCCGAGGACCAAAATGTCAAAAATTGAAGCTTATAGCTTCTACAAAGTGACGTCATGGATGACGTTCATGGTAACACACGACCTCCCTAGAAACCCTATGGAGCAGTCGACTCATAGCTGTTGATACCCCTACAGTATGACGTTGATTGCATCATGGAACCTCTTCCAGAGTCATATCTGGAATGTCTGCAGTAAGGCCCTCTAGATTATGTTCCACTACTTGATAATCCTCAGCATACTATGGTGTTTCCGCTACTTCTCCTCGTTGTTGGATGGGAGAAGTGTCAGGAGGTATATACGGTCCAACATCTGTGTTATCAACAAATGATTTTGTATTAGTCTTTGGATATGATAAAAACAAAAACATTTGAATACGATAAAAATTCAAAAACATTTAAAAAGAGAAAATGCATGTACTTCTTACCAAGATCACCCCACTGAGTATCCTCTGGTAGTTCTAATTCCATATCTCCTCGGAAATCCAACCCGGCATAAGCGTAGTCATCGACCATCAACATCTGGGTTTGAATCCAGTCAAATAAAATATCATTGTACTTGACGATCGGTCCTGCTATGTGTCGGGCCATGAGCCGACACCATCTCAACATCCTTGGATCCCTGGGACCCGGTATGTTCCACTCAACCTATAGTCTAAATACGGGGACCCTCTCAAGGAAGAAGGACACCAACAAATATCCATACCCGAATTTCTTCAGGTCACCTCACCTACATTTGGTCAATTGTTTTTTGATACTGCGAAGCACAACATCTGCCCAGTTGAATACTCTAGGATAAGTACACTCGATGGTGTACTGGAAGTAGCTCTGTAATGCCATATGAGGAGCAGAAATCCCAGCCATCCGAGCTATAGTAAAAAGGATAGTGCAGAGGGTCAAGTCTTGTACCCCCCAGATAGCCACTTTTCCTTTTTTCCTTTTAGCCTGGGGTACACAGTATTGATTGCAGTACTCACTCATCTTTAGCCCACCACCTCTACTACTGGTCAGGCTGACACAGTATCCATGTCAAGATAATCTCATCATAAAGTAAATGTCCTCAATGTCTATGGACAGTGTGTGAGCTCCCACATGAAAAACCTGTTGATCTGGGTCCCACATACGCACCAGATACTCTAATAATCTGACTTGGGCCCTCATGCCTGGGATGTGAAAGTATTTTAAGAGCCCACAATCTCTCAAAGAAGCTATGGTAGGTGGATGGTTTTTGTCCATTGCATTATCCTCTTCATGTTCCATTTCATGCCACTCAAGTACCATGGTGATGGCCAATTATCTACACAAGGAACACAATAAGAGGATTAATAACTTTTTTCATGCTTTGGAAATTTTTCTTTGGGTTAAAATTTAAAAAAAAATTAGGCTTTGCGGTTCTCACAGGTGCCCCATGGACACAGTTAAAGAACCTCGCAGGTGGCTTAAGTCTCACCTGCGAGAACGCCTCATTCTCGCAGGCCCCGTATGGCCCGCTTGCGAGAATTGCAGCGCGCTTGTAAGGCTTGAAAACTCAACTAAAAACTAAAATTTTAACCAATTAAATCACAAATTTCAACCATGAAAATGTCAAGGACGAAGAGCTTACCTTAATGTCATAGACATCTCGCTGAATGGTCTCTCGTAGCTCCCGCAAATTGACGCCAAACTTGGAGGGTAAAAGAGGGGTTTTTTGAGCTCAATAGTGGAAATGTAAAATGGGATGGTAAAAAAGAGTATTTACTTATTTTATTTACTTTTACTATATCATTTTGGGTTTTTTATAATTATTTATCAATTAAACCCTAATCACTAATGTTATGATGAGCGTAACTCTTGCAGGCATGATGATTTTGACGATTCAATACAGGGATATGGACATGTTTTTCTTTGTTATTGCATGTTTTCAATTGTTTTTTATGGTTTTTACATAAAACCTCGAGCGTCTTTTTTGTCCGTTCTTGCGCTCGTAAATACATGAGAATGTGATCGAGTATACTTTTATCACTTTTTCGTTCTCAACAAGGTTATACGAAAAA
>ML781385.1:341204-363593 GCA_009831015.1 Picea engelmannii | reverse complement strand
ATTCGATATATTACAAGTTTATTCCATGTGTCATCTTTGAGTCAATGTTTCCAAATCATTGGTCATGTCGTTCATATGTTCAAGAGAAGTCCATATGAAACCTATATTGAGTCGACCATTTGCAGTTATCCACTCTTTTTGTGTCGGCCTTCTCTGTTTCTGGTCCAATTTGCAAAATGCTCTATTTCATCTTCAAACTCTGTTACTCATTTTGTGTCATTGATGGGGGATACATCAAGGCCCTCCTGTGACGATTTTTGTTCCGTCAACTTCAGCTCATTATCTGGAATCAAGACTTAGAAATTATTTGGTACCTTGTAACTTGCATACCTCAATGGCAAGTTTCCTCGCTTTCGACAGTGGGTTTACATCATTGAACCCTGATCGAAAGATTCCATCAGGTGTTTGACATCAACTCATTTATTCACACTCAATGGATTGTACTATGGTACCTTGGGATTCATTGACATCAATGGTGATTTCCCTCGCACTTGTTAACGGTTTCATCATTGACTGGTAATCAAGTGGTTTCTACCATGTTCAACTTCAACACATGTAATCACATGGTTAGATTCGTACTTTGGATGACGAGATTGAAGACCCTGGATATTATCTTTGCGATCCAGGTTGCGATGGAGTATGTATAATTTGCGACACGTAGATCCATCGTGTATGTTTCGTGGCTATGTCATCTTGATTTGAAATTTCTCGCATAGATCCACAGTGTATTCCAATGGCTATGTTATAATTTGACGGCATGGATCCACAGTGTATGATTGGTGGCCATGACCCGTGTCTATAATGTCATCAATCTATGATCTGAGTATGGGAATGCCTACCTCAGAATTGGTATATATGATATTCTGCAGATGCTTGGTTGTTCACAGGTTTCCGATTAGATGTTCTCCTGGTTCCCGACACACACATGCAGCTTACACAGTCTATCAATTGTCACTGGTTCCAACCTCATACTTTGGGGGGCATTATGTTACCCATGATTTTGGTCATCATGATTATGTATGGATGATGGTGTACTCAGGCTCTTCATTAGAAATTTCTCCTACGAAAAGTTACCTTCATCTCTTTCTAGAAATCACATTTTTGAGGAATGTTCGCAGGCTGCTAGTATATTTGCCTACGAGAATGCATGATTCTTGCAGGCTGCCTTAAGCCAGGGTGCGAGAAGTTCGCACTGTGTTGAACTGCTAGGGTGAGAACTCTTTCTAAAGCAAGGAAAAAGATGAATTCTTGAACCTTCTAGAAGGATGAGATGGCATTCGAATGGTTATCCTAGTACTGGATTCCCTGATATTTTGGGATCATTCTTATCCAAGTAACTAATTCATTCTCTCCTATATATTGAGGGAATTCTCTTGGAAAAGGTTAAGCAAGAAGGAGAATAAAACAAGGTTAAGTAAGATTCATTGGAGAATTAGTGAAAGATTGTGTGAAGGACTGAAGCTACAGCAGCTAGGAGACTCCAGCAAGTTTATCAAAGGTGGTTGATCTTCTTCATGCAAGTGAGCAAGTGTGTGTGTCAGAGCCAAGGTCCATCGAAAGGAAGTTTGTGACATCAAGGCTCAGGTTGTAATCTTTACTTTCCATCAATATGATACAGTAATATGTCCCTTTCCCATAAAGCTAACTCCACTTTATTTTATAACTCCTTGATCATATAAATAGATTCACCGTTGAATATATTGTGCTTTCTTCACTTCAGTTGGTTTGTATTGTTTTGGTCTTGACTATATGAGAGCACTGGAGCAAAGAGGGAGAAACAAAGACCAAAGGAAGTGATAATAAGGTATGTTCTTTGTTCTTGCATCCTATTTAATTCAATGGTTAGAATCTAGGGAAAGAGTCATGTTCTGTCTTGCTTTGTTCTAGATCCAGGTGGATCTAGGGAGATCGGTTTGTGTTCACACTTATGGATTTATCCAATAACATCTACTGTGGGAGAAAGCTAGTGCGTGCTATCTTTCCTTCTTGCACAAACACTAGTTCATCTTGAACAACATCATTCTAGAATGGAGGAAAGATTTCACATTCTAGTCTTCCCTCTTGCACAAGCACAAGCGCAACTCAAACATCATTCCACCATCGAGGAAACCTAATGAGTGTTATCTTTTTCTCTTGCACAATCACAAGTGCATCTTGAACATAATTCCACCATGGGGGGAACCTATCACATGCTAGCTTTCCCTCTTACACAAGCACAAGTGCATCTCAAATGACATCATTCCACCATGGGGGAAGGCTAGCACGTGCTATCTTTCCCTCCTACACGAGAACATATGCATCTCAAACATCATTCCACCGTGGGGGAAAACCAGTTCGTGCCAGCTTCCCTTCTTGCACAAGAACAAGCTCATCTCAAACAACATCATTCAACATGGGATAAAGTGAGCACGTGCTAGCTTTCCCTCTTGCACAAGCACATCTCTAACAACATCATTCCACCATTGGGGGGAAGCTAACGCATGATAGCTTTCCCTATTACACAAGCACAAGCACATCTCGAACAACATCATTCCACCATAGAGGAAAGTTAGTGCGTGTTGGATTTCCCTCTTACACAAGCACAAGTGCATCTCGGATAACATCTTTCTACTGTGAGGGAAAGACAATGCATGCTATATTTCCCTCTTGCACAAGCACAATCACATCTCGAGCAACATCATTCCACTGTGGGGGAAAACTAGTGTGTGCTAACTTTCCATCTTGCACAAGCACAGATGCATCTCAAACATCATTCTATCCTGGGGGAAAACTAGTACGTGTTGGCATTCCCTCCTGAAAAAGCACAAGCTCATCTTGAACAACATCATTCCAATATCATGGAAATCTAGCACACACTAACTTTCCCTCTTGCACAAGCACAAGCACATCTCAAACAACATCATCCCACTCTGAGGGAAAGCTAGAACATATTGAACATCATCCCATCATGGGCATAAGCTATCGCATGCTAGCTTTCCCTCTTGAACAAATAGGAACTCATCTCGAACATCATCCCACTGTGGGGATAAGCTATAACGTGCTAGCTTTCCCTCATGCACAAGTAGGAGTGCATCTCGAACAACATCATCCCACCATGGGGAAAAGATAGCACGTGATAGATTTCCCTCTTGCACAAGTAGGAGCACATCTTGATCAACATCATCCCACTATGGGGGACAGATATCACGTTCTAGCTTTCCTTCTTGCACAAGCAAGAATACATCTCAAACAACATCATCCCACCATGGGGGAAAGATAGTGCGTTGTATCTTTCCCTCTTACACAAGCAGAAGTGCATCTCAAACAACATCATCCCATCGTTGGGGAAAGCTAGCGTGTGATATTTTTCTTTACAATATAGATTTCCCTCTTGCACAAGAAGGAGCTCATCTCAAACAACATCATCCCACAGTGGGGGAAAGCTAGCGTGTGCTTGCTTTCCCTCTTGCACAAGTACGATCTCATCTCCAACAACATCATCCCACCATCGGGGAAGCTAGCATCTTCTAGCTTTCCCCCTTCCACAAGCACGAGCTCATCTCAGACAACATCATCCCGTCATGAAGGAAAGTTAGCACATGCTAGCTTTCCCACTTGCACAAGCACGAGCTCATCTCGGACAAACATCATCCCGCTATGGGGGAAAGCTAGTGCGTGCTAGATTTTCCTCTTGCACGAGCACAAGCTCATCTCAGACAACATCATCCCACCATGGGGTAAAGATATTTCATGCTATATTTCCCTCTTGCACAAGCATGAGCTCATCTCTGACAACATCATCCCACCATGGGGGAAAGCTAGCGCATGCTAGCTTTCCCTCTTGCACAAGCACGAGCTCATCTCGGACAACATCATCCCACCGTGTGGTAAAGCTAACACATGCTAGCTTTCTGTCTTGCACAAGCATGAACTCATCTAGGACAACATCATCCCACCATGGGGGAAAGCTAGTGGGAAAGCTAGTGTGTTCTAGATTTCCCTCTTTCACAAGTAGGAGAACATCTCAAACAACATTATCCCACCAGTGGGGAAAGCTAATTTCCCCTCTTGCAAAAGAAAGAGCGCATCTCGACCAACATCATCCCACCATGGGGAAAATCCAACCCGTGTTAGGTTTCCCTCTTACACAAGCAAGAGCACATCTCGAAAAACATCATCCCACTAGTGGGGAAAGACAGTGTGGTCTAGCTTTCCCTCTTCCACAAGAACGAGCTCATCTTGGATAAACATCACCTCACCAAGGGGGAAATATAGCCCATGATATGTTTCTATAGTGTCCCCACGGCCGAGCCCTGTTACAGATCATGATATATGCAATGAATTGTAAATGTGTTCTATAGGCTGGTGCCAAGTCTTGTATAAGCTGGAAGGCTTATGTGGTTGTTAGGCCAGGAAGCCTAAGTGTTTGATGGCCAGGAGCTTGTTGTTGTACTTGTATGTATGCAAAATATTTAATAAAATATAAACACCACCAGGTGCAGACCAACCACGATGAATGAGTGAAGGGGGACTGAGCGTCCACAGAGTGGGCAAGGAACTAGGGGCTGAAAGGTGGGAAAGGGGCTGAGTGTTGAGCCTAGGGGCTTAGCCTATGGGGGGACTTAAACCTGGAAATAATATTTTAATATTATTTCAAAAGCCATGTGCATCATATGTTTTTATCCTAAGTCCTTTTGGAAGGCCACATGATTTCCCAAGTGGTGGGAGGAACGCGTGCTGGTGAACGCATGTAGTCCCATGGGTGACAAGTGTCAACCCTGGCGCATGCACTAAAAGGATGGGACAAACTGGGATAAGGGCTCTCCTCCTCCAGTCGACCCGACTACCCTGAGAGAGAGTGGTAGAAGCCAGTCGGCAAGAGACCCTCGTGTAATTCTGATACAGAAAAGGAATCCTGTGTTGTCTTGAAGAATCCGTGTACATCCCTGTCTAGAACTGTGGAGTCTGTGTATGGTTCTAGTAAAACCCGAGAACGCATTTCCTGAACAGGAACCCTGTTTTGGACTAGAGTGAAAGAATCCTTGTTGTTCGGGAAAAAGATGATCTAACCTGTGCATGGTGTCCCTGTTCCGAAAACACGACCATGAGATCATCCTGTGACTGTTGAACTGGTTTGGGAAGCCTTTGTCTGTTTTCCCCGTGGGTTGTTGTGGCCACGCAGTACTAGACTATGTGAGGCTTGTTGGCCTGTGAGCGACTCCTCCAGGTGAGAGAGCGCGCAGAGGAAGGAGAGAGCTCCTGGAAGGAACCCTGTAGCTGCTACAGAACCCGGAGACTTCTGGTCCGGTCTGTTCCTGTAACCCAAGGTAAGGGAGACTGGCAGCCGAAGGACTGTCCAGGTGACAAAGAAGGTGCACTCTCCTGGGGTGGAACAGGCATGTGGGGAATGAGGGTCTGTGGGCAATGAGCGAGGGAGATTCCTGGGAGAGATTTCTTCCTGGTGATTGTGTATGACTGAATTCCCTGTAACCTCAGCCTGAGTCTAGATTCCTTGCCCTAGGGTGGAGCTCAGTCCCAGCTCGGGGGTGACCCACTGTTGATTTGAGGAGCAGTGCGGTCTATGGCTGGGAGGTTCGTGGGAGGCTTGTATTTGGTTGGTGGATTTCTTCACTATCAACAGATAAGTATCTGACTATGTTTTATCACATTTGCATGACTCTTTTGGATATGTTATCATGTTTTCCGCTGTGTAAATGAATTACTGTTGAATGCTATGGCTTGTTTAATTGTAGTAGTAACTTATATATTTTACTCTGAGATTTAAGTGTGTTTAATTGTTTAAATGCATGTGCTTATAATGTATGTACGAATTATGTAAAAATTCCATGTATAGAATGGTAACTGAGAGGTTCGAAAACCTCAGTAGAGAAAAGGTACACTACAAATTGGTATCAGAGCGAAGGTTTCGACACTGAGCCTAAATGGGCCAGTGGAGCGGTCTTTGGACCAAGAATGCGAAGGGAAATTGGGTCTAGAATGGCCAATTTCAGACCCTAGGTTTCTCTGAAGCATCAAGGAGATACTTGACGAGTTTATTTTAAATCTCAGGAGGTATGGCGGCGTTATGAAACCGTAGCCAGTGTGGTATGAGTCCACAGGGAGAGAGGACTCCATGCCGGTGGTGTTAGAACCATAGGATCTGTTCGGGAGGGAAGGCGAACCCTTGTAACCGTCAGATCTGGAGAATGTGCACAAGGTTTAAAGCCTTTGGATACTGCACAGGAGGTTACGGCCACACCAGGAGTTTAAACTCGAGAGGATCGTGAGTCGTAAGATCACTATGGGATTACCCATCAACCGTCCGAGTTGACAGAAGTTGCACATGGTTTAAGTCCTCATGGATAGAGGAGAAGTCCCGGAGAGGCGTCGGGATATTGGAGTCATCGAGGTTTTAGAAGTCAAGAGAACCGAGACCTTGTGAGTCTCGAAACACCGAAGAAATCATAGTCGTGAATCTCGGGTGGACACGTGTCAGAAGATCCGAGAGGAGTTAGGGTTCGATACTTCGTGGACTCCGGAGACATAGAAATCGTCGCATCAGGAATCGTGATCTCGCGATGTCCGAAAGGGCGACGAGGGGACAATGACGTGGTAGATTCAATTCCCATGAGCATCAGAGATCGATGTATCGTGGTTCTTGATGACGAGAAGATTGCAGCAGCGGGGGTCGCGAAACTCTGAAACGTGACTTCCAAATAGTCTCCAACAATTGCGAGGAGGACAGATGTCACCCCACATCGAGGTTTGAAACTTCGTAAGTTCCGGGAACAAGTTCAGTTGAGGTTTCGATATCGCGAAACACGATTTCTCGATTGTCAAAGGAGTGTGGACCATAGCCGCCAACAGGGGGAACAGGTGGCGCACTGCATTGGTGCATCGGGAAATCGGTGTATCGGAGTTCTTGAGGACAAGAAACTCAGGACATCACAAGTTGCGAAAACCCAAATAAATCAGGACCGTCCGTCAGATAGGGGATGCGTGGCAACCATCGATGCCATCGGGAAAAGTCCCGATAATGAAGCCATCCATCGGCAGTTGGTCCATCGAGATATCGGGAATCCTGTGGACATGGCGTTTATGCACTTTGGAATCGCGAAACGTGAAACCCCGAGGGGTAAGGTTGTGGTCATAGGGTGATGGTCACATTGGCCGGAAGCTATAGCCAGGAGAGCTAGCTGAAGATAAGGTGCGTCGGGAATCGGAGAATCACGAGTCTTAGGGATGATTGTATTTTGACATCAAAAACCCTGAAACTCCGATGCAGAGGTTTGAATGAGGTCATATGGTAGCGGTCACATGGACCAGGGCCTAGCCAGGAAGGCTAGTGCACAAAGGAGACGCATTGGGTTTTTGAAGCTCGAAATCCCGACAGGAAGGAAAGGCTGCGGTCTTATGATTCTGTTCATATGGGCCAAGACCCTAGCAAGAGGGCTAGTGCGTGAAAAAGAGCTCATCGGTGATCAGTGAGTGGAGAGATGAGAAACTCTCAACATCAGAAAGCTCGAAACCCTGAAACTTGAAGTCCCGAAAATATCAGAAATTGAAGTTTCGAACACCCGAAAAACACCGAGCTGAACTGAGCTCAGACAATTCGTGAAATTGAAACACTTTATTAAACATTGATGGTTATGAAATATGATTAATTGTCAATAAAACGAAGTCTCGACAAATTTGAGTTGTTGGCGCATTATAGTGAAGAAGACTGACGAGTGCCAGAACTATTTGGAAATTGCCTCAAACGCAAAGAAATAGGAGAGATACATAATACATCCAGTTCAAGAAACTTGTTTAAAACAAAATGTCTTTTATTTTGTCTGAACTGGTTTATAAATATTGTGGACTATTCGTGAAGGTTTAATGGACTGAAAAACTTCGACTTGAATTGCACAGTGCGTGTGTAGAGTTCAATGAAGGTCAGGATTCCAGTTAACCAACGCCGAGTATGGAGTGGGGAAAAGTGTAGTTTACCCCTGAAATAGAAGATGAACGGGAAGGAAAGGATGTTAACGTGGGATTCGAAGGATCGAACTTCAATGGGCATGGAAAAGAGATGGATAAGGAAGGACATATGATGAAAATCATTGAAGGGCTGCAAAGAGAGGCCAAGGAGCGTCGAGTTGATAGCCGAAAGCTCATGAAAGTCAGGGATCGACAGGGTGCATTAAACTTAAAATTTTTGAAGAGTCTGGAAAGAATAGAGAAGAAACTTGAAAAGGGAAAATACTCAGGTACGATAGAGAGTCGCAAAACCCATGGGAGAAGAAGTAGGTCGAGGAGTGGTAGCCGACATCTTAGTCGCTCCCAAAGATGTTCTGACAGTAAGACACATAGTAGTTCAAGCCCATCACTTACTAGAAAACATCAGAAATCTGGAAGGGAGGAATTAAAAGGAGAAATGAACAATATTAAACCTCCAACATTCGATGGAGAACATAAGAAGGAGGAAGATGTCGAGACATGGTTGCTTGGCATGAAGAAATACTTCCAACTGCAAAATTATTCCGCCCATGCAGAAGGAAGAATTGCAATGTACCAAGTGAAAGGAAAAGCATCCATGTGGTGGGATCAGTTTGTGCAGGTGCATCACATCAGAGAGAAAGAGGTCATGTGGAAGGAATTTAAGAGGTATTTCGAGAAGAAATATCTGACTAAAAGATACTATGACAGAAAGATGAAGGAGTTCTTTGAACTCAAGTTGGGTAGTATGACTATTGATGAGTATCAACGAAGTTTTCTGGAACTACTGAGGTATGTTCCATTCATCAAAGATGAGGCTGTGAAGATTCAGAGGTATCTGAGTGGATTGCCATATTCCATTGGTGACAAGATTCAATATGATGATCCTAAGATCATGGAAGAAACCATAAGAAGGGCGAAATGCCTATATGAATAGCAAAGAGAAGGGAAGCTATCACGTTTAAGAAAGACCAGAAGAGGTTTAAGAAAGAACAAAGGCAGAAGGGAAGCAAGCCTTCCTTTTTCAGAAATAGTCCTTGGTGACAGTCATCTTTTAAAGAGCCCAAGAAAGTTGAAGGGAGTGAGCAGATGCCAAGACCTCCACCCATGGAGTGTTGGGGTTGTAAAGGGAATCATAGGTACAGAGACTACCCCCATAGGAAAGACAAAGCAAGAACTGTCCATATTATTCAGCAAGCTGAAACAGTGGAGGATATGGGCAGCAGAATGTCGAGGATCTACGCAGCCCTGGACAACAAGCAAGCAGAATTTCAATCATGCATGATTGAAGTGGAAGGTATGATCAACAACCGACCACTTGTTATATTAATTGATTCAGGGGCTAGCCATAGTTATGTAGATCCTAGAGTGGTGGAAAGTTTTCATCTAACGAGAAGAAAACATGAGAAGTCTTGGTTAGTACAGTTAGCCACAGGGACCAAGAGGAAGGTCACTGAATTGGTTAAGTCCTGCTCAGTGGACATGAAAGAAATGAGCACTAAGGCTAAATTTAACATTCTGCCTTTAGGTTCATATCATTGCTTAATTGGGATGGACTGGTTGGACCAGCACCATGCCCTTCTGGATTGTCGTAACAAGAGATTCACATGTATGGACGAAGAGGGAATTCAAGTAACAATTCAAGGAATTCCCAGAGTTGTGGCTGTTAGAGAAATCTCAGCCATACAGCTGAAGAAATGTTACTGGAAAGGCTGTCAATTATTTGCAGCCCGGGTGGAAGAAGTATTCCAAAATGTGGTCTCAAATCTGAAAGACCACAGGGTGCTCAAAGAGTTTGAGGACGTGTTTCAGGAGGTTCCTGGACTACCTCCGAAGAGGGACATCGATTTTTCTATAAATCTGATGCCTGGAGCAGCTCCAATTTCAAAAGCTCCTTATAGGATGAGTACGCCAGAGCTGAAAGAGTTGCAATTGCAGCTTGAAGAACTACTAATGAAAGGTTACATTCTCCCCAGTGTGTCACCGTGGGGAGCCCCGGTCCTATTTGTGAAGAAGAAAGATGGAACGTTGAGGCTGTGCATTGACTTTCGGCAGTTGAATAAGGTCACTATCAAGAACAAATATCCTCTGCCAAGGATTGATGATCTTTTTGATCAGTTGAAGGATGCGAAAATATTTTCGAAAATAGATCTTCGATCTAGATATCACCAAGTGAGAATAAGGGATGAGGACATCATCAAGACTACCTTCAGAACAAGGTACGGTTATTATGAGTTCACTGTGGTGTCGTTTGGACTATCCAACGCGCCTGCTGTCCTCATGTGCTTAATGAATGGAGTGTTCAGAAATTATTTGGACAAGTTCGTCATAGTCTTCTTGGACGATATCTTGGTGTACTCCAAGACAGAGGAAGAACACGAACAACATCTTAGAATGGTGCTGCAGGTGTTGAGAGAACACCAACTTTACACAAAACTGAGCAAGTTCTCATTTTACAAAAAGAAGATCCATTATCTGGGACACATTATTTCTGAAGAGGGGATCGTTGTGGATCCTGAGAAGGTACAGGCCATTCAAGAGTGGCCAGCGCCAAGAAATGTGACAGAAGTTAGATCCTTTATGGGTCTGGCAGGTTATTATAGGAGGTTCATAGACGGATTTTCAAGGATAGCTCATGCTATCACTTCCTTGCAAAGGAAGGAGAAGAATTTCCAGTGGACTGAACAATGTGAGAGCAACTTCCAGCAATTGAAGCAACTCCTCAATAGTTTTCCAATCCTAAAGATTGTTGATCCAAGTATGGATTATGTAGTGTGCACTGATGCGTGTAAGGAAGGGTTGGGAGGAGTTCTCAGCCAAGAGGGATCTGTAATTTGTTATGAATCCTGAAAGCTGAAAGAGCATGAAAAGAATTATGCCACTCATGATTTAGAGCTGGCAGCAATTGTCCATGCATTGAGGAAATGGAGACATTACCTCATGGGCAAGAAATTTGAATTAAGAACAGAACACAATGGTCTGAAGTATTTATTTGATTAGCCAACCCTAAATGCCAGGCAAATTAGATGGCTGGAATTTCTGTGCAAATATGACTTTGATATTAGGCATATCAAAGGGAAAGACAATAAAGTGGTTGATGCACTCAATATAAAAGTGCATGAATTACATGCTACATCCATTAGCATGTACATAACTGAGTTGAAAGACAGAATTGTGGAGGCTGCAAATGCTGATTTGCAGTACAAAAGACTTGTAGCAAAGCTACAGCAGCATGAGAAACCACAAACCAAGGAAAGTTACACCTTGGGAACTGATAGTTTACTTCTGTATAAAAACAGAGTGTATGTACCCAATGACCAAGAGTTAAAGCTGTCAATTCTAAAGGAGATGCATAACATGGTTTATGTTGGACATCCCGGATATCAGAAGACTGTGGCAACAGTCAAAGGCCATTTTTTTTGGCCAGGTATGAAGAAAGAAATTGTTGAATACATCGCCAGATGTATGGAGTGCCAGAAGGTTAAGGCTGAGCACAGACACCCAGCAGGGTTGTTGCAACCTTTACCTATTCCTGAGTGGAAATGGGATGTGGTAACAATGGATTTTATCACGGGATTTCCTAGAACAAGAAAGCAACATGATTCAATCATGGTGGTGGTGGACAAGCTTACTAAATATGCCCATTTTATTCCACTGAAAACCACCCACAGAGCAGCATATGTTGCTGATATCGTTTTAAAAGAAGTTGCATGCTTGCATGGAATTCCTAAGACAATTGTGTCTGATAGGGACTCGAAATTCACTTCGAATTTATGGAGAGGACTGTTTAAGGGATTCAGAACGAATCTGAACTTCAGTACAACATATCATCCTGAGTCTGATGGATAGACAGAGAGAGTAAATAGAGTAATAGAAGACATGCTGAGAATGTATGTGATGGATAAACCATCAAGGTGGGAAGACTACCTAGATTTGGTAGAATTCGCCTACAATAATGGGTATCATGCATCTCTGAAGATGAGCCCATTCGAAGCACTGTATGGAAGAAAGTGCAACACTCCAGTGAGCTAGGATAATATAGCTGACAGAACAGTAGTTGGACCTGAACTACTCAAAGAGATGGAAGATCAAATGATAAAAATCAAATAGAATCTGAAAGCTGCTCAGGACAGGCAGAAAAGTTACGCTGATAGTAAAATAACCCATAGAGAATTCAAAGTGGGTGACCATGTTTTCCTGAAAGTGATAACTAACAGGAGTTCCCTGAAGCTGGGAAGTTGCGCCAAGTTGGCAGCAAGATTTTGTGGGCCATTTGAGATCCTGGAAAGGATTGGGCCAGTTGAATACATGCTTTCATTACCTGCATCTACGACTGTACATAATGTGTTTCATGTTTCACTGCTTAAGAAATATGTACCTGATACTAATCATGTTATTGATTGAACTGTGATCCAGGTGGAACCAGAAGGTGTCCTGCAAGTGCATCATGTACGCATATTGTACAGGAAAAAAAAACAGCTCTGGAATCGAGCTATAGAGCTTGTAAAGGTCCAGTGGACCTGGTATGATCCTGAGGACGCGACATGGGAACATGCAGATGTTATGCGGGCAGAGTACTCGCATCTTTTTGAAAATTTTGAAGAACTTGCATATGCGATGTAAGTTGCACTGAGGACAGTACAAAAATAAGGGGGGGGGGGGGATTGTAGTGTCCCCAAGGACAAGCCCCGTTACAGATCACGATATATGCAATGAATTGTAAAGGTGTTCTATAGGATGGTGAGCCAATTCTTGTATAATCTGGAAGGCTTATGTGGTTGTTAGGCCAGGAAGCCTAAGTGTTTGAAGGCCAGGAGCCTATTGTTGTACTTGTATGTATGCAAAATATTTAATAAAATATAAACACCACCAGGTGAATACCGACCATGATGAATGAGTGAAGGGGGACTGAGCATCCATAGAGTGGGCAAGGAACTAGGGGCTGAAAGGTGGGAAAGGGGCTGAGTGTTGAGCCTAGGGGATAAGCCTAGGGGGGGGCTTAAACCTGGAAATAATATTTTAATATTATTTCAAAAGCCATGCGCATCATATGTTTTTATCCTAAGTCCTTTTGGAAGGCCACGTGATTTCCCAAGTGGTGGGAGGAAGGCGTGCTGGTGAACGCATGCAGTCCCATGGGTGACAAGTGTCAACCCGCATGCACTAAAAGGCTGGGACGAACCGAGAGAAGGGCTCTCCTCCTCCAGTCGACCCGACTACCTTGAGCGAGAGTGGTAGAAGCCAGTCAGTAAGAGACCCTCGTGTAATTCTGATACAGAAAAGGAAGCCTGTGTTGTATTGAAGAATCCGTGTACACCCATGTCCAGAACTATGGAGTCTGTGTCTGGTTCTAGTAAAACCCGGGAGTGCATTTCCTGAACAGGAACCCTGTGTTGGACTAGAGTGAAAGAATCCTTGTTGTTCAGGAAAAAGCTGAGCTAACCTGTGCGTGGTGTCCCTGTTCCGAAAACAGGACCATGAGATCATCCTGTGACTGTTGAACCGGTTTGGGAAGCCTTTGTTTGTTTTCCCTATGGGTTGTTGTGGCCACGCAGTACTAGACTGTGTGAGGCTTGTTGGCCTGTGAGCGACTCCTCTAGGTGAGAGAGCGCGTAAAGGAAGGAGAGAGCTCCTGGAAGGAACCCTGTAGCTGCTACAGAACCCGGAGACTTTTGGTCCAGTTTGTTCCTGTAACCCAAGGTAAGGGAGACTGGTAGTCGAAGGACTGTCCAGGTGACAGAGAAGGTGCACTCTTTTGGGGTGGAACATGCATGTGGGGAATGAGGGTATGTGGGCAGTGAGCGAGGGAGATTCCTGGGAGAGCTTTCTTCCTGGTGATTGTGTATGACTGAATTCCCTGTAACCTCAGCCCGAGTCTGGATTCCTTGCCCTGGGGTGGAGCTCAGTCCCAGCTCGGGGGTGACCCACTGTTGATTTGAGGAGCAGTGCGGTCTACGGCTGGGAGGTTCGTGGGAGGCCTGCATTTGGTTGGTGGATTTCTTCACTATCGGCAGATAAGTATTTGAGTATGTTTTATCACATTTGCATGACTCTTCTGGATATGTTATCATGTTTTCCGCTATGTAAATGAATTACTATTGAATTCTATGGCTTATTTAATTGTAGCAGTAACTTATATATTTTACTCTGATATTTAAGTGTGTTTAATTCATGTGCTTATAATGTCTGTACGAATTATGTAAAAATTCCATGTATAGAATGGTAACTGAGAGGTTCGAAAACATCGGTATGAAAAGGTACACTACAATTTCCCTCTTCCACAAGCATGAGATCATCTCAAACAACATCATCCCACCATGGGGGAAAGCTAGAACATGTTAGCTTTCCTTCTTGCATAAGCACCAACTCATCTCGGACAACATCATCCTTCCATGGGGGAAATCTAGTGCATGCAAGCTTTCCTTTTTACACAAGCACAAGCGCATTTTTAACATCATTCCATTGTGAAGGAAAGCTAGCACTAGCTTTCCCTCTTGTACAAGCAAGAGAACATCTCGAACAACATCATCCCACTGGTGGGGAAAGCTAATGCATGCTAGATTTCCCTCTTACACAGGCATGAGCTGATCTTGGACAACATCATCCCACCATTGAGGAAAGCTAGTGCGTGCTAGCTTTCCCTCTTGCATAAGCAACAACGCATCTCAAACAACATCATCCCACCAGTGGGGAAAGTTGGCATTTCCTAGCCTTCCCTCTTGCACAAGGAGTGCGTATTGAACAACATCATCCCACCATGGGGGAAAGCTAGCGCGTGCTACCTTTCCCTCTTACACAAGTAGGGGTGCATCTCGAACAACATCATCCCACTAGTGGGGAAAGCTAGCATGTGTTAGCTTTCCTTTTTGCACAAGTAAGAGCTCATATTGAACAACATCATCCCACCATGGGGAACACTAATGCATGTTAGCTTTCCCCCTCACACAAGCACAAGCTCATCTCGGACAAAATCATCCCACCGGTTGGGAAAGCTAGCATGTGCTAGCTTTCCCTCTTGCACAAGCACGAGCTCATCTCGAACAAAATCATCCCACCATGGGGGAAAGCTAGCACATGCTATTTTTCCCTCTTGCACAATCACGAGTTCATCTCAGACAACATCATCCCACTGTGGGGGAAACCTAATGTGTGCTAGTTTTCCCTCTTGCAAAAACACGAGCTCATCTCATACAACATCATCCCACTGTGGGGGAAAGCTATCACGTGCTAGCATTCTGTCTTGCACAAGTGCAATCTCATCTAGGACAACATCATCCCACCATGGAGGAAAGCTAGCACATGCTATCTTTCCCTCTTGCACAAGCGTGAGTTCATCTTGAACAACAACATCCCACCATGGGGGAAATCTAGTGCGTGGTAGTTTTCTGTCTTGCACAAGCACAAGATCATCTCGGACAAACATCATCCCATCGTGGGGGAAAGCTAGCGCATGTTAGCTTTCCCTCTTGCACAAGTACGACCTCATCTAAAAAAGAATCATCCCACCATGGGGGAAAGATAGATCGTTCTAGCTTTAACTCTTGCACAAGGATGAGTTCATCTAGGACAATATCATTCCCTCTTGCACAAGCATGAGCTCATCTCAGACAACACCATCCCACCATGGGGGAAAGCTAAAGCATACAAGATTTCTAGCTTGCACAAGCATGAGTTCATCTAGGACAACATCATCCCAATGTGGGGGAAATCTAGTGTGTACTAGCTTTCCCTCTTGCACAAGTAGGAGCACATATCGAACAACATCATGCCATTGGTGGGAAAGATAGCATAGTTTTCCCTCTTGCACAAGTAGGAGCGCATCTCGAACAACATCATCCCATTGGTGGGAAAGCTAGTGAATTCTATCTCTCCATCTTGCATAAGGAGGAGTGCATCTCGAACAACATCATCCCACCCTGGGGGAAAGCTAGCACTAGCTTTCCCTCTTGCACAAGTAGGAGTGCATCTCAAACAACATCATCACACTGGTGGGGAAATCTAGTGCGTTCTAACTTTCCCTCTTGCACAAGCACAAGCTCATCTCGAACAACATCATCCCAGTTTGGGGGAAATCTAGCACATGCTAACTTTCCCACTTGCACAAGCACGATCTCATCTTGGACAACATCAATCCACCATGAGGGAAAGCTAGCATGTGCTAGCGTTTCTCTCTTGCACAAGCACAAGCTCATCTTGGAAAAAATCATCCCACCATGGGGAAATCTATCATGTGTTAGTTTTCCCTCTTGCACAAGTAGGAGTGCATCTCAAACAACATCATCCCATCATTCGGGAAAGATAGTGTGTGATAGCTTTCCCTACCTGCTAGCTTTCCCTCTTGGACAAGAAGGAGCTTATCTCAGACAACAACATCCCATAGTGGGGGAAATATAGCACGCGATTTTTTTCCCTCTTTCACAAGCATGAGCTCATCTCGAACAACATCATCCCACCATCGGGGAAATCTAGCATGTGCTAGATTTCATCCTTGCAAAAGCAGGAGCTCATCTCGGACAACATCGTCCCATCATGGGGGAAATCTAGCACGTGTTAGATTTCCCACCTACACAAGCACGAGCTCATCTCGAACAAACATCATGTCACCATGGGGGAAAGCTAGCACGTGCTAGCTTTCCCTCTTGCAATAGAAGGAACGCATATCAAGCATCATGGGGGAAAGATAGCACGTGCTAGCTTTCCCTCTTGCACAATCATGAACTCATCTTGGACAACATCATCCCACTGTAGGGGAAAGCTAACGTGTGCTAGTTTTCCTACTTACACAAGCACGAGCTCATCTTAGACAACATCATCCTATTGTGGGTGCTAGCTTTCCCTCTTGCACAAGAAGGAGTGCATCTCAAGCAACATCATCCCATCGTTGGGGAAATCTATCTTGAGATAACTTTCCCTACAGGCTAGCTTTCCCTCTTGCACAAGAAGGAGCTCATCTCAGACAACATCATCCCACAGTGGGGGAAAGCTAGTGTGTGTTTGATTTCCCTCTTGCACAAGCAAGATCTCATCTTGAACAACATCATCCCACCATCGGGGAAAGCTAGCATGTGCTAGATTTCCCCCTTGCACAAGCATGAGCTCATCTCGGACAACATCATCCCATCGTGGGGAAAATCTAGTGTGTGCTAGATTTCCCACTTGTACAAGCACGAGCTCATCTAGAACAACATCATCCCACCATGGGGGAAAGATAGCTCGTGCTATATTTAACTCTTTCACAAGGATGAGCTCATCTTGGACAACAACATTCCCTCTTGCACAAGCACGAGCTCATCTCAGAAAACATCATCCCACCATTGGGGAAACCTAATGCATACTAGATTTCTATCTTGCACAAGCATGAGCTCATCTAGGACAACATCATCCCAATGTGGGGGAAAGCTAGCGTGTGCTAGCTTTCCCTCTTGCACAAGTAGGAGTGCATCTCGAACAACATCATCCCACTAGTGGGAAAGCTACCATAGTTTTCCCTCTTGCACAAGTAGGAGCACATCTTGAACAGCATCATCCCACTGGTGGGAAAGCTAGCGCATGCTAGATTTCCATCTTGCAAAAGGAGGAGTGCATCTCAAACAACATCATCTGACCATGGGGGAAAGCTAGTGTTGTATTTCCCTCTTGCACAAGCACGAGCACATCTCAAACACCATGGGGGAAATCTAGCATGTGCTAGCTTTCCCTCTTTCACAAGCACGAGCTCATCTTGGACAACATCATTCCACCATGGGGGAAAGCTAGCACATGCTAGATTTTTCCTCTTGCACAAGCATGAGATCATCTCGGACACAATCATCCCACCATGGGGAAATCTATCACATGTTAGTTTTCCCTCTTGCACAAGTACAAGCTCATCTTGGACAACATCATCCCACCATGGGGGAAATCTAGCACCTGCTAGCTTTCCCTCTTGCACAAGCACGAGCTCATCTCGAATAAACATCATCCTATTGAGAAGGAAAGATAACATGTGCTAGCTTTCCCTCTTGTGCAAGCATGATCTCATCTTGGACAACATCATCCCACCATAGTGGAAATCTAGCACGTGCTAGCTTTCCCTCTTGCACAAGAAGGAGCTCATCTCAGACAACATGATCCCACCATGGGAGAAAGCTATCACACGCTAGCTTTCCTTTTTACACAAACACATGTGCATTTTTTGAACATCATTCCATTGTCAAGGAAAGCTAACTTGTTCTAGCTTTCCCTCTTACACAAGAAGGAGCACATCTCGAACAACATCATCCCATCGGTGAGGAACGCTACCACATGCTAGCTTTCCCTCTTGTACAAGCACGAGCTCATTTCGGACAACATCATCCCACCATGGGGGAAATCTATTGCATGCTTGCCTTCCCTCTTGCACAAGAAAGAGCTCATCTCATAGAACATCATCCAACCAGAGGGGAAAGCTAATGCATGCTAGCTTTCCCTCTTGCACAAGAAGGAGCTCATCTCGAACAACATCATGCGGGAAAGCTAGCATGTGCTAGTTTTCCCTCTTGCACAATAAGGAGCTCATCTCAGACAACATCATCCCACTATGGGCAGAAGCAAGTGTGTGTTAGCTTTCCCTCCTGCACAAGAAGGAGCGCACATCGGACAACATCGTCCCACCATGGTAATTTTCATATTTGTTTGTCTTAATATTGGCAATTTGTATTAAAATTCATCTCAATGAGATAATAATAGGAAGAGGAAGTTCATTTTTGGGAATAAAATTGTTCATTATTTAGAGTTTAAATGAAGCATTCAACCATGTTGGTGTGCCTACGATATCTTATAGACTAGCCCATGACAGAGCCAAATGTCCTAGGATAATCTCATCAAACCTCAAAGAAAAGCTCTATTTAAACCACTATAAAAATATGTTTCTAACTTAGTGCATCTTAGTCCCTACACTTTATGGCCTGAGATGGTCAAGGGGAAGAATTCAGACATATCTAGATAGAAGCCCAATCACTTAACCTATTTCTTGTCAAAAATGCTTAGAGTACTGACAACATTCACCAAAATGAGGAATATTTGTTTTTAATGTAAGCAAAAAACTTAAAGGTATCAAAACTACCTATCCCTATCATGCTAGCTAGGGAGGTTTAAGGTTCCCTTATTTCTAATGGTGTAGGGGATTGGTTTTGTGGCCCAGATTTATTGTTAATGTATTCAAGGGAATACTTGCCTCAGGTTCAGAATTTAGTCTGTGTAGCATAGATCTTCAGCAATAAAAATATTTTGAGAGTTGTATACATTACCCCTTCACTTGATGATGTCATTAATCAGTTATGTAATAATGTGTGGAGCTTGATGGATGAGGAACCTACACTAGAACATCCACCAGGATCGTCACGAGAGTCTTCCATGTTAGAAGAGTAGACAACAAACAAAGACATAAGTCATGGTTTCCTTGAAACCCTCAAAATTGACACCATTAAGGAAGAAGCCTCCGGAATAAGAAATGAATAAAGGTCAAATCTCAAACCATTTTGTAATTTTAGTTTGAAAAGAGAAATGGTATCTAATCTGCATGAGTTGAATGAATATATCTTATTTAACTCAAGAAGAGGTCCTTTTTCTGTGATTCTTAATGGGGAACCTCATTATGACATGAGCAAGGAGAATGCAAATGAAGAAAAGAACAATGAGTTTGAGTTGAGAGTCATTTCAAAGGAATATCTCTTGATCAATATTTCTAGCCATGGAATGGGCATGACACAATCCTCCATTCAGATTCTTCATTTAGTCCAAAACAGGAAAACCTTTGCAGAGGCGGAAATGGGAACAAATCCTTTTATTTAACAGATTTGTGTGATAAAATAGAGATAAAACCATTTTTTGCTACTAGTAGTCTTGTTGGTGGAATTTTGGATGAATTAGGATCTAACCAACATTTTCAAGCCAAAGGGACACCTTCTCATCAATATGTTTTGGCAAAAAATAAGGACGATAGAAACCATAGCACTTGTGAAGATGAGTATAACAGATATGATTGGTTGCATTCTGAATATATGCTTCTTTTCAATTTGGATGTTGACAGTAACAAGGCCTTTCTCACATTGAATGGGGAGATGCAAATAGAAGATAGTTTCTGCAATATTGGACACAAAGGGTTTCAAGTTCATGAAGTAGCAGAAAATTGGTTTGATAGGAAAAACCTAGAATTACAAGCTAAGTTTGGACAAATCATACTTTGGGGGTTGTGTTTTGATATCATCTAGCCTAGCGATGAGGGTGCATCTGTTCTCATGGGGGAATATGAAATACAAACAAATGGTACATTCTCCAATACAGGGTTGTGCCCAGAATTTAAAGAGGGTAGTATTGTTGGCCACATAGATGAAGCCACCATTGAAGAAAGGGACCTAGATTTTGACGTGGACCAAGAACATTGCAAAGAGATAGATCACTCTACATTTTTAAATATTTTTGATGATGAGATCCTTGTTGCTCCAGAAGAACAACAAACCTTGATCCTTGATATTCCTAGGTGTACCAACATGTCTGATCCTAGAGATTCCACACAAGTTAGAACCAAGTATGACCGGGCCATTTATGACAATGTCAACCCAGATTTAAACGATAGATATAAACAAAGAAGTGATAGGTTTTTAAATTCATTTGTGATCGACCCTAGTAATAATGATGATACCAATGATCTGATCGATCAAATAAGGCTGGAACATAGTCCTGACAACCAGAAACTCTGTTTTAAGTGTGACAGTGATGGGAATTTTGCACTGAATATTGGCATTATTAATTATGTTGTAGAACAATACTGGATAGGTTTGGATGAACAATCTATGGAGCATGCTTGCTGTCAATTTTACAAATTACCCTGGAGTAAATGTGACCTTTATGGCTTAAAAGGTTTTATGAAGAACACTATTCTTGTAAAAAGAGTCTACTAAAATAAAATTACCTAATTGATTTTTTAACATCTCCATGAATTTATCATTCCAAAATACCAAGGGAAGTCCCAACACCTTAACCCAAATCAACACTTCGAAATTTGATTATGTCTTTGGGTTGAAACAGGGGTGTCAAGGTTTTAATGATAGAAAAGAGGACTCCCAAAATGATATACCCTTTTAGGTCCTATGGGAATCCTCTTCAGACCAAAAGAAAAATGCAAGCCACCTTCTCATCATAATGTAATCAAAGACAGTAAAAAATACAATGAATTTATCATATTTCTAAGATTTTTTATAAATGTTTTGGGATGTTTGAGTTGGATTTTGTGGTTTATGATTAGACAGGTATCAAAGACATTAGCTATATTATTAGGGATAGTTAAAAATACATTAAATTGATCATATATGTACTCTATGGAAGTGAAAGATACCAGATATATAAAATATGCAGAACAGAAATGAAATGCTAGAAATGATAGAATAACAGTAAAATATCCAACATAATCTTCACAATACACAGAAATGATATATGAAATAGCAACAGAAATAGGACTTTGAATCAGATAACAATGTTCACAGGCCTCTTCGAGGGGGCAACCTCTAGTCGAGCAGTGCTCTGTTACAATAATCTCCAAGCTAGGGTTTTCATACCCTCGACTCTTATTTATACTAATATGTCTATTAAGAGAAGCATCTAGAGGAAGATCCTTCTAGAAGCAGAAGCTTCTATTAGGTATTCTTACATCCGCCTTATTCTATTTTATTGAAAGGTCTTATTAATATTGACCTTTATTACATCCGAATATATTGATCCACCTATGTGTGGGTTAGGACCTTAACATGTCCGCCCCCTTAAAAAAAACCTTGTCCTCAAGGCTTGAGATGTGGAAATTGCTGCATAATTGTAGTTGGTTCCAAAGTGGCGTCTGCTGGAGTCATATCTTTCCACTGTACTAGCAATTCCTTGATGTTTCTCTGACGCAGGCGACGCTCCCGCTGGTCCAAAACTGCTTCTGGTTGTATCCAAATGGATCCTTCTTCAGCTAACTCTGGAAGGTTGGTTTGAATTTGGCACCTAGTTCCAATCACCTTCTTCAACCATGAAACATGAAAAACTGGATGTAGCTTCGACTAACTGGGCAGAGCTAACTGATATGCGACTTGTCCCACACGCTTGAGAATTGTGTAAGGGCCATAAAATTTGGGTGCTAGCTTCTGACACCGCTCAGCCTTGAGGGAAGTTTGCTTATATGGTTGCAGTCATAGAAACACCTGATCCCCTTATACAAATTGACGTTCCGAGCGACCTTGATCTGCTTGCTGCTTCATTCTATTCTGGGCCATGACCAAGTTCTCTTTAAGGGTATGAAGAATATCCTCTCAGACTGTAAGTGTTTGGTCAACCGCCTGGACCTTCGAGGTACCCGGTAAGTATGAGAGAACTGACGGTGGCTTCTGTCCATACACTGCTTCAAAAGGAGTCATGCGAGTGGTTGTATGGTATGTAGTG
>ML781385.1:305220-330043 GCA_009831015.1 Picea engelmannii | reverse complement strand
TTCTGTTCAAGTGCTATTTCTGTTGCTATTTCGTATATCATTTCTGTGTATTGTGAAGATTATGCTGGATATTTCACTGTTATTCTGTTATTTCTAGCATTTTGTTTCTGTTCTGCATATTTTATATATCTGGTATCTTGCAGGAAGCTTCTATTAGGTCTTCTTACATCCGCCTTATTCTATTTTATTGAAAGGTCTTATTAATATTGACCTTTATTACATCCGAATACATTGATCTACCTATGTGCGGGTTAGGACCTTAACAGGAAGATTCTTCAATTTCATACTACTGTGGAATTTAACCAAATACAGCCTAATGTTGCTGCTATGATTGAAGCTACACCAGTCTATTTTTGTCTATCATTTTGCTAGCCATTCCTACAACAAACATTATCCACCCTAAAATCTCTTGCCCAAACCATGAATTGGAAGTGAAACATGAACAAGTGACCATTCACAGTTTCAACCTGTCTATCCATGACTCCAACTGGTTTTAGAGAGTTCATTGCATGATGGATAATGGATCTCATATTTTAACCAGTCTATTTATGTCAATGTTTTTGCTAGCCAATCCTAAAGCAAACTTTATCCATCATCAAATCTCTTGACCCAAACCATGAATTGGCAACGAAACATGAATAAGTGAACATTCACAGTTTCAACTGTATATTCATGGTTCCAGCTAGTTTTAAAGATAGATTAGCATGATGGACTTTATAAATTTCAGAGATTTAAGAAAAGCACAATGTGCATGTTTTTTTCCAAAAACACACAGTTCTTGGTCTGAACATTTGCCTGTAATTTATCTATGGAGAAATTTCTGAGCATAACTTTACTCTAATTCTTCCCATGAGGGTAAGGGTGAGGATGAGATTTCACAACTTGAACATCCACCTAACACCACCTTCACTATTTCTCAATTTCACTGCACTTTCACTAGACTCACCCATGAAGATGAGAGAGGGAAGCCTCTGAAGATATGAAAGGATGGCAATGAGGCCAAAACAAAGTTGTAGAAATTGTTCCCCAGCCTCATCCTCACTGATGCACAAGGTCATCCCTCCCCCCACACTCACTATTCTTTCATCCATTCTGTGAAAACTAGTAGTCTAAGCTCAAGCAAAATGCTCAAGATTTGTTGTGTTTATTTGAATCTCCACGTTCTACTGCTTTGTTGTACCAAGTAAGATGCAAAATTATGGCGGCTCTTGGGATGATGGTGATAAAAATATTGCAAGCCCATGCATAAGAGATATTAGATTCCATAGTCATAATATTATCCTTGTCAAGAAATTTGCTTTCAAAGATGTTGCAGGCGTACGAAGATGAGATGTTAGACGTCGTAGTCATAATACTACATTTCCTTGTCAAGAGAGATGTTAAATTCTCTAGTCATAATATGACTTAACCAAAGAATTTTGGTTTTCTGTCAATGGACCAAGAACATTGCAAAGAGATAGATCACTCTACATTTTTGAAGATTTTTGATGATGAGATCCATGTTGCTCTAGAAGAACAACAATCCTTGATCCTTGATATTCTTGGGTGTAATAACATGTCTGATCCTAGAGATTCCATACGAGTCAGAACCAAGTATGACCAGGGCATTTATGACGATGTCAACCCGGATTTAAGCGATAGATATGAACATAACAGTGATAGTTTTTTAAATTTATTTGTGATCGACCCTAGTAATAATGATGATACCAATGATCTGATCGATGAAATAAGGTTGGAACATAGTCCTGACAACCAAAAACTTTGTTTTAAGTGTGACAATGATGGAAATTTTTCACTGAATATTGGCATTATTAATTATGTTGTAGAACTGTATTGGATAGGTTTGGATGAACAATATATGGAGCATGCTTGCTGTCAACTTTACACATTGCCCTGGAGTAAATGTGACCTTTATGGCTTAAAAGGTTTTATGAAGAACACTATTCTTGTAAGAAGAGTCTACTAAAATAAAATTACCTAATTGATTCTTTAACATCTCCATGAATTTATCAGTGCAAAATACCAAGGGAAGTCCCAACACCTTAACCCAAATCAACACTTCGAAATTTGATTATGTCTTTGGGTTGAAACAAGGGTGTCAAAGTTTTAATGATAGAAAAGAGGACTCCCAAAATGATATACCCTTTAAGGTCCTATGGGAATCCTCTTCAAACCAAAATAAAAATGCAAGCCACCTTCTCATCATAATGTAATAATACAGTCCATATATGATAATTAATTTCCAGAATTATTGCATCTAGGTATTTAAAGTATCATCTACTATATGCCACATGAAAAAAATTGTAATTAGGACCTTGCTAGAAAATTTCAATACATGTGCTAACACCAGATCTTAACCTACCACCATATTGACCTATGCCACCTTCTTCTTGACCACTTTCCTTCTCTTCTTTGAGCTCTTTCCCCCTTGAGACACCACATTGAGATCCTTCTCTCTGTTTCCACCACTAAGTGTCTCTAAATCCAGGTTAGCACCTACAAATTGTATGCCTTTTATTTTCCCATTTGATGGCATGAGAAACAGTTTTCCATAGGCCTGTGTTGACATCACCCCACATTATAGTTCAACTTCGTCCCAATTATTTGAGGGAGCTAATAAGTGATTACTATACTTTGTAGAATGGGAAAACCCAACCTCAAATTTTAATGAAGAAAAACCTTATCTCGACCTTGTGGTTGGGATACCATCCTCATATGACACAATCAAGTCTACAATACTATTCTTGAATGCATCTCCTTCCAAGTTTCTGACAACATGTCAACTATCATAGCTTGAGACCATTGGATCAGTCTTTGGTCTTGTGGATTTGGAACTTGAATCATAATTATATCTCATGTGATCCAATGGAGGSWATAGGTCACTTATTMTACCMACTTTTGATTCTATATCCATAGTTCTTGATCCCTCATCTAAGTCACCACCATTTTTACCCTAGAAAAATTTCCCTAGGGACCCATTCCTTGGATATGACCAAACATCCTCTCCCTACGTTTCATCATCTGTATAGTCCACTACTTGGAAGTATTCATCCATGTTGTGGAAGATGTAAACTTGCAGAAACTCATACATTCCAAATTCATCCAGTTGACTTCCCCATTAGCACAAAATGTATTCAATCTCAGGGACATGTTGAGAACAAGCCATCAAATCCCTCCATCTTTGCGTCTATCTTATCCTTTGACTTGATAAAACTCCTTAGCCTTAAAAAATATACTATGTTGGTAACCATCATTTGAGAAGGTAACTAGACGTATGGATGGATTTCAAAGGACAAAATCATCCCACCGTGGGGAAATCTATCACGTGTTAGTTTTCCCTCTTACATAAGCAGAAGTGCATCTCAAACAACATCATCCCATAATTAGGGAAAGCTATTATGTGATAGCTTTCCCTATAGGTTAGCTTTCCCTCTTGCACTAGAAGGAGCTCATCTCAGACATCATCCCACAGTGGGGGCAAGCTACCGTGTGCTTTGTTTCCATATTGCACAATCACGAGCTCATCTCGAACAACATCATCCCACCATTGGGGAAAGCTAGCACAAAATATAGCATGTGCTAGCCTTCCCCCTTGCACAAGCATGAGCTCATCTCAGACAAAATCATCCCATCATGGGGGAAAGCTAGCACATGCTATCTTTCCTACTTGCACAAGCATGAGCTCATCTCAGACAAACATTGTCCCATCGTCGGGGAAAGATAGTGCATGCTAGCTTTCCCTCTTGCACAAGAAGAAGCTCATATCAGACAACATCATCCCACCATGGGGGAAAGCTAGTTCATGCTAGGTTTCCCTCTTGCACAAGCACAAGCTCATCTCGAAAAAAATCATCCCACCATGGGGGAAATATAGCACGTGCTAGTTTTCCCTCTTGCACAATCATGAGCTCATCTCGGACAACATCATCCCACTGTGCGGGAAAGCTAGTGTGTGCTAGTTTTCCCTCTTTCACAAGTGTGAGATCATCTCAGACAACATCATCCCACCGTGGGGGAAAGATAGCGCGTGCTAGATTTCCATCTTACACAAGCACGAGCTCATCTAGGACAACATCATCGCACCGTGGAGGAAAGCTAGCACGTTCTAGCATTCCCTCTTGCACAAGCGTGAGCTCATCTCGGAAAACAACATCCCACCGTGAGGGAAAGCTAGGGTGTGGTAGCTTTTTGTCTTGCACAAGCACAAGCTCATCTCGGACAAACATCATCCCACTGTGGGGGAAAGCTAGAGCATGTTAGCTTTCCCTCTTGCACAAGTAGGACCTCATCTAGAACAACATCATCCCACCATGGGGGAAAGATAGCTCATGCTATATTTAACTCTTGCACAAGGACGAGCTCATCTCGAACAAAATCATTCCCTCTTGTACAAGCATGAGCTCATCTCAGACAACATCATCCCACCATGGGGGAAAGCTAAACGCGTACTAGATTTCTATCTTGCACAAGCACGAGCTCAACTAGGACAACATCATCCCAATGTGGGGGAAAGCCAACATGTGCTAGATTTCCCTCTTGCACAAGTAGGAGTGCATCTCGAACAACATCATCCCCCTGGTGGGAAAGCTAGCATAGTTTTCCCTCTTGCACAAGAAGGAGCACATCTCGAACAACATTATTCCACTGGTGGGAAAGCTAGCGCATGCTAACTTTCAATCTTGTACAAGGAGGAGTGCATCTTGATTAACATCATCCCACTGTGGGGGAAAGCTAGTGCTAGCTTTCCCTCTTGCACAAGCAGGAGCACATCTCAAACAACATCATCCCACTGGTGGGGAATGCTAGTGTGTGCTAACTTTCCCTCTTTCACAAGCACAAGCTCATCTCGAACAACATCATCCCACTTTGGGGGAAATCTAGAGTGTGCTATCTTTCCCTCTTGCACAAGCACGAGCTCATCTTGGACAACATCATTCCACCATGGGGGAAATATAGCACATGCTAGATTTTCCCTCTTGCACAAGCACGAGATCATCTCAGACAAAATCATCCCACTGTGGCAAAATATATCACGTTTTAGTTTTCCCTCTTGCAAAAGTAGGAGTGCATCTCAAACAACATCATCCCATCATTGGGGAAATCTAGCGTGTCATAGCTTTCCCTACAGGCTAGCTTTCCCTCTTACACAAGAAGGATCTCATCTCAGACAACATCATCCCATAGTGGGGGAAAGATAGTGTGTGCTTACTTTCCCTCTTGCACAAGCACGAGCTCATCTCGAACAACATCATCCCACCATCGAGGAAAGCTAGCATGTGCTATCTTTCCCCCTTGCACAAGCACGAGCTCATATCAGACTACATCATCCCATCGTGGGGGAAAGCTAGCACGTGCTATCTTTTTGTCTTGCACAAGGGCAAGATCATCTAGGACAACATCATCCCACCGTGGAGGAAACCTAGCATGTGCTAGCTTTCCCTCTTACACAAGCACGAGCTCATCTCGGACAACCACATCCCACCATGGGGGAAAGCTAGGGCATGGTATCTTTTTGTCTTGCACAAGAACGAGCTCATCTCAGACAAACTTCATCCCATCGTGGGGGAAAGCTAGCGCATGTTAGATTTCCCTCTTGCACAAGTACGACCTCATCTAGAAAAACATCATCCCACCATTGGAGAAAGCTAGGGCGTGCTAGCTTTCCCTCTTTCACAAACAAGTGTGCATCTCAAATAACATCATACCATCGTTGGGGAAATCTAGTGTGTGATAGCTTTCCCTACAAGCTAGATTTCCCTCTTGTACAAGAAGGATCTCATCCCAGACAACATCATCCCACAGTGGGGGAAAGCTAGCACATGCTTGCTTTTCCTCTTACACAAGCACAAGCTCATCTCAAACAACATCATCCCACCATCGGGGAAATCTAACATGTGCTAGATTTACCCCTTGCACAAGCACAAACTCATCTCAGACAACATCATCCCATCGTGGGGGAAATCTAGCGCATGCTATCTTTCCCACTTGCACAAGCACGAGCTCATCTTGAAAAAAATCATCCCACCATGGGGGAAATATAGCTTGTGTTATCTTTAACTCTTGCACAAGGACGAGCTCATCTCGGACAACATCATTCCCTATTATACAAGCACGAGCTCATCTTAGACAACATCATCCCACCATCGGGGAAAGCTAACGTGTACTAGATTTCTATCTTGCACAAGCACAAGCTCATCTAGGACAACATCATCCCAATGTGGGGCAAAGCTAGCATGTGCTAGCTTTCCCTCTTGCACAAGTAGGAGCACATCTCGAACAACATCATCCCACTGCTAGCATAGTTTTCCCTCTTGCACAAATAGGAACGCATCTTGAACAACATCATCCCACTAGTGGGAAAGCTAGCGCATGCTATGTTTCCATCTTGCACTAAGAGGAGTGCATCTTGAACAACATCATCCCACCATGGGGGAAAGCTGGTGCTAGCTTTCCCTCTTGCACAAGCAGGAGTGCATCTCAAACAACATCATCCCACTTGTGGGGAAAGCTAGTGCATGCTAACTTTCCCTCTTGCACAAGAACGAGCTCATCTCGAACAACATCATCCCACTTTGGGGGAAGTGTAGAGCATGCTAACTTTCCCTTTTTCACAAGCATGAGCTCATCTTGAAAAACATCATTCCACCTTGGGGGAAAGCTAGCACGTGCTAGCTTTTCCCTCTTGCACAAGCACTAGCTCATCTCGGACAAAATGATACCACCATGGGGAAATCTATCACGTGTTAGTTTTACCTCTTGCACAAGCAGGAGTGCATCTCAAACAACATCATCCCATCGTTGGGGAAATCTAGGGTGTGATAGCTTTCCCTATAGGATAGCTTTCCCTCTTGCACAAAAAGGAGCTCATCTCAGACAACATCATCCCGTAGTGGGGGAAAGCTAGAACATGCTTGGTTTCCCTCTTGCACAAGCACGAGCTCATCTCGAACAACATCATCCCACCATCGAGGAAAGCTATCATGTGCTAGATTTCCCTCTTGCACAAGCACAAGCTCATCTCGGACAAAATCATCCCATCAAGGGGGAAAGCAAGCACGTGCTAGCTTTCTGTCTTGCACAAGCACAAGCTCATCTAGGAAAACATCATCCCACCATGGAGGAAGGTATCACATGCTAGCTTTCCCACTTGCACAAGTGAGAGCTCATCTTAGACAACAACATCCCACCATGGGGGAAATCTAGTGCATGGTAGCTTTCCATCTTGCGCAAGCACGAGATCATCTCGGACAAACATCATCCCACCGTGGGGGAAAGCTAGTGCGTGTTATCTTTCCCACTTGGACAAGTACGATATCATCTAGAACAACATCATCCCACCATGGGGGAAAGATAGTGCATGCTATCTTTAACTCTTGCACAAGGATGAGTTGATCTCGGACAACATCATTCCTTCTTGCAAAAGCACGAGCTCATCTCAGACAACATCATCCCACCATGGGGAAAATCTAATGCGTACTAGATTTCTATCTTGCACAAGCACGAGCTCATCTAGGACAACATCATCCCAATGTGGGGGAAAGCTAGCATGTTCTAGCTTTCCCTCTTTAACATATAGGAGAGCATCTCGAAAAACATCATCCCACTAGTGGAAAAGATAGCATAGTTTTCCATCTTGCACAAGTAGGAGCGCATATCAAACAACATCATCCCACTGGTGGGAAGCTAGCGCATGCTAGCTTTCCATATCTCACAAGGAGGAGTGCATCTCGGACAACATCATCCTACCCTGGGGGAAATCTAGTGCTAGCTTTTGCTCTTTCACAAGCAAGAGCTCATCTCAAACAACATCATCCCACTGGTGGGGAAATCTAGTGCATGCTAACTTTCCCTCTTGCACAAGCACAAGCTCATCTCGAACAACATTATCCCACTTTGGGGGAAATCTAGCGCCCGCTAACTTTCCCTTTTTCACAATCATGAGCTCATCTTGGACAACATCATTCCACCATGGGGGAAAGATAGCATGTGCTATCTTTTCCCTCTTGCACAAGCATGAGCTCATCTCGGAAAAAATCATCCCACCGTGGGGAAATCTATCACATGTTAGTTTTCCCTCTTGCACAAGCAGGAGGGCATCTCAACAACATCATCCCATTCTTTGGGAAAGCTAGTGTGTGATAGATTTCCCTACAACCTAGCTTTCCCTCTTGCACAAGAAGGAGCTCATCTCAAACAACATCATCCCATAGTGGGGGAAAGTTAGCGCGTGCTTTCTTTCCCACTTTCACAAGCACAAGCTCATCTCGAACAACATCATCCCACCATCGGGGAAAGCTAGCATGTGCTATATTTCCCCCTTGCACAAGCACGAGCTCATCTCAGACAACATCATCCCATCGTGGGGGAAAGCTAGTGCGTTCTATATTTCCCACTTGCATAAATACGAGCTCATCTCAAACAAACATTATCCCACCATGGGGGAAAGCTAGCACATGCTAGCTTTCCCTCTTGCACAAGAGCAAGCCTTCCCTCTTGCACAAGCAGGAGTGCATCCCAAACACCATGGGGGAAAGCTAGCATGTGCTAGTTTTCCCTCTTGCACAATCATGAGCTCATCTCGGACAACATCATCCTACTGTGGGGGAAAGCTAGCATGTGCTAGTTTTCCCTCTTGCACAAGCGCAAGCTCATCTCAGACAACATCATCCCATTGTGGGGTAAATCTAGTGTGTGCTAGCTTTCCCTCTTGCACAAGAAGGAGTGCATCCCAAACAACATCATCCCATCGTTGGGGAAAGCTAGCATGTGATAGATTTCCCTACATGCTAGCTTTCCCTCTTGCAAAAGAAAGAGCTCATCTCAGAAAACATCATCCCATAGTGGGGCAAAGCAAGCGCGTGTTGGATTTTCCTCTTGCACAAGCACAAGCTCATCTCGAACAACATCATCCCACCATCAAGGAAAGCTAGCATGTGCTAGATTTATCCCTTTCACAAGCACGCGATCATATCGGACAACATCATCCCATCGTGGGGGAAAGCTAACGCATGCTAGCTTTCCCACTTGCACAAGCATGAGCTCATCTAGAACAACATCATCCCACCATGGGGGAAAGATAGTTCATGCTATGTTCAACTCTTGCACAAGGACGAGCTCATCTCGGACAACATCATTCTCTCTTGCACAAGCACGAGCTCATCTCAGACAACATCATCCCACCATGGGGGAAATATAACGTGTACTAGATTTCTATCTTGCACAAGCACAAGCTCATCTAGGACAACATCATTCTCTCTTGCACAAGCACAAGCTCATCTAGGACAACATCGTCCCAATGTGGGGGAAAGCTAGCGTGTGCTAGATTTCCCTCTTGCACAAGTAGGAGCGCATATCTAACAACATCATCCGAATGGTGGGAAAGCTAGTGCATGCTAGCTTTCCATCTTGCACAAGGAGGAGTGCATCTCTAACAACATCATCCCACTGTGGGGAAAAGCTAGTGCTAGCTTTTCCTCTTGCACAAGAAGGAGCACATCTCAAACAACATCATCCCACTGGTGGGGAAAGCTAGTGCGTGCTAACTTTCCCTCTTGCACAAGCACGAGCTCATCTCGAACAACATCATCCCACTTTGGGGGAAATCTAGCATGTGCTAACTTTCCCTCTTGCACAAGCATGATCTCATCTTGGACAACATCATTCCATGAAGGGGGAAAGCTAGAATGTGATAGCTTTTCCCTCTTGCACAAGCACAAGCTCATCTCGGAAAAAATCATCCCATCGTGGGGAAATCTATCACGTGTTATTTTTCCCTCTTGCACAAGCAGAAGTGCATCTCAAGAAACATCATCCCATCATTGGGGAAAGCTAGCATGTGATATCTTTCCCTACATGCTAGTTTTCCCTCTTGCACAAGAAGGAGCTCATCTCGGACAACAACATCCCACTATGGGGGAAATCTAGTGCATGCTAGTTTTCCCTCTTGCACAAGCGCGAGCTCATCTCAAACAACATCATCCCAACATGACGGAAAGCTAGCATGTGCTAGCTTTCCGTCTTGCACAAGCGCGAGCTCATCTAGGACAACATCATCCCACCGTGGAGGAAAGCTAGCATGTGCTAGCTTTCCATCTTGCACAAGTATGAGCTCTTCTCGGACAACAACATCCCACTGTGGGGGGAAAGCTAGCGCATGGTAGCTTTCCATCTTTCACAAGGATGAGCTCATCTCGAACAAACATCATCCCACCGTGGGGGGAAGCTAGCGCGTGTTAGATTTCCCTCTTGCAAAAGTACAACCTCATCTAGAACAACATAATCCTACCATGGGGGAAAGATAGCTCGTGCTAGGTTTAACTCTTGCACAACGATGAGCTCATCTCATACAACATCATTCCCTCTTGCACAAGCACGAGCTCATCTCAGACAACATCATCCCACCATGGGGGAAAGCTAATGCGTACTAGATTTCTATCTTGCACAAGGACGAGCTCATCTAGGACAACATCATCCCAATGTGGGGGAAATATAGCGTGTGCTATATTTCCCTCTTGCACAAGTAGGAGTGCATCTCGAACAACATCGTCCCACTGGTGGGAAAGCTATCACATGCTAGCTTTCCATCTTGTACAAGGAGGAGTGCATCTCGAAAAACATCATTCCACCGTGGGGGAAAGCTAGTGCTAGCTTTCCCTCTTGCACAAGCACAAGCGCATCTCAAACACCATGGGGGAAAGCTGGCACATGATAGATTTCCCTCTTATACAAGCACGAGCTCATCTTGGACAACATCATTCCACCATGGGGGAAAGCTAGCACATGCTAGTTTTTCCCTCTTGCACAAGCACGAGCTCATCTCGAACAAAATCATCCCACCGTGGGGAAATCTATCACGTGTTAGTTTTACCTCTTGCACAAGTACAAGCTCATCTCGGACAACATCATCCCACCATGGAGGAAAGCTAGTGCCTACTAGATTTCCCTATTTCACAAGAACAAGCTCATCTTGGATAAACATCATCCTACTGAGCAAGAAATATAGCATGTGCTAGCTTTCCCTCTTGCACAAGAATGAGCTCTTCTTGGACAACATCATCCCACCACAGAGGAAAGCTAGCGCTTGCCAGCTTTCCCTCTTGCACAAGAACAAGCTCATCTCGGACAACATGATCCCACCATGGGGGAAAGCTAGCACTCACTACCTTTCCTTTTTGCACAAACACAAGTGCATTTTGTGAATCCATCAAAATCACCATTGAATAATTGAGCATGTGGATACTTTTTGCATCCATCAAAATTAGTGGATATTTTTTCATCCATCAAAATCACCATTGAATAATTGAGCATGTGCTTCCATTAAATGCGTAGATGTTGGTAACATGTTTATTTTAAAATATATTGATGTTTTGTTTCTTCCACGTTTTACTAATACTCTCACATACATCGTTGATAGATGTGAATCAAACTTCTACTTCAGAATTTCCAAGTTGTTGAGATTGTGTTTCGTTCTGGTTATTGTATACTTCAAAAGTATTATGTTAGCTCAATACTGTCATTTATACATTCATTGGGTGCTCATTGAAATAAAAGTTCATCATTGGTATGTTGTTGAATCGAGTATGGGATATGTGGTTGACAGTTTGGCATCGAAAAATTAACCCTTTGTTGTTCGCTGTAATTCATGGTTTTGTTGTGACCTTGTGTGGTCAGAAGACAAAGGCATGTTGTCACAACAACTCTCAGATTAGTCCCCCTAAGACCTTTGATATCTCAGAGTGATCTCAAGGATGACATCTTTATGATGCTGGTAATGTTGCTTCTACAGGTATGAAAATAGACCTTGAGAGATGCCATTTTTGCGGCTGCTGCAATTAGACAATGATCAACCATACCTATAACCATACATTTTATTCTTGTACAAATATCACCCAAATTTAGGCCTATGCACATGGGTCGTACACTTCCCCCAAGCTATCAAGGATATCTCAAAATGGGTATGCATTGAGGGTAGAAATTTTTGATACACGCTGAGAACAAGAAAACCCTTCTCAAGCATGAATAGTGCTAGATCAACGTGGTGCTATCTACCAATTCTATCATCTTCATGCGCAACTCCAAATTCTTTGAAAAGAACTCTCACAAAAATGTCAAAACAAGGTCTAAGAGTTTCAATGTTTTCTCGTCTTAACTTGAGATTTTCCATTTCCAAATCACACTATAACCACCTAATTAGAACATGCACCATGACAGGTAGACTGTCTCGTGATTGGTTTCTGATTTATGTTTGGAAAAAGAGAGAAGGTTCACTTAGGAACTTCTCGAACTCAATAAACAAAGTTCTTGATAGGGTATTATGAGTTAACAATCAGGATGCAAACAATGGAAGTAATGTTGTCATGTAGATCTGAAGTGTTGCACCAATTATACCTTATCCAACTGAAATAAATAGTAGGCCAGAATTAGAAAAGTAAACTATTTGTTGGTGGAATTAATATGATTATGAAAGATTCCATGAATGAAGGATACAACCCAAATTTGTTCGTTTTATTGTCAATGGTTTTTGGTACAGGTGTGTTGTAGATATGCGTTATTACTCTTGTTAATGATTACACGGGAAAACCAAAAGAGCGGCTTTGTCATCAAAAAGAGATTTTTTTTTAATTTAACACATGACTGGATGATATCATTTAGGCTGTCATAGTGTAGAAATGGAATCCAATCACTAAATTCAAGAGTTGTTGCAAACAACATGAACATATGTACTTGTGAAATTAGTCAAGCAGTCTAATATCTGTCCATAATTAGAACATTCCTTCTATGCTATTGTTTGACAAACCAACTTCATATGTACTTATTATTTCTAGTAAAATAAATATTATTTTGAAATGACAAGCAAGCATGTGGAAGATAGGTTATAACATCTCTACTTATGGGTCAGATCTCATAACTTTCCAGCTCCATATAGTGAGAAGGATCTTGGCCTTTCGAAATACCAAGTTTGAAACTGGTTGGGGTACAACCTATGGGTTTCCTAAGGACTGCGCTCATTGCAACTCTGTATCACCGAGATTCCAGAATCATAGAAGACAGTGTTTATGCAACTAATTGCAGAAAGTCTTTGAGTGTATTTTTCATTGAGAGGATCCAAATCTTCGAGGCGTATAGTTCCCATATGTTGAACCAACTGGTATTGATCCTATAATTATGTAGGGGATTTCATTCAATCTTTTTGTCAAACTGTTTGAGAATAAACACATATGCTCAAATTGTTGTTGCTATCAGACATATCAAGACTGGGCCCTTATTTTGAAATATTAAGCAAAATTTCCTACTGAAACATGGAAACGATATTCCCCTTACAAATCTGATTCTAAACTAATCATGTGAATACATACAAAGTGCCATGACAAAAAAAGAAAAGAGTTTCATTCCATGTTTTTGTCAAATAGTTTAGAGACATCCAAAAAAAATTAATGTTGTAGCTTATGTAACCAGATTTCAAGGTACCTACCACTGCTGATGTATGATATCATGAATTGTGAAGTGGTTCAGATGTACAAAGACATAAAAAACTGGAAAAATATTGGTAATATATGTTTCTGCTTCATTTAGGTAGTTCACATCCCCTTCGGTAAAGCAGCTTCTGATTATCTTCACAGCCACTAGTTGTCTGTCGATAATAGTGCCTCGATACACAGTCTGGAAGGCCCCTTGACCAATGAGATTGGCCTGACTGAAATTGTTGGCCAACTATTGATCATTGCCCCTACCCGCCCACCTGTTAGGGAGGGTTGAGAATCCAAAAAGCACCATGGAGAATGTTGTCTTGAGCTTGGATGCTAACTCATCCACTCTGACGGAAGCTTATGCACTCCGTGCCTCAGAACGATTGACCTAGATAAGAAAATAGACCAATTAGAATAGTAGGGCATTGGGATCTCTACCAGCGGGGTTATCTGGAAGGAGAGAGTTAGGGTTAAATTGAAGGAGATGGAGGTTTTACTTGCATGCAGGCAAACTCCTTATCCTGGCGCTGACGGAGTAGAAAATCCCTTTAACCAATGCATTGATGCCCACATTGATGGTCGACCTGCGAGAGGCAAATCTACTTGAATTTTTATCTCAGCTGCAAAGCAGCGACCCTTCCTCAATGTGCGTACACTACTTGGTTTTTGAATCATGGCACCAAAAGGGTGTGGAAGATTTTATTATTGTTTTTTACCCTATTTTTAAATAAATGTTTTAACATGTGTTTTTATTTTTTTAATTTTTTTTTGTTATTTTTTTTTTAACTTTGTTATTAAAATATATAATAATTATTTAAAAATGTTATTTATTTAATTTTTTCAATTGTAGCCATAAAAATGTTTTATTTGGCATAGTGTTTTAAGAAAAAAAATCTTCCAAAAATCTAATGGTCACATATGCCTTGTAATTCACATCGTGGGATGGAGCCTTCATACTCTAGTTGCTAATGTTATTCCCACTTCTCTTTATCCATTTTGTCAATGTTAAATCTCTAGATCCAATAGACATGATATTCCATGAATATCCAGGCATTTATAGCTGCAAGAATTACTATTGCATCATTTCTTTCTCTCTGCAAACTATGTAGTTGTTGGGCCTTAGGGTTGCCCTTAAGAGGTCTAGTTCCAATTTATGAACTATTTATGTTTGTAACCATTAATTGGTAATTTCTCTTGTTTGAAAGGAAAAATTCAAATTATAAGTGTATAAAAAAAAACATAAATCTTTTTCTTACCTATAAGGCCCACTCTAGCCTCCTTTAACCCCTCCTTCACTTATGACATTCTCTCTTTTGTATAACCTTTTGATGCATCCATATGTGTTGATCAGTCACCACACCTTGTCCTATATGACCTTGTATTGCTCCATTGGATGCACCGTGACTTGGATATTCCATGTGTGCACTTGCCCCCAAATCTCGATCCTTCTAAACTACAAATCCATGTACTTATACTCTCTCGTGACCAATTACTAGTATGGTTATTGTACAATGTCCTCTACCTAAGCCTCTAACATATTCAATTTCTACTACCTCATTGTTTATTCCTAATACTGGTCACTTGAGTCATATCCTAGTAGTTGTACATAATTACACTATATCTCAACTCTCGAAGCCCTACTATTGAGTGATAGGAAATGTTCCTACACCAATGCATGTAGAACTAATGTGTATCTCAATCCACTACCTCCACCCTATTGCAATTATGACAATTTCTCATCTATTCAGGTGAGTATGAACTCGCCCCAATCATACCTCCTTCCTCTCAACCATCCCTTCTCTATTTGGTATGTATCCATTGCCATTTTTCCTATAATTTGGTTCCTTTGGTCAACACCATGCCTTATGGATGAGTGTGACTCCATTTCTACCCATACTAGTCATCCTAATTATGCTAACATTCTTTGGTGGGGAGTTGTCTTGTTGTCGAATGTGCTCTCCTTCACCCCTTCCTTTCTCCTCTTCTAGATTAATTGACCTCTTAAGAAATATTGTAGTCTTCATACTATCTTTCATCTAGGTTAGGTGTATTTATTTATTCCTTAAGCTTCCCAAGCATACATGTAGACAATAGAATGGAATCAGTGAATATTTAATGAAATCACTGCTAATGTGACTAACAATACACCTAATTAAAGCCTTAAGGATTGAGATAAAATAAAAAATATTTTAGTAGATTGAAAAGTGATGAAACTTCCACAAGAAATTGACACACTTTGATGAATATCGTTGCAATGCCTATAATTTTCTCATGATGCAAATGTTGAAGTTACCCATGACATCAAAGGTGGAGTTGCTATCACTATCATTGAATTGGAACAAATTCTCTGGTAGTCCTCACTCTATAATCAACACACTATATATCCAAATAAAGACAAGGAACACTTCTTCCATTCATATATATGAGTCAATGACCAACCTCTTTTCTTCATTGATAATGGTAGACAAATGAACCTACTAGCAAATAAAATGGTCAACAATATCAATTTAACCACTGCACCACACCCGTAACCATACAACCTTGTTTGCACCAATGATAGAGACTATATATGATACACCAATGCATACTATTGAAGTTATAAATCATGAATCAATATTGTTTCCTTAAGCGGTTTCATAACCAAATTCCATGATGCAAATAGATTCTCAAGATCTAAAATCTGGGTCTTCATTGAGAATCATCAAATTGCACTCAAACTAATTTTACAGGTACATCAGTCGATAATTTTAGTTTCAAAATACTATTGAATTTTGGTTAAAGGCTAAAAGTGGAAAGATTGAGGTTTTTGTTAACTACTTAGCATGGAAAGCATGTGAATTCCCTCTTTTCACTACATAATCCCCTCCATTTGTTTTGCTAACCATATTAGAGCATCATTTCATCCTTGATTTTTGTGGAGTTTGTCATTAGGGCTTTTTTAAAAACACTCCACTCACTTTACAGGTTCCCTTGTAGGACCATGTCTAGTTCTATGATCCACCCTATGTCTTTGGGATTTGCAAGGGAACAAAATTTGACAAGAGGAAGCGCTTCCTTCTTCTTCTTTCCTTTCCATCAAAACTAAAACACTTATTTATGATCTTGTTGAGAAATGCCTTTGGGATGTAGGAAAGGGAGTGCCAATAGACAAGTGTAGCTTTCAATACAAATTTTACCCTAACCAATCTGCCTCCTAAAGAGATCCATTTGTTGTGCCAATGTTTGATCCTCCTTTATATTTGTTGTAGAGCCACCGCTAGTCTTTCACAATGTAGTTGTTAGGATTCAACTCAAACCCCATGTATAACCCTATTAAATCTTAACAATTATAACCCATATTCATTATATACCCTAACCCCCATTCATTATAAACCATAACGCTAACCCTTAATCCTTACAACTATTAACATCTATAACCCCTTACACCTAATGTGATTAATATATATCATACATTTCTAAATGATATAACCTTTAACCATTTGAACTCCTTTAACCCAGAAGACTTATAACACCTATCACCCCTAACCATTATAACAATCAATACCTAACTAACTAGTTTTATAGATCCCCATCATCTAGAGTTATAGTCGACTTTGAATATTGGATTGAGTTATAGTGTGGTGTAGTGGTTAAATTGAGATTTTTGACCATTTCCTTTGCTGATATGTTCATTTGCTTGCTATTATCAATGAAGTGAAGACATTGGTCATTGACCCATAGCTATGAATGGAAGTGTTCCTTCTCTTCATTTGTATATATAGTGTGTTGATTATACAGTGAAGACTATGGGAAAATGTGTTCAAATTCAATGATGGTGATAGCAACTCCACCTTTGATGTAATGGGTAACTTCAACATTTGCATCGTGAGAAAATTATAGTCACTGCAATGATCTTCATCACAGTGTGTAGATGTCTTATGGAAGTTTCATGACTTTTCAATCTGCTAAAATCTTTTTTATTTTTTCTTAATCCTTAAGGCTCTAATTAGGTGAATTGTTAGGCACGTTAGCAGTGATTTCATTAAATATGCATTGATTCCATTCTATTGCCTACATGTATGCTTGGGAAGATTAAAGAATAAATAGGTACACCTAATCTAGATGAAAGATAGTATGAAGACTACAAGATGGTCTTTCTGATCAGAAATGGAAGACATATTTTCGTTCTTATTCAAATCATCCATACTCTGTCTCTGCTCAATAGATTTTGGGCAAATCTTAGCAGTAGATTTAATGCTTCAGTGTCGAAGCCAACCTTTTGCACCATGTCATCATTTCTTTGCTTCTTCCAGATGCTTGGGTTGAATATCTTTACATGGATTGATTTCGCATGAGCATCATTCAAGGCATTTTTATGATTGTCTAAGCCTTCCACATATCTCTGAGTCTCGAGTCTCTGGATTTACTAAATGCTCAGAAATTCCATGCTCTTGACAAGGAATTAGTCTAGAAAATGAATCAACTGAAGGGGAATCCCCTCTATTTTTTTACTTTCTTTGCAAAAGAGTCATGAACAATACTCAATGTATCTCTTGAAATTTCTTCCATTTGAACTTGAAGATGGTCCTTCTGATTAGAAATGGAAGACATATTTTTGTTCTTATTCAAATCATCCATACTCTGTCTTTGCTCAATAGATTTTGGGAAAATATTAGCAGTATCTTTAATGCTTTTGTGTCGAAGCCAACCTGTCTCCATTGGTCTAGATTTACTGCATTTATCTAGATCTACAACACTGTTAGATATAGTGACTTTATGGTCGTTGGAGCCATCCTGAGTAGTTTTTTCAGTTGAAAGTACATATAAGCAGTTACCATCAATATCTTGAACCTGTTTGACTTGATCTTCAATGCTTGATTTGCTAGCAAGTTTAGAGGGCTTGTTGAATTGTTTGGTAGAATCTGCCAAACTACCATTCAATGCAAGATTTTTCAATTCAGAGAAAAATTCTGAAAGTTGTGCCATGAATTATTTTCCTGCAATTTTGTCGAAGAGGTTTCTTGCAGAAAATGTATGGTGAACAATGCAAAACCAGATTTGGTAGACATAATTTTAGGATCATCTGTAGTAATTATATTCATCGATGGCTTGGGGATTTGAGAATAACTACTCACATTGTGAAATGTTTTCTTTCTATCACCTCTTTTCTCATTTCTTACAGAAGTTGCAATGGGGCTGCTAGTACTGGAAGTACTCAAATTATGAATTGTTTTCTTTGCAACTCCTTTCTTCCCAAGATTTATAGGGATGTTTTTCTTGCTAGCTTTTACAACCGTAGATGTTGTATTTTTATTACTCTATAACTTGGGGGCTCTTCCATTGGTTGCTACTGCAGAAACACTATGTGGACGATTAGGATTTTCCTTTTCAGAATGTTCACGACATTTGAAAGTTGGAAATTGAAGCTTGTTTCTATCCAATGGATATGTCTTCTTGACATTTACTAATGTATTTTCCTTCACCGTCAACTCATACAATGAAGTAACTTAGGTTGATAATGGACCCATATTTTTCCAGCCATTCAGAGCACTTGCAGTCTTGTTTCCCTATGGACTAGTGGTTACAATAGAAGAATAATTCATTAATCTGGATTGTCTCATCTTGGAATTTGTTGTAGTTATATTGTTGCACATGAAGATGACAGACTTGGTAGAAAGAACCACACTGATCTAACACAATTCATTCTTGAAAAGGGTTTTCTTGTTTTCAGCCTGTATCATGATTTTTCTCCCCTCAATGCATACCCATTTTGAGATATCCTTGATATCTTGGGGAAAGTGTATGACCCATGTGCATAGGCCTAAATTTGGGTGATATTTGTACAAGAATAGGACATGTGGTTGTGGGTATGGTTGATCACTGTCTAATTGTAGCACCTGTGTAAATGACATCTCTCAATATCTATTTTCATACCTGTAGAAGCAACATTACCAACATCGTAAGGATGCCATCCCTGAGATCACTTTGAGATATTAAAGGTATTGGGTGACTAATCTTAGCGTTGTTGCAACAACACGTCTTGTCTTAGGGGGACTAATCTCAACTATAGAGAGCAATAAACAACAATGAGATTGTCGATTAGATGGAGATGAAACATCTTGCAAAAATGACTAGAAACTATCAATGTAGAGAGTAATGCTTCAAATGGAATATTTTGCTCAAGTTTTTAAGGTTTATTTCATTATATATTATTATTAAAAAATTATAAATAATTATTAAAAAAATAACAAAATAAAATTATTATATATTTTAATAACAAAGTTAAAAAATATATCAAAAAAAAAATTTTAAAAATGGAAAACCAAGTAGTGTAAGCACATAGAGGAAGGATCGTTGCTTAGCAGCTGGGATAAAAATGCAAGTAGATATGCCTCTTACAGGTCGACCATCAATGTGGGCATCAATGCATTGGTTAAAGGGATTTTCTGCTCAGTCAGCGCTAGGATAAGGAGGTTGCCTGCATGCAAGTAAAACCTCCATCTCCTTCGATTCAACCCTAACTCTCTCCTTCCAGCTAACCCCGCTGCTGGAGATCCCAATGCCCTACTATTCTAACTGGTCTATTTGCATATCTAGGTTAATCGTTCTGAGGCATGGAGTGCATAAGCTTCCGTCAGAGTGGATGAGTTAGCATCCAATCCCAAGACAACATTCTCCATGGTGTGTTTTGGATTCTCAACCGGGAGGGCGCAGGCGACGATTCTCCATGATGTTTTTTGGATTCTCAACAGAAAGGTGGGCAGGTAGGGGAAATGATCAATAGTTGGCCCACAGTTTCAATCAGGCCAATCTCATTGGTCAGGAGGCCTTTTGGACTGTGTATAGGGGCACTCTTATCTGTTAGTGATAAAAAAATGCACTGGCATTTTTTAAAGAATGATGTCTAATCTTGTAGGGAACTTTTGATTACCTTCCTGAGCTCCAAATGCAGATTTGAAAGAACCATTGGAAAGCTTAGGATTTCTAGATGTCAATCGACTATTCAAGCATGTAAAATGAACTCTCCACGACTGAGAAATTTGATTTTAAAAAAATATACGCTTTCACCAGCTAACTCATCTTGAACTTTGCTAGTTAGCTAGTGAAAGCTCTGCTTTTCACCAGCTAAGGAGCAGATTTTTAGGTAAATAAGATGGTGAAAGCCTGTCATGGCCAGAAGGATCGAATTTTTTCCCAGATCGGGTTTTTTGAGTTTGAATGGTTTGAAACCACTTCAAATGGACAGTTGTTGAATTATCAAGTCTGATTCAATGGTTATTTTTTATGGATAAGGGAAAGAAGAGGTGTTTCAATCGATTTTGGTATCTTTTTCAAAGGTAGAAAATCAGGGTTTTTGCACACTTCACCAAATTCGAATTTTATCTTTGGAGGACCAAATCAGACAACCTTGGGAGGTTAAAACTGCACTTCATCAACAATATACTACTCTTAGAGATCATTAGATAGGATATTTTCCTATTTTGTTTTGATTTTCCATTTTTAGTATTCTAGATCCATTTTTATAGGATCTCATCCTACACTTGTTGTATCTATTTTGATTTAACTATTTTTAGAAAATTTGATCCATCTTTCAAGGATCTAGATTTCATCTTGTAAGGCTATAAAGCCAAAGACATTTGGAGCACCAAGGGGTTCAATCGAAGAGACATTTTCTAGCCATTGAACTTGACTTCTTATTCTGATAATAGAATCACATTCCTCTTTTGTTTTCAATATCAGATTCTTTCATATATTTCATGATTCTACACTTTATTCCAGTTTAGTTTAGCTTTTAAGAACTATCATCTTCTTATTAAGCTCATAAACTTGGATTAAAGAATTTCTTGTTGTCTTGTATGACCCTGCATATGGTTGTATTTGGTTATCTGGACTAGTATTCTTCATCCCCTTTTTTCAACTCTGTTGTCTGATTATTGTTCTCTAAAAGCACTGTTTTATTCAGATACAGGATGAGTGGTTACTTTCATTAGCTATTGAGTTATCTTATTGTTCCAAGCATACAAATCTACCATATTATTAAGTTACCAAGCATTCTTAGCCTACAACCCTAAGGAGTTTCTTGGAGTGATAACAAATCGGTGCCATTGCTGGGGAGAGGAGATTGAAGCTCAACTTCCTTGGGAGACGACAATATCCAACTTTGATGATAGACAAAGTCTGGAAATTATTTGGTTGTAATCATCTATCTGGCGACTCCATGAAGGACGAATTCGGTGGTGACTCCACAGTTTTGAAATCCGTTGGCGACCCCACTGGTATGAAATGAAAAAGATCTTATCTAAGAGGTATGTGTTCTGTGATTTTTCAAAAATTGTTGGTTTCCCTAACCCAGTGCCTAGCAGAGATGAATGGGAACACAACCTTCCCAGATTTCGAGGAGAAGAATGGGAAGTGCCAGCTGAACACTTGTTGGATTTTCATGATTTTTTTCATCGACTTGAAATTGTACATGAGGATGTTCAGATCCGACTCTTCTTTTTCTCATTAGAGGGAATTGCTCTTGAATGTATCAGTCTCTTCCTAATGCAAGTGTTAGTTCTTTGACAGATTTCCATTCAACCTTCAATTCCTTTTGGAAAGATTATTTTCCAGTTGAATATCTTTTTGAAGGATGTTGTGAAGAGTTTTCATCATTTCATAAATATTTATTTGTTGAAGAAGACATCTACCATGTAGGACAAGAGGTGTCGAAGGATAACAGTGACATATCTGACATCATATCAAATGTGTCTGTTGTTTTGAATATTGATCAAAATCAACATGTCTCTTTTGGATGTATTGATGTCGAAGAACCAATGCATATATCAGCAGGAGAAAGTAATAGATCAACATATTTCAAATCTGTGGCAAATACTATGAGAAACCCTCAGCTTTCAGATTTGCAGACATAGGAAAATTATAGCAGACATGAAGACTTGAAAGGTGATGATCATATTGGCCAATCAATAAGTGAAAGTATTGCATCTGCAGTATATGTTGAAGACAACCCACATTTTCCAGATTTGCAGACAAAGGCGGTTTGTAGCAGACATGAAGAGGAAGATGATAAGAAGAAGGGTCCATATCTCAAGCAACCTACATTCAACAATGAGATTAGTAAAAGCAGCCTTGAACATATTTTCAATTTACAATTGGATCAGTAGTCCAAAGAGGTATTTCTTTGTGAATTTGATGACCCTTTTGCTAACTATTTGGAGTCTATGAGCAGCATAAATCCAAAAATATTTTTGTCAGATGAAGGTCGGTCTTGTCATCTTTTCAAATTGCATTACCACAATCTATGGTTTCTTTTATATTTTGGGAAAAGATCAAACATGATATTATCAAGTCAATTACTTTCTTGGCTTCTTTGGAAATTTAGTTTTACTTGATCAATCTGCCTCTACTGGTTAGTGTAGGGATTGATAGAAGAATAAGCTCTTTCTTTGAGCAGGTAGATTACTTTTAGTTTTCTTAATTAGGAAAAGAGACTCCCTTTTCACGTTGAATGGCTTGATCTGGATCATCCCTCCATGTTGTAGCTACTCAGTCAGCCTCGAGTCATCCATAAATCTCTCAGGTGTTTATTGCAGATTTAGAGAAATTTGATTTTTTTCCCAATGCAGTTTTTCTAGGTTTTCACCAACTTATTGGTTTTGAAATCCGCTAGTTAGATGTTGAAAGCTTTCCTTTTCACCAGCTAAAGGGGCGAATTCAGAGAAAATTAGTTGGTGAAACCTGTTACATGGCAACAAGGTTGTATTTTTTCCCAGATTTGACTTTTTCTCAACCAAATCTTTCGAGGTTGGTTTCTAAAGATGCAGAGAACCTTGGAGATCAGTCACAAAGATCAGAAGGTTCTGAGATCTGGTTCATCTAGATGCACAATAAAAAATAGGAATCATGAAATCCATTTCAGATAAGCATCAGGTAGCAGTCTTTCTTTGGAAAGGTGGGTTTTGGAGTGAATGGTTGAAAACTTCCCATTTGTCTTATGCTGACATTAGTACCAGGTATAATTACCAAGGAGAAATGGATGCTCTAGAAGAGAAGCCAGGGAGCAGAAAACTAGAGGCTGATAACATTGAATACTTAAGTTGTTTACAGAGGCAGACATCTTTTGTTGATCATTTGAAAGGAAAAATGCATTATTTGTTGAAAGAAGCAAGATTGTTACATCTTCCATGATATTTTCAGATAATTCCAGTATATCATTCGCATTAGTATATGGCTTTTGTAGTGGCAAGATAAAACTTTAAAAGATGGAATGGTCCAAATCTTTATGTTAAAGAAGGTGGATTACAATAGAAAATTGGTGTAAATGTGGCTTTACAGTATTTTACAAGCCACACAGGTCCTATACTCTGTCTGACAACACATAATATGGTGGTTACTGCAAAGGAGCACAGAGTAGACAAGTATTGGTATTAGGTAGTACGGATTGTACTGTTTATATGCGGGATTTGGAGGGTGGAAGTGTGCTTTCATTAGCTATAGAAGGTTCCTGAGAATGGAAATCAAGATGCATTATCGTTAGCTTTGAAGTTCATGACAAAATCCTTTCAGAGATGATAAATCTATGTAAAATGTTATCACATGCATGCAATCTAAGTGACCTATTTACACCAGAGAATATGCTTCTTTTCTTCCTGCAGTGAAGGAAACATCCTTTTGTTGTCCTCGAGTTCATTCCATTTGGAAATTTCTAGTAGATATTTTGTTTGTAGATATGACAGTGGCTCAAGAATGATCGGTTGTTGTAAATTTGTAGGGAGATAAATCAAAAGAACACTGAGTTCTTGGTGAAACAACAATTTTGAATATGAAAGGTTTCTTTTTGGCCAAAGACAGAGATTTCACCAGCGCAAAGGGAAAAATTATAACCAGTTAGCTGGTGAAAAGCAGAACTTTCACCAGCTAACTAGCAAATCGTAAGGTGAATTAGCTGGTGAAACTACAGAAAGAATTTTTTGGAAAATTAAGCTGGAGCAAAGCGATTTTGGAGTATTTGAAAAGGTATGGGAGCATCAAATGATTAACCACCAAATCAAGAAAAACTTAGAATCAAATATTCGTGGAAGATCCTCAGACTAAAGAGGTCGCAAAGGAGGCATCTGATATGGTATTAGAAGATGACATTTTCAGTTCAATAGTTGTAGTTGTTACTGAAGGTCATTCCATTTTACAACAACATGAAGGTTTTAATTCGGTACACAATATCCTCAAATATTGGTGAAGTTGCTTCAATATTTCTAATGGCAGCTCTAGTAGGAGATGGTCATACACTTGTAAGTTTTCCCCAACTCAGGACATGAGACCAATGTTCCTCTTGGGAAGGGTTTTAGGTGTCTCTTTTCAAAGAAAGATCACATGTTTTC
>ML781385.1:251115-298309 GCA_009831015.1 Picea engelmannii | reverse complement strand
ATAGCATGCACTAGCTTTCCCCCACAATGGAATGATGTTGCTCAAGATGCACTTGTGCTTCTGCAAGATGGAAAGTTGTCCTGCCATAGTTTTACCCCACAAAGGAATGATGTTGTTCGAGATGTAATTGTGCTTGTGCAAGCGAGAAAGCTAGCATGCACTAGCTTCCATCCGCAGTGAACTGATGATGTTTGATATGTGTATATTCTTGTGTAAGCGAGAAAGATAGCATGCGCTAGCTTACCTCCATGGTGGGATGATTTTCGAGATGTGTTGGTGCTTTTGAAAGAGGGAAAGCTAGCATGTGCTAGCTTTCCCCTAGGTTGGAGTGATGTTGTTCAAGTTGCGTTTGCGCTTGTGCTTATGAAAGAGGGTAAACTAGCTTGCGTTATTGTTTTCCTACGGTGGAATCATGTTGTTCGAGATGTGCTTGTGCTTGTGCAAGAGGGAAAGCTAGCATGCGCTAGCTTACCCCCATGGTGGGGTGATGTTGTTCGAGATGAGCTCGTGTGTGCACATTAAGGAAAGATAGCACACTCTAGCTTTCCCCTAGGGTGGGATGATGTCCAAGATGAGATTGTGCTTGTGCAAGAGGGAAAGCTAGCACACACTAGTTTCCCCCATGGTGGGATGATATTGTCTGAGATGAGCTCGTGCTTGTGGAAGAGGGAAATCTAGCATGTGCTAGCTTTCCCCACTAGTGGGATGATGTTGTTCGAGATGCACTACTGCTTGTGCAAGAGGGAAAGCTAGCACGCCTAATGGTGGGATGATGTTGTTTGAGATGCACTCCTACTTGCGCAAGAGGGAAAGATAGAATGCACTAACTTTCTCCCACGGTGGGATGATATTATTGGCGTTGCACTCCTACTTGTGCAAGAGGGAAAGATAGGGTGTGCTAGCTTTCCCCCATGGACGGATGATGTTGTTCAAGATGCGCTCCAAATTGTGCAAGAGGGAAAGCTAACATGTGCTAGCTTTCCCCCAAGGTGGGATGATTTTTTTCGAAATGTCCTTCTACTTTTGCAAGAGGGAAAGCTAGCATGTGCTAGCTTTCCCCCACAATGGGATGATGTTTGAGATGTGCTCCTACTTATTCAAGATGGAAATATAGCATGCACTAGATTTCTCTCATGGTTGGATGAAGTTGTTCGAGATGTGCTTGTGCTTGTGCAGGAGGGAAAACTAGTGCATGCTAGCTTTCCCCCACGATCGAGTGATGTTGCTCAAGATGCACTTGTGCTTGTGCAAGAGGGAAAGCTAGCATGCAATAGCTTTCTCCCACGATGGAATGATGTTTGAGATGCATTTGTTCTTATGCAAGACGAAAAGCTAACATGTGCTAGCTTTGCTAACTTTCCCCCATGGTGGCATGTTGTTCGATATATGCTTGTGCTTTTGCAAGAGGGAAATCTAGCACGAACTAGCTTTCCCCCATGGCAGAATGATGTTGTTTGACATGCGCTTGTGCTTGTGCAATAAGGAAAGTTGACACGCACTAGCTTCCCCCCAAGGTGGAATGATGTTGTTCGAGATGTGCTTGTGCAAGTGGGAAAGATAGCACGCGCTATCTTTCGCCCACATTGAATGATGTTTGATATGAGCTTGTGCTTTTGCAAGAGGGAAAGCTACCATGTGATAGATTTACCCCACAGTGGAATGATGTTTGGGTTGTGCCTGTGCTTGTGCAAGAGAGAAAGATAGCATGTGCTAGTTTTCTACCATGGTGGGATGATGTTGTTCGAGATGTGATTTTGCTTATGCAAGAGGGAGTGCTAGTAGGCACAAGCTTTTCCCCATGGTGGAATGATGTTGTTCGAGATGCGCTTGTGCTTGTGCAAGAGGGAAAGCTAGCATGCACTAGCTTTCACCAACACTGGAATGATGTTGTTCGAGATGTTCTTGTGCTTGTACAAGAGGGAAAGATAGCACGCGCTAGCTTTCCCCCATGGTGGAATGATGTTGTTCGAGATGCACTTGTGATTGCATAAAAGGGAAAGCTAGCACACGGTAGCTTTACCCCATGGTGGAATGATGTTATTCGAGATGTGCTTATGCTAGGGGAAAAGCTAACACATGCTAGCTTTCCCCCAGATTGAATGATGTTGTTTGAGATGATCTTTTGCTTGTGCAAGACGGAAAACTAGCTCATGTTAGCTTTCCCTCACAATCGAATGATGTTCGAGATGTGCCTATGCTTATGAAAGAGGGAAAGCTAGCATGCACTAGCTTTACCCCACGGTGGAATGATGTTGTTTGAGATGTGCTTGTTCTTTTGCAAGAAGGAAAGCCAACATAAACTAGCTTTCCCCCACGGTGGAATGATGTTGTTCGAGATGCACTTGTGATTGTTAAAGAGGGAAAGCTAGCACATGCTATATTTCCTTGACGGTGGAATGATGTTGTTCAAGATGAGATTATTCTTGTGCAAGAAGGAAGACTAGCATGTGCAATCTCCTCCATGCTAAAATGATGTTGTTCGAGATGTGCTTGTTTGTACAATAGGCAAAGCTAGCATGTGCTAGCTTTCCCCCATAGTGGAATGATGTTTCTCAAGATACTCTTGTGCTTCTGTAAGATGGAAAGCTATCCTGTGCTATTTTTACCCCACGGAGGAATGATGTTGTTCGACATGTGCTTGTGCTTGTGTAAGAGAGAAAGCTAGCATGCACTAGCTTCCATCCGCAGTGAAATGATGTTGTTCGATATGCGTATATTCTTCTGTAAGAGAGAAAGCTAGCATGCGCTATCTTACCCCCATGGTGGGATGATTTTCGAGATGCATTGGTGTTTGTGCAAGAGGGAAAGCTAGCACGCGCTAGCTTTCCCCTAGGTTGGAGTGATGTTGTTCACGATGCATTTGCACTTGTGCTTATGAAAGAGGGAAAGATAGCTTGCATTATTGTTTTCCTTCGATGGAATCATGTTGTTTGAGATGTGCTTGTGCTTGTGCAAGAGGGAAAGCTAGCATGTGCTATATTTCCCCCAGGGTGGGATGATGTTGTCCGAGATGAGCTCATGTTTGCACATTAGGGAAAGCTAGCACATGCTAGATTCCCCCTAGGGTGGGATGATGTTGTCAGAGATGAGCTTGTGCTTGTGCAAGAGGGAAAGCTAGCATGCACTAGCTTCCCCCATGGTGGGATGATGTTGTCCGAGATGAGCTCGTGCTTGTGCAAGAGGGAAATCTAGCACACTCTAGCTTTCCCCATTGGTGGGATGATGTTGTTCGAGATGCACTCCTGCTTGTGCAAGAGGGAAATCTAGCACACCTAATGGTGGGATGATGTTGTTCAAGATGCGCTCCTACTTGCGCAAAAGGGAAATATAGAATGCACCAACTTCCCCCCACAGTGGGATGATATTGTTGGCGATGCGCTCCTGCTTGTGCAAGAGGGAAATCTAGTGTGTGCTAGATTTCCCCCATGGATGTATGATGTTGTTCAAGATGCACTCCTTCTTGTGCAAGAGGGAAAGCTAGCATGCACTAGCTTTCCCCCAAGGTTGGATGATGTTTTTTGAAATGTGATCCTACTTGTGCAAGAGGGAAAGCTAGCACACATTAGCTTTCCCCCATGATGGGATGATGTTTGAGATGTGATCCTGCTTGTTCAATATGGAAATATAGCATGCACTAAATTTCCCTCATAGTTGGATGATGTTGTTCGAGATGCTTTTGTTCTTGTGCAAGAGGGAAAACTAGCACATGCTATCTTTCCCCCACGGTCGAGTGATGTTGTTCAATATGAATTTGTGCTTGTGGAAGAGGGAAAGCTAGCATGTGCTAGCATTCCTCCACTGTGGAATGATGTTTGAGATGCATTTGTGTTTGTGCAATAGGGAAAGCTAGCACGTGCTAGCTTTGCTAGATTTCCCCCATGGTGGCATGGTGTTTTTCGAGATGCACTTGTGCTTTTGCAAGAGGGAAAGATAGCATGCACTAGATTTCTCCCATGGTGGAATGATGTTGTTCGATATGTGCTTGTGGTTTTACAAGAGGGAAAGCTAAGACGCACTAGATTTCCCCCATGGTGGAATGATGTTGTTTGAGATGCGCTTGTGCTTGTGCAATAGGGAAAACTGACATGCACTAGCCTCCCCCCATCGTGGAATGATGTTGTTCGAGATGTGCTTGTGCAAGAGGGAAAGCTAGCACGTGCTACCCTTTCCCCACATTGAATGATGTTTGATATGAGATTGTGATTTTGCAAGAGGGAAAGCTAACACGTGCTAGCTTTCCCCCACGATGGAATGATGTTTGGGATGTGCTTGTGCTTGTGCAAGAGAGAAAGCTAGCATGTGCTAGTTTTCTGCCATGGTGGAATGATGTTGTTCGAGATGCGCTTATGATTGTGCAAGAGGGACTGCTAGTAGGCACAATCTTTCCCCCACAGTGGAATGATGTTGTTCAAGATGCACTTGTTCTTGTGAAAGAGGGAAAACTAGCACACACTAGCTTTCCTTTACGGTGGAATGATGTTGTTTAAGATGTGCTTGTTATTGTGTAAGAGGGAAAGCTCTCACACACTAGCTTTCCCCCATGGTGGGATGATGTTTGCGATGTGCTTGTGCTTGCGCAAGAGGGGAAGCTAGCATGCGATAGCTTTCCCCAACACTGGAATGATGTTGTTCGAGATGCGTTTGTTCTTGTGCAAGAGGGAAAGCTAGCATGCACTAGCTTTCCCCCATGGTGGAATGATGTAGTTCGAGATGCACTTGTGATTGCACAATAGGTAAAGCTAGCACACACTAGCTTGACCCCATGGTGGAATGATGTTATTTGAGATGTGTTTGTGCTAGGGGGAAAGCTAGCACATGCTATCTTTCCCCCACATTGAATGATGTTGTTTGAGATGAGTTTGTGCTTGTGCAAGAGGGAAAACTAGCTCATGTTAGCTTTCCACCATGGTCGAATGATGTTCGAGATGTGCCTATGCTTATGCAAGAGGGAAAGCTAGCATGCACTAGATTTCCTCTATGGTGGAATGATGTTGTTTGAGATGTGCTTGTGCTTTCGCAAGAGGGAAAACCAACATAAACTAGATTTCCCCCATAGTGGAATGATGTTGTTCGAGATGCACTTGTGCTTGTTAAAGAGGGAAAGCTAGAACACGCTATATTTACTTAACAGTGGAATGATGTTGTTCAAGATGAGATTATTCTTGTGAAAGAGGGAAGACTAGCATGTGAAAGCTCCTCCATGCTAAAATGATGTTGTTCGAGATGCACTTGTTTGTACAAGAGGAAAAGATAGCACACGTTAGCTTTCCCCCATGGTGGAATGATTTTGTTCAAGATGCGCTTCTGCTTCTGGAAGATGGAAAGATATCCTGCGCTAGCTTTCCCCCACAGTGGGATGATGTTGTCCAAGATGACCTCGTGTTTGCACATTAGGGAAATTTGGCACACGCTAGCTTTCCCCTAGGGTGGGATGATGTTGTCCAAGTTGAGCTTGTGTTTGTGCAAGAGGGAAAGCTAGCACACGCTAGCTTCCCCACAGTGGGATGATGTTGTCCGAGATGAGCTCATGCTTGTGCAAGAGGGAAATCTAGCACTCTCTAGCTTTCCCCACTGGTGGGATGATGTTGTTTGAGATGCACTCCTGCTTGTGCAAGAGGGAAAGCTAGCATGCCTAATGGTGGGATGATGTTGTTAGAGATGCGCTCCTACTTGTGCAAGAGGGAAAGCTAGGATGAACTAACTTTCCCCCATGGTGGGATGATATTTTTCATGATGCGCTCCTTCTTGTGCAAGAGGGAAAGCTAGCGTCTGCTAGATTTCCCCCATGGATGGATGATGTTGTTCAAGATGCACTCCTACTTGTGCACAAGGGAAAGATAACATGCGCTAGCTTTCCCCCAAGGCAGGATGATGTTTTTCGAATTGTTCTCCTACTTGTGCAAGAGGGAAAGCTAGCATGTGCTATCTTTCCACCACGATGGGATGAACTTTGATATGCGATCCTGCTTGTTCAAGATGGAAATCTAGCACGCACTAGATTTCCCTCATGGTTGGATCATGTTGTTCGAGATGTGCTTGTGCTTATGCAAGAGGGAAACCTAGCGCATGCTATCTTTCCCCCACAGTGGAGTGATGTTGTTCAAGATGCACTTGTGCTTGTGTAAGAGGGAAATCTAGCATGCACTAGATTTCCCCCACGGTGGAATGATGTTTAAGATGCATTTGTGCTTGTGAAAGAGGGAAATCTAGCACGTGATATCTTTGCTAGCTTTCCCCCATGGTGGCATGATGTTTTTCGAGATGCACTTCTGCTTGTGCAAGAGGGAAAGCTAACACACACTAGCTTTCTCCCATGGTGGAATGATGTTGTTCGATATGTGCTTGTGCTTTTGAAGAGGGTAAGCTAGCGTGCACTAGCTTTCCCCCATGGTAGAATGATGTTGTTTGAGATGCACTTGTTCTTGTGTAACAGAGAAAGCTGACACGCACTAGCTTCTCCCCATGGTGGAATCATGTTGTTCGAGATGCGTTTCTGCAAGAGGGAAAGCTAGCATGTGCTAGATTTCCCCCACATTGAATGATGTTTGATATGAGCTTATGATTTTGCAAGAGGGAAAGCTAGCACGTGTTAGCTTTTCCCCACAGTGGAATGATGTATGGGATGTGCCTCTGCTTGTGCAAGAGAGAAATCTATCATGCGCTAGTTTTCTGCCATGGTGGAATGATGTTGTTCGAGATGTGCTTATGCTTGTGCAAGAGGGAGTGCTAGTAGGCACAAGCTTTCCCCCATAGTGGAATGATGTTGTTCGAGATGCACTTGTGCTTGTGCAAGAGGGAAAACTAGCACACACTATCTTTCCTTGACGATGGAATGATGTTGTTTGATATGTTCTTGTTCTTGTGTAAGAGGGAAGGCTAGCACGCGCTAGCTTTCCCCCATGGTGGGATGATGTTCGAGATGTGCTTGTGCTTTTGCAAGAGGGAAAGCTAGCATGCACTAGCTTTCCCCAACACTGGAATGATGTTGTTCAAGATACACTTTTGCTTGTGCAAGAGGGAAATATAGCACATGTTAGCTTTCCCCCATGGTGGAATAATGTTGTTCAAGATGCACTTGTGATTGCGCAACAGGGAAAGATAACACACACTAGCTTCACCCCATGGTTGAATGATATTATTTGAGATGTTCTTGTGCTAGGGTGAAACCTAGCACATGCTAGATTTCCCCCACATTGAATGATGTTGTTTGAGATGATCTTGTACTTATGCAAGAGGGAAAACTAGCTCATGTTAGCTTTCCCCCATGGTTGAATGATGTTCAAGATCTGCCTATGCTAATGTAAGAGGAAAATCTAGCATGCACTAGATTTCCCCCATGGTTGAATAATGTTCTTCGAGATGTGCTTGTGCTTTTTCAAGAGGGAAAGCCAACATAGAATAGCTTTACCCCATGGTGGAATGATGTTGTTCGAGATGCACTTGTTCTTGTTAAAGAGGGAAATCTAGCACACACTAGATTTCCTTAACGGTGGAATGATGTTGTTCAAGATTAGATTATTCTTTTGCAAGAGGGAAGACTAGCATGTACAAGCTCCTCCATGCTAAAATGACGTTGTTCAAGATGCGCTTGTTTGTACAAAAGGCAAAGCTAGCACGCACTAGCTTTCCCCCATAGTGGAATGATGTTGTTCAAGATGCACTTATGCTTCTTCAAGATGGAAATCTATCCTGCGCTAGTTTTACCCCAAGGAAGAATGATGTTGTTCGAGATGTTCTTGTGCTTGTGCAAGAGAGAAAGCTAGCATGCACTAGCTTCCACCCGCAGTGAAATGATGTTGTTCGATATGCGTATATGCTTGCGTAAGAGAGAAAGCTATCATGCGTTAGCTTACCCCCATGGTGGGATGATTTTCGATATGCGTTGGTTCTTGTGCAAGAGGGAAAGCTAGCATGCACTAGATTTCCCCTAGGTTGGAGTGATGTTGTTCAAGATTCATTTTCGCTTGTGCTTATGAAAGAGGGAAATCTAGCTTGTGTTATTGTTTTCCTATGGTCGAATCATGTTGTTCGAGATGTTCTTGTGCTTGTGCAAGAGGGAAAGCTAGCATGCGCTAGCTTTCCCCCATGGTAGGATGATGTTGTCCGAGATGAGCTCGTGTTTGCACATTAGGGAAAGCTAGCATGTGTTATCTTTCCCCTAGGGTGGGCTGATGTTTTCCAAGATGATCTTGTGCTTGTGCAAGTGGGAAATCTAGCATGCACTAGCTTCCCCCACGGTGGGATGATGTTGTCCGAGATGAGCTCGTGCTTTTGCAAGAGGGAAATCTAGCACACGCTAGCTTTTGCCACTGGTGGGATGATGTTATTCGAGATGCACTCCTGCTTGTGCAATAGGGAAATCTAGCACATCTAATTGTGGGATGATGTTGTTCAAGATATGCTCCTACTTGCGCAAGAGGGAAAGCTAGAATGCACTAACTTTCCCCCATAGTGGGATGATATTGTTCACGATGCACTCCTGCTTGTGCAAGAGGGAAAGCTAGTGTGTGTTAGATTTCCCCCACGGATGAATGATGTTGTTCAAGATGCGCTCCTCCTTGTGCAAGAGGGAAAGCTAGAAAAGCATGTGCTAGCTTTCCCCCAAGCTGGGATGATGTTTTTCAAAATGTGCTCCTACTTATGCAAGAGGGAAAGCTAGCACACGCTAGCTTTCCCCCACAATGGGATGATGTTTGAGATGTGGTACTGCTTGTTCAAGATGGAAATCTAGCATGCACTAGATTTCCCTCATGGTTGGATGATGTTGTTCGAGATGCACTTGTGCTTGTGCAAGAGGGAAAACTAGTGCATGCTAGATTTCCCCCACGGTGGCATGATGTTGTTCAAGATGCACTTTTGCTTGTGTAAGAGGGAAATCTAGCATGCGCTAGATTTCCCCCACAGGGGAATGATGTTTGAGATGCATTTGTGCTTGTGCAAGAGGGAAAGATAACATGTGCTAGCTTTGCTAGCTTTCCCCCACGGTGGCATGATTTTTTTTTAGATGCACTTGTGCTTGTGCAAGAGGGAAAGCTAGCATGCGTTATCTTTCTCCCACAGTGGAATGATGTTGTTTGATATGTTCTTGTTCTTTTGCAAGAGGGAAAGATAGCACACACTAGCTTTCCCCCATGGCAGAATGATTTTGTTTGAGATGTGCTTGTGCTTGTGCAATAGGGAAAGATGACACACACTAGCTTCCCCCCATGGTGGAATGATGTTGTTCGAGATGCACTTGTGTAAGAGGGAAAGATAGCACGTGCTAGCTTTCCCCCACATTGAATGATGTTTGATATGAGCTTGTGTTTTTGCAAGAGAGAAATCTAGCACGTGCTAGATTTTCCCCATGGTGGAATGATGTTTGGGATGTGCATGTGCTTGTGCAAGAGAGAAAGCTAGCATGCACTAGTTTTCTGCCATTGTGGAATGATGTTGTTTGAGATGCGCCTACGCTTGTGAAAGAGGGATTGCTAGTAGGCGCAAGCTTTCCCCCACGGTGGAATGATGTTGTTTGAGATGCATTTGTGCTTGTACAAGAGGGAAAACTAGCACGCACTATCTTTCCTTGACAGTGGAATGATGTTGTTTGAGATTTTCTTGTTCTTGTGCTAGAGGGAAGGCTAACATGTGCAAGTTTTTGTCCATGCTAGAATGGTGTTGTTTGAGATGCGCTCATGTTTGTGAAAGAGGGAAAGCTAGCACGCTCTAGCTTTCCCCCACAGTGGAATGATGTTGTTAAAGTTGTTCTTGTGCTTCTGCAAGATGGAAAGCTATCATATGCTAGTTTTACCCCATAGAGGAATGATGTTGTTCGATATGTACTTGTGCTTGTGCAAGAGAGAAAGCTAGCATGCACTAGCTTTACCCCATAGTGAAATGATGTTGTTCAAGATGAGTATATGCTTGTGCAAGAGGAAAATCTAGCACACACTAGCTTTCCCCCATGGTGGGATGATGTTCGAGATGCGTTTGTGCTTGGCGTGCTAGCTTTCCTCCATGGTGGAGCAATGTTGTTTGATATGCGATTGTGTTTGTACTTATGCAAGAGGGAAAGATAACATGCACTAGATTTTTTCCATGATGGAATGATGTTGTTCAAAATGCGCACGCGCTTGTGCAAGAGGGAAAGTTAACATGTTCTAGCTTTCCCCCATGGTGGAATAATGTTGTTCGAGATGCATTTGTTCTTGTGCAAGAGGAAAATCTAGCATGCATTGGCTTTCCCCATGGCAGAATGATGTTGTTCAAGATGCATTTGTGCTTGTGCAAGAGGAAAAGTTAACAAGCGCTACCATTCCTCCATGGTGTAATGATTTTGTTCGAGATGTGCTTGTTCTTGTGCAAGAGGGAAAGCTAGCATGCTCTAGCCTTACCCCATGGTGGAATAATGTTGTTGGAGATGAGCTTGTGCTTTTGCAAGCCCCACAATGGAATGATGTTGTTCAAGATGCACTTGTGCTTTTGCAAGAGGGAAAGCTACCACACGTCAGCGTTCCCCCACAATGGAATGATGTTGTTCGAGTTTCATTTATACTTGTGCAAGAGAGAAATCCAACAGACGCTAACTTTTCTCCATAGTGGAATGATGTTGTTCAAGATGCACTTGTGTTTGTGCAAGAGGGAAACCTAGCACGTGCTATCTTTCCTCCATGGTGGGATAATGTTGTTCGAGATGAGCTTGTGCATGTGCAGGAGGGAATGCTAACACGCCCTAGATTTTCTTCATAGTGGAATGATGTTGTCTGAAATGCGCTTGTTCTTATGCAAGATGGAAATATAACATGTGCTAGTTTTCCTTCACAGTGGAATGATTTTGTCTGAAATGCATTTCTACTTGTGTAAGAAGGAAAGATAGCATGCATTAGCATTCCTACATAGTGGAATGATGTTGATGAAAATGTGATTTTGCTTGTGCAAGAAGGAAAGATAGTATGCACTGGTGTTTCTCCACAGTGGAATGATGTTCAAAATGTGCTTTTGTTTGTGCAAGAAGGAAATATAGCATGCACCAACGTTCCTCCATAGTGGAATGATGATGTTCGAAATGCACTTTTGCTTGTGCAAGAAGGAAAGTTAACATGCGTTAGCTTTGCTCCATAGTGGAATGATGTTTTTTGAAATGCATTTGTTTTGTTTAAGAAGGAAAACTATCACGTGCTAGCTTTCATCCATAGTGAAATGTTGTTGTTTGAAATGCACTTGTGCTTGTACAAGAAAGAAACCTAGCACATGTTATATTTCCTCCACAATGGAATGTTGTTGTTCAAATTGTGTTTGTGCTTGTGCAATATGGAAACCTAGCACGTAATAGCTTTCCTCCATAGTGGATTGTTGTTTGAAATGTGCTTGTGTTTGTGAAAGAAGGAAAACTAGCACACTCTAGCTTTCTTCCACAATGGAATGTTGTTGTTCAAATGTGTTTGTGTTTGTGCAAGGAGGAAAACTAGCATGCACTAGCTTTCCTCCACAATGGAATGTTGTTTTTTGAAATACACTTGTGCATGTGCAAGAAGGAAAGTTAGCACACGCTAGATTTCCTCCACTGTGGAGTGATGTTGTATGAAATGCACTTGTATTTCCTCCATTGTGGAGTGATGTTTTTCAAAATTTAGCACGTGCTACTTTCCCACAGTGTAATGATGTTTCTTGAGATGTGCTTGTGCTTTTTCAAGAGGGAAATCTAGCATGCGCTAGCTTTCCCCGATGTTGGAGTGATGTTGTTTGAGATGCGTTGGTGTTTCTGCAAGAGGGAAATCTAGCGCTATTTTCCCCCCACGATGAAATGATGTTTTTCTAGATGAACGTGTGCTTGCGAAGAAGGGAAAGCTAACGCATGCTAGATTTCCCCCATGGTTGAATAATATTGTTCGAGAAATGCTTGTGCTTGTGCAAGATGGAAAGTTAGCACGCACTAGATTTCCTCCATGGTGGAATGGTGGGATTTGAACCCGAGTGGAGAGGATAAAAATTATTCTTTCAATGGCTCGAGCTAGACCCAATTGATTGGTCCAAACCAAGATACTTCTAAAAATTTTCCATTTATTGCTACAATCTATTCTACAAATATGTTGTTGAAAAAACTTTTGTCCAATATCTTATATCATGTTGACTTTAAACTAGTATGCATATAAATCCACCATTGTTCTGTTCTTCCTCCCATAACAACATTTTGCTGAGAGGAATATGGAGTTGTAAATTGCCTCATTATGCTAGCTTTTTTCGCAAAAGAACTCGAGGGCACCAACTACTTTTCAACCATTGCTTGAAATTGTGGAAAAACATTAAATGCACCAACCATTTTAGAGTAATAAATACAAGTTTTTCTGCTAAAATCATCAAGGAAATCTCTAAAACAATTCATCCCACCAACATATTCTACATATTTAGGACTGCAAATATCAGTGTGCACTAAATCTAGAACCCCACATTCTAGTGTAGACATTGTGCCTTCTAATTTGCTTGTCAATTGCACAATATTCATGAGTCCAAATTATAATCATTTTTTTTTGCTCATCATCCCATTTACCATGCTTTTTGTTTTCATTTCTAATTGAGTTTTTGCATTCACATGAAGAAACCTCTAATGACACTAGTCCACAAACTATTTTCTATAATAGATGATGCAACTTATAAATTTAACTTTAAAACATATAAATTCCCTTCTTAGGAGAATGTAAATGAACATTCCTTTCTTGGTTCTTTACAATGCCAATTTTTTTAGTGGAATTTAACATTCTAGCCCAAATCTATTATTTTTCCAATAGATTTCAAATCTCTTGCCAAATTTGGCACATGCAACACTCCTTGCAGAATATTCCTCCATTAGCAATAGGGACTTGCAACACTCCAACGTCATATACTTTATGGTAGCTTTTATCTCCGAGCTAGATAATTCTATTCATGTAAAGATGGCAATAAATCTGGAGCAATTTTTATTTCCTTGTCATGTGCTATGTCGTTCCTAAGTATATAGTGAAGAAATCTTAGTCATTGGAGTTCTCCATATCAACTTTAAAATCTTGATCATGTTGATTTCTACAGATGACAAGATGAAACAATGCAATCTTCCACTTCCAATAGTCTCTTTGTATGTACCCTAGCATATGACAATAATTGCACCTTATATTTTTATTGTTCTTATATTTTTGTGGTTGCTTGCCACCCTGTTGTTGGCATGTAGTCTGGCCTTACATTACTTCATAAATTGTTTCATTTTGTTTATTTTTCATCCATTTTTGTTACTCTTTCAACATGGCTTTGTTGGGAAATATTTTGTTTCCCCTTTCTTTCGGCATAGAAAGCAACGTATCCCCCAATGTTGGTGTTCTTCCATCAATTCTTCTAATTTCTTCTAACAATGCATCAAAAACCATCTCAAAATATGAATTTTTCTTTTCAACGTAAGTTATTATTTTCAAAGTATAAAATGATTCTGGCAATGACTTCAATAACATTAGAAATGTTGGGATTTCAAGACTTTATAGTCATCCCTAACATTGGAAAAATGGGAAAATAAATTGAGTAAAAAAATGTGATCACTCATACCTTTTCCCTCCACATAATTCATGTGATAAATTTTTGTATGGAAGTACATTACCTATTTTGGACTAAACAATACTACATCTTTTCACTGGTCTTACAATTCTTGGTGTCTATTTGAATATTATTACAAAATGTGAGTTCTATTATGGACATTGCTTTATCCTCTTCCTAAATATTGAACTTCATCCTTACTAGTAGTAAGAGGACTTGGTTTCCAGATTGGTTTCGTTAGCAATACCAATTTCTCCTTCCCCTTTCAAAGCCATGTTAGGTTAATGATTGAGTTCTTGTGGTTTATTGTGGCACATGGTTTTAGCCCATGGTTTTCATGTGATGGCAGTGTATTTAAGACGCTTATTGTCTACATTATAATGTGTCTCAAATGGATGGTGTTATTTGAATTGGGAATGGTCTTGGTTGACTTGGTCAAGGGTACTGAAGATATCTTTGTGTGGTTTTCTTGGGTTTGGATTTACACATTAGATATGGGATTTTATCTATGTGTGCATGCTTGTGTTTATGTCTCTCTTGTAGGTGTAAAATTTCATATGGTATTGGATCCTAGGTAGGATTGGAATCTCTAGAGAGAGTGGTTTGTGATATTTAGAGCATTAGCTTGATGTCAACATAGAAAAAGTGGGGTTCTTAGAAGAAATTGGGGGAAAAATTCTCATGGCTAATGAGAATGTCATTTCTAGAGAATCTCTACATGATGGTATCGGGTTAAGAGAACTTTTTCATTTGGTGGGAGATTGTGTTATGCCTTAAAACACCCTAAGGTTTGACCTAAGGAGCTCTATCATATGACATAATTTCTTTTGAAGCTAAGAAATTGAGAAGCACACAATTTTATTTATTTTTGGCTTGAAGGCACATCATAAGAATGGGCATGGTATATGTGTGATGATATGACCAATGGATGATATGCCAAGTTCATATAGTTGTGATTCAAATCAATCCTCTCCTTTCTTCTTTTGTAAATTTCTTATGAGCACAATTCATACACATACAACAATAAAACAAGTGCCATCTACATAGTTAAATAGGAACTTGGTGGTTTGATGTGAGTTGATATTTTTCATTCTTTGATACTACTTGGATCTCTAATTGTGTGTAATTTATATGTAGAGTGTCTTTTGGTGGATGGTGGGGAAAGGTTTTTCATTGTTTACACAATTACTGGAACACCATTTTTAATTATTGAAACTATATTACTTTTTTGAACGTTGTGTTTTTGCTAAAATATAAGAGACTTTACAACATTTAACCTTAATTACAAATTATAATTCAATTGTGTGTTACAGAACTCATAGGAGTTACAATGGAAAATATAATTTTGATGAAGGGCGACTATGTTGACCTCCTAATTAATGGTCAAGTTATTGGGCTGGGAAGGGTTGAATCTACAGACACTGGAACTTATTGTGGCAGAGAAAGGGTTAACGCAGGCTATGTTACAGTTTTGATAATTGATGTCACTCAACCACATATGATTGTGGAAGATGTTGATGAATGGGACATACATCCATGGAAGATCATAGCTTTGAGGCACAACATAGGTAAATCAAAATCTCAAAGCATGTGTTAAGTGTTATTGATAGTATATTGAATGTTTATTTTAGCAAATACTATTTAAGTGTTTATGATAGTATATTGAATGTTTTTTTTAGCAAATACTGAGTTTCTTTAATTTTGTGTACAGATGCAAATGTTTCTTCTGCATTTTCTATTGGAGACAAGGTAGATCTTCTACAATCTAGAGTGAAGGTAGGTGAGGGTTCCATATTCAATACAAAGCTTGGTCATAAGGTGCATGGAAGGATGGTAAAGAAAGGATGCATAGTGGTTAAAATTGAGAAGGTGTTAAGACATGATGCTCCTCTATCACATCCAACATGATTTGAGCATACACTAGGGGATGCATTGGAATCTTATGAGATTTGGACAAAATCATATTTGGAACGCCATTGTCATGATCATCCCACAAATATAATTTTGACAAAAGGGGACTACGTTGATGATCCAGATTTTATGAGCAGAAAGAAATGACTACAAATTATTAATAGGTGCTTAACACAAAATAACAGAGATACAGTAAAACTGGTTTTTTATTCAATAACAAAATAAGTTGAAACTGTAAAATGCAGCAGAAACAAGCTTTCTGGAATGGTGGTGGCTTATCTCTGAGAAAATATGTGATGGCTATGCTCATTCGCAAGAAGAAGATTACAATGAGGCTCTGAAGGAATTTTTACAATAAACAAGAATGCCAAAAACCCTATACATCCAAAAACCTAACCCTAGGTGATGAAGCACCAAAAGTCATGTGGGCCCCGTTTGGGTAAGTTAGCACATTAACTTCTCAGGGTCGTAACATTTGCATACGATCTCCATTTTAGGCGTATGATAGCCCGTTGGAAAGGTATCATTGAGGAGATTCATGTTTGGGCCTCAATCATTCATACGACTATCATTGATTTGCATCAATCCTGAAAAACCTTCATTTAGGCCCTCAAAATGGCCCCGAAAGTTAAAACTACTAAAAATAGTAAATTGCCAAAATTGCCAAAAAACTGTTTTGAGCCAGTTGGAGAAGGTGGGTTGCCACCGATATCCACCTGGATCATTTGAACTCCTCATTAATGGTCAAGTTATTGGGTTAATAAAGGTTGAATATGCAGACACTCGGACTTATTATGGTAGAGAAAAGGTTGATGCAGACTATGTTATAGTTCTGATAATTGATGTCACTCAACCACATTTGATTCTAGAAGATGTTGATGAAGGGGATATACATACATGTAAGATCGTGGATTTGAGGCAAAACATAGGTAAATCAAAATATGAAATCATGTGTTAAGTGTTATTGATAATATATTGAATGCTTATTTTAGCAAATACTGTTAAGTGTTATTGATAGTATATTGAATGTTTTTTTTAGCAAATACTAAGTTTCTTTAATTTGGTGTATAGGTGAAATTTTTTCTTCTGCATTTTATATTGGAGACAAGGTCGATCTTCTACAATGTGGAGTGAAGGTAGGTGAGGGATCCGTATTCAATAAATATCTTGGTCATAAGGTGCATGGAAGGATGGTAAAGAAAGGATTCATAGTGGTTAAAATTGAGAAGGTGTTAAAACATGATGCTCCTCTACCACATCCAACAGGATTTGAGCATACACTAGGGGATGCATTGGAATCTTATGAGATTTGGCCAGAATTGGATTTGGAACGTCATTTTCATGATCATCCCACAAATATTCCCAAATATAGGGTTATATTCACATGTACAAGGGTTTTTCTTACACATGGATGCACAGGAGAAAGCATGTGCATTGCCAAAGGAATGATAGTTAATTTCTACGAGGATGACATGGTTGAGGGTGACACACTAGGTGAAATGCACTTTGGTGTTTGCATGGAAGAGATACATGGAAATTTTGAAAGATGTAGGATAGGGGATAAGTCTATACACTATTTGGTTAGATGGCCAATAAATAAATTGGTGGAAAACAAAGGTTAGATGTTAAGGGTCAAGGAAAAGTTCAAGGAACCACCCAAGGAAATGGTGATATGGGATGTGATAGAGGACACAAGTCCCTTAGAAAAATGTAATGGGGATATTTATAATGAAAAAAGTGTAGACTCAAATGATATGCATGTAACGAGGACATATAAAAGGATTAAATGAGTTATGGCTACAAAAAAAGTTGCAAAATGTCAAACAAGGATAGATGAAGAGAAATAAATCTGACTTTTGGTAGCGGATGAATGTTGTAAACAATATTGTCTTCAAGATGTGGATAGGAAGGCCATTGCAGTTGATAGGAGTATGGAACACATAAATAAAAATGGTGTTCGAGCATTTGTCTTGAATTCACTCCTTTCAAACACAGTCATGTCAAAAAGTTGGCCATGGCCTATCTCCTATTGTTAGAAAAGTAAAGGACATGAGATTTAATGGTAATATTATTTGTAAGAAGGTGTGGTACAAGATACATAAAATTCCTCAAAGCACCTTCTATAAGTACCAACATTATTTCCAGCATGGACACATCAAAGCCATTCATGGTAACACCAACACATGCAAAGCACGTGAACATATTGTGGCATCCATAGAAATATTACACAAAATTGTAATGGATAATTCAGATTATTCACCAAACCAAACACATCAAGTTGAAAAAGATGGAAGGTCTGCTCCTTTGAGATTGTTGCCTTCTACTTACACACAAAGTTATTTCTTAAATGAGATCAATGAGGCTCTTCAAAATCTCAATTACCCATCAATATCACAACCAACAATGGGCAAGATCTGGAATACTCATTTTCGAGATGTGGCATTCTCAAAGAATACCAACTTTAGTAAATGTAGTGAATGTATCGTGTTGAAAGCACAGATGAAGTCAACAACTACAAAAGAGTTGGAAGAAAAGGCATAAGGTAGATTGAACAAAAATAACAAGACTATTATGTGTGGAAGATATTGCTACTATGCTCATAGAATTATGTCAGAGCGGTTTCCAAAGGAGTATTTGAGCATTATCCATGATAAAATGGAAAAAACAAAGACTTCAATCTCAAGGCTACGTGTCAAATCGAAATCTATTGCAGGAACAAACTTGGGTTTGTCATTGACATGTATGCTAACACATGGGCATAATACAGGAGGTTTTGGTCATTTCTCCCTACCATTTATACATATTGGATAACAATTTACCATTACATCCCTTGCAAAGTTCTCCAGGGACCTTGAAGACCCATACCTTGATATGTATGGTGATTTGTTTTATGAGAGTGGAAGTTATAGAAACCCACTCTCAAATGCATTACTAGACAATAATATTTACTCAAAATGTAGAGTGTACAAGGATGATTTTCTATCTCATAGAATATCAAAAAATTAGAATGTTGATTTTAAACCTCTTCCTCCACATTTGTTGTTACAGCTGGATAATGCAACAAGTGATAATAAGAATCGCTATCTTTTCATGTTTCTATCACTTTTAACTGCACTTGGTGTCTTCATAATTGTTTAATTTGGGTTCTTTCTTGTGGTACACACTCAAGAAGACATAGATGGAACCTACGAAAGAATGTCTTCCAACTTGAAAAGTAAAGACATATATTCTTTACCTGAAATGATGGATACATATCGCACGATTGAAGAAAAACAAGTTTTTCCACCTACACTGATTGACAAGGTGTATGACTTCAAAAGTGTCCTTAATGGATACATCAAGGAGCAAAAAAATGCACTAGTCGGACATCTTAATGTCCAATACTTCCAATTTATTGTACTCAATGATGTTCCAGTACTAAGGTACAAAGAATCCATCAGAGATATTGAGTGGTCAGAACCAATTGAGTTGTGGATTGCATATGAGCAAGGTCGACCTAAATTACCCATTGGGAAGCCATCTTTCTTAGTTCCCAAAGAGAATGATGTCTATTTAAAAGAACTAAAGGAAGGAATAACATCATACATAAAAATGTGGAAAGACACTATCGTCAATGATGATTCACCAATTGTTACAGAGGAATAGAAAAATGAAGTAGAGTATTGGGAAAGAGTTCTTGGTACATTAGATGAAATCTACAATGATCATACAATAGTGGAAGGAAGTGATTCATCTTCTAAGGATTTATGGCCCAAGACAAGGCAAATTTTCAATGCTAACCATAATGCACTCTATGTAATCTCAAGTATTATGGATGGGGATTTTGATAATGTGACAAATGAACCAGTATATGTTGGACCCAAGTGCAAAAAGCCAAAGCCAACATTCAATCCTATGATTGATGTTGAAAAATGAAAGATGTTTCTATTTAGATCAGGAAACGAGGATGAAGGCGAGATGATTTGGATGGAAAAAGCCACCTCAGATATCTTCCAAGATGATCAAAGTGATACTCTTCATGCAAAGGTTGATTGGTGGAAGCCTAGTTCAGGGAAATACACGGGAAAAATATTAGAACAATATTGGGTACCAAATCCTGATGAAACAAAATTTGAATCTATTCCAATTAATACCATTGTTTGGGCAAGGATGCCAAAGAAATAACATTCTAGGAAGACAAAGATAAACAAATGTGGTGTAGAAGTTGTACTTGATCTACTCGAGCAAATACCATGAGATCATGTGGAGATGATTCATGAATGTAATTTTGTCCTTTGAAGGATATAATAATATACATGAATATACACTTTTTCAATGTTTGTTGTATATCAAATATTCTTTTCATATTATTTTTTGAGGAGTTTTATATTATTTAATACATATATGCAAATTTTGGCTCAACTTCAATGTATTCATGTGACGATGCTTTATGCAAATTACATTACACCATTCAATATTTAACTTTTCAATGCTTTGTTTATATCAACATAATTTCTCACTATATCAACCTTGCATAATCAAATCTAATAATGCACTTAAAAACATTTACTAGATTTGGTCTATTAAAACTATATTGAAGTAGCTAATTAGTATTATTTTCAATATAAAACGTTTAAACACTTCATGAATAAATACTAGACTCTTTCAATATAGTCTCAAGTGAGTTTTCCCTAATATTCATTATTATATTCGATATAAATCAAATTGTACTACTCTGTTGCATTCTAATTCATAATAATTTGATTTTGATAGTTAAACAACTTGCAAAATTTAAAGTGGTGTGAACATTATACTCAACACAAAGAAAATAGTTACTTAGTATCAATTATCAAAATGGCTAATAATAGTAACAAACACAATTACTATGTCGTGAAACAAATTTATAGGTAAGCAATTTCTTACACAAACTATTATTCATGATAATAGAAATTATGTAAAGAATCTCATTAGAGGAATATTAATATGTTCTTTTCAATATAATATGTTCAAACACTTTATGAATAAACATTGAGAACTTGCAATATTTAATTCACTCATTTTTCTGTGTCCCCTTTGGTATTTGAAAAAAAATCAAATTGTACTATTTTGTTTCTATTTTGATTCTTAATTGATTTTGATTGTTAAAAAAATTAATAATAAACATTGAACACATTATTAAGATCAATGTCATTAAATAACTTTATAGGTAAGGCATTTCTCATCTATTAATTTATTATTGATGAAGTAGACCTCTATAGGTTACTTAGATTTTAATACAAAAATACAAATAATAATATAAATAATTTTTGTTGCTATTCTAATTCATAATTTATTTTGATCAATTCAAGGGTAAACCTAGACTTAATAATAAAACATTTTCTCTCATGGACTTTAAAAAGGCACCAACTCCCTATAATAAAATATAATACTCTGAATACAATATTAACATCAATGTCATTAAATAACTTTATAGGTAGGAAATTTATCGAAAAATTAAAAATAAACATTGAACACATTACTAAGATCAATTTTATTAAATAACTTTATAGGTAAGAAATTTCTCATATATTAATCTATTATTGATGAACTAAACCTCGATATGTTACTTAGTTTTTAATACAAAAATACAAATAATAGTAGAAATAAATTTTGTTGCTATTCTAATTCATAATTTATTTTGATCAATTCAAGGGTAAACCTAGACTTAATAATGAAATATTTTCTCTTGTGGACATTAAAATGACACCAACTTCCTAAAATAAAATATATTACTAAATACAAACATTATTAGTTACTATGACAATAAATAAAAATGCTATAGTAATGAACACATTAGTATTATGTCATTAAAGAGCTTTTTAGGTCACTTGAAAATGGTGTCAATCTCCTAGACATACTATAATACCTCAACATTGAGATTGTTACTATAATATCAATTTATAACTAAAATCTAGGTTAATAATAGTAATGGACATTGATTATTAATGACATTAAATAAATTTAGGGTGAGAAATTTCTTACAAATCTATTATTCATAATGTAATCCTTTATCAACTTAGTTTTTAATAGAAAATATACATAATAATAATAGAAATAAATTATGTTGTTATTCTAATTTATAATTGATTTTGATTGTTAAAACAATAAACTTAATAAGTAGTAACTCTCATATAATATTTTCTTTTGTCGACTATAAAATATTGTCAACCTTCTAATATAATAAAATATAATACTCAATATAGACAATATTATTAACTATGTCTAGAATTTAATTTGTCATAATAGTAAGAAACACATTGGTATTATGTCATTAAATAGCTTTTATATAGGTCACTTTAAAATTGTGCCAACCTTCTACTAGTATACTAACTAAATATTAGTTAGTATATTAAATTATAATTAAATTGGTTAATAATGGTAAGAGACACAATATTATTAATGTCATTAAATAATACTAATCAACTTAACTTTTAATACAAGTTACAAATAATAGTAATAGAAATAATGTAAGGAATCCAAGTCTAAGACTTAAATTTTCTTCTGCATGTTTATTTAAATTTGATTTTATATAGTTTATCATGATAAATTTATCAAAAAAAAGGTGAATATATACAAAAAGTAGTGAACCAAGCAATTTTTTAATTCCACAATTTGAAAAAACACAATATTGCTCATTTAGTTTGAAATTCTAGATCTATTGTTTTTTATTTAGATCCATTCTTTTACTTAACACACAAGCTAAGATGTATGTAAATCAAGATCCACTATTGTGATTAGATCCATTTAACTTTCAATACAAAAATATAAATAATAATAATGGGAATAAATTATAATGATACATGAGAGTTTATAATGATACCCTTATAACAAAAAAATGGTGAATATATACATTCAAAGTAGTGAATTAAATGATTTTCCAATTCCTTTTTTGAAAAAACTCAATCTAGATAAAGTTCTAAAATTCTAGATCCACTGAATATTTCAAAATTTAATGAAATATGTGTTGAATGTGTTATGCATTTAGAGTAAAGAGAGAAGTCAACCAAACAAGTGGAAATCAAGCATGACCTCAAGGACAAGAGGAACATATGCATTCCTGTGGCGAATTTCAAAGGAATTGATATTGTCTCATATATTTGTGAGGGAAATAGAGGAAATCTATTAATATTTCGATACTGGCGTATTGAGTTTGCAGATACGTGGAAAACTAGCATAATGAAATTCATTTGGGGTTAGGAAATATGGAATCATGACAAACCGATCAAACCTGTAACAACACCTTCAAACCTAAGTGAGAAGAAGGGAAGTATCGAGGTCGTATTAACTGATATATGCACCTTTAGCGATTTCCTAAGAAGGGGTAGATTGTTTTTTGTAATTTTGGGTGGAAGATTTCTTAGAGGGGTTTCGAATTTCGAGTGTTGAATCCAGTTTCCCCCATTTCCTATTTTTCTTATTGCGATCTGAGTAGGGTAACTTTTGTGACCCGTTATTCCCATTGGGGGATCATAATCCCCTTGCTTCTCTCTCAGTGATATGAAAGCTAGAGCATGAACCCTGATTTGGTAAAATGGAGAGAAAGGTGTTGTTATCACTCCAGGAAACTCTCCTAGGCTGTAAGTCGGAGATGCCTGGTAACTAACACTTTTTGGAAATATTTTCTTAATATTTGATGTGGTTTTGTGGATCAAGATGAATATCTAAGGACTGGACTGTATTTTCAAGACTGTCTAGGAATATAAAATCTCACAAGGCCTTCTAGCTACGCAGTCAGACAAGGTTTGATTAAATGGGTAAGGAAACAACTATTAATCCATATTATACTTCATACCAACAAGCACAATGGGCTTAATAACCAAAGAAATATCTTATGATCATCAACTTAATCAATCAACATATGAGATGACAGTCATATAAAGATTAAATGAGCATTAGCAAAGAACATTCACTCACAAGATATCAAAGACAAGAAAGAGAAATCTGACAACACAACTGAGGGAAGCTTGAAATCTTTCATATAATAAGAATAAGTCTTTTTATTACAGTGGTAGCATGATAGCACTCAAAATTGAACCTTTTCTTAGTCTTCAGAATGTAACTTTATAGCTTTTACAAGATGTTCTCAGATTTTAAAAATATCGATCTGTTTTGCTAAAAACAGTAAAGAAAACTAATTTACATAAATGTAGAGATAAATCCTCAAAATGAGGGTGATCTTCATGTGCTGGTCCAATATCTGTTCAAACAGTTGGTGAAGTGATGACTAGCCTTCCAAGGCTCCTCCATTTGACATCATAAGGATTACAAATTCGAATTTGCTGAGCTGTTCTATTCATTCCTAATACTTTGCCTTCAAAAATGACCAAAACTTAGCCAAAGACTCCTCTTTTGACTTGTCTTTCCCAAAATAGCCTTTGGATTTGATGGAATAATTCGCCACCTGTCTAGTCCAAAAGGTTTCATCTGCTTTTAATTCGAAAATTCCCGATCTGGGCGAAAATCGTAACATTCTGGCCGTTACAGGCTTTCCACAACGCATATCCCATAAAAAACGCTCCTGCGCTGTTGAAAGTCGCCACTTTCAACAGCTAACGGGTCATAAAATATCGATTTGGGCTGTTGAAAGCGGACAGATTTTCAAAATCGAATTTCTCGGTCATAGAAAATCCGTTTTTCATGTATAAATAGTCGATTGACATCTAGAGAATATAAGCTATCCATTGGTGTTTTCAGATATTCATTTGGAGCTAAGGAAGGGATTGAAAAGTTCCCTTCAAGTTTAAGTATCATTCTTTCCATTTGCAATTCAAAACTCTAAACGGTCCTTTGTGAACAATGTCTGATATGGAACCAAAGATTTGATTTGATGTTGTCAGGCCGGTGGTATCTCCTATGTACCTGCATCACCGAACTCGTATTTGCCACCCCGGATGCCATGAGTGTTGAGCGTGATTTCTGGGTCGGGTTCGAATTACAGTCATATCCTGACATGCATAATCAAGTTTCTATCATTGCCCGCTCTCATTAGCGCATGCCTTGGATTTACCTGATGTGGGATGATCATGTCATGATTACCTTCAGACGTGGATATCACGCACGTGATTCCCTCTTTCTTTCACAACGGCCCGTGGAAAACGCCTCTGTCAACTGTTCACCTTCGCCTTTCACCAGCATGTGATTCTGTGGAAAACCCATGTTAGCTGCGGAAAGTAAACACTTTCAACAGCGCACCCTTTTGTAGAAAACACTCCTTAGCTGCAGAAAGTAAACACTTTCAACAGTGCGCCACATTATAAAAACCGCTTCGTAGCTGTGGAAAGCATGTACTTTTCACAGCGCGCCACATGCGAACTTGACTGTCGGACCTTTTGAAATACACCACTTTCAACAGCGCATTAACTGATGAAAAGTGTGCCTTAACTGTTGAAAGTCGACCCTTTCCACAGCGCACAGTCAACTTTTGTACATTTGTTAGCTGCTGAAAGTGAATTAAGAAAATTTTGAAAAAGAAGACTTCGTGGATCACATTATTTTTTAAGATAAAAATAGAAACCTAAGTTTTGCAACTCAAAAGTGACTTGAAGTTACAACCTATCACCTAAACAAGCAAATAAATCTATCGGTTTATTTGAGGAGTTAACAGGTGCCATCAAGGTTTCAGAATGACAATACATGGTGAATTCGTTCCTAGCCCTTGTACTTATAATGCTCATGATCTGGACTACAAATTGTATAAATCTGTTGAGGAAGCGAGAATCAATGAAGGAATGCATGTCTAATAATATTTCATGCTAACACATCAAGAATTTTGGTGGAGATACTAGAGATTCAAATTGTCATCATCAAAGGGAAGAGAGGTTGTGTTAAGATCTGGAAAAAAATGCACTAATAAGTTTTCTAAGTTTTAATTGTGCCATTATAAAGAATGTGTGCCATTAAAAAGACTCATTTGCATCAAAATATGGTGAAAGCACTCATTCCTTAGATTAAATGATATCTCTTTCTTTTTGGTTAACCTCAAATCTCTAAGCCAATTTTGTATTCTATAAAATTAGAACTTCATGTCAATACACTCTAAGGTAAGAATTGTATTTCTCTTCATTATGCACTAAAATCCTAATAACCTTATGAATTTTCTTTCATAAAACTATATAGAAAAAATATAATTCCTTTTTGATTATACAATATGAAAGATTTCTTTTAATAAAACAAAATTTTATTAAATGTGCTTGCAAAATATAATTCCATTTTGATTATTAATAACTTTATGATTTTTTTTTCATAAAACTATATAGAAAAAATATAACTCCATTTTGATTATACAATATGAAAATTTTCTTTTAATAAAACAAAATTTTATTAAACATCTCCATGGACATTTAATAAGAATATCAACACATAAATCTATGTTTAATAAGACATCATACATAAAAACATATGAAATCTTATGAAACATGTTGAAACATAAAACTATCAATAAAAAAATATATATTAAAATTTTTAATAAGATATAAAAACATGGATTATATTAATTAATCTAAATAACTATAATACATATCCAATTTATTAATTAATCTAAGAATCTATAAATATATTTAATATTATATTTTATTAATAAAATTATATACAAACATAAAATAAGTTTTTTTAATAATTTTTTTTATAACATAAGTAATATATATAAAAGAATAGAATAAGATACTTAGTGATTTTTTTATATGAATTTCAAAATACTTAACTACTTAAATTAATAGTTAATCATTAAAATGATGACTTTATAACTTATAATAAATTATTAAATGTAATTACATTAATGATCATTAAAAAAAAACTATAATATTAAAAAAATGTTTAACATTGTTTTATGATCATTATTAATAATTATTAATACTATAAATTATAGTTTTTATGTTTTTATATGGGCATAGTTAAGGTCTAAGGAATTATATAATTTTTTATGTTTTTATATGGGCATAATTAAGATCTAAGGAATTATAGGAGGAGTCTTAGAGAAGGATTAATGGAGAGTGCAACCACTCATTCATTTTGTTTTGGAAAGATAATATTAGGTTATTTGCCATGATAAAAGTTAAATCGATGAGCTGGGAAAAGATCATATCAACTTATTTACAATGATAAAAGTTGGTAAGTTGATATGTTGAGGATTAGTGTAGCAAAAGTATTTTACTTTTAACATGTAATATGGTTTTTGGTTTCAAAGTTTTTCCAACACTTGTATCTATCCATTGCATTACTAAATGAATTATTTAAAATTAAATTGAAAAGATTAATAATATATTAAATCTTTATTTACCTTCTAGTCATTCATAATGTTTTTAATGGGAAATTTTGTTTCAGATCAAGAGATCTATCTTATCTTTCACTTGACTACAAAGAAATTGTAGAAGTGATGTGGTGGTAAGTAATTATGATAAAAATCAAATTCAAATTCATAATCAACATTTTGTTTTCATATTTGTATTTTATCAAATAAAATAAATAAAACTATTGTAATTAGTGTACATTTTCTAGTATAAGATTAAGTTTAAATAAAATATTTTTTTATTTTAAAAAAAATATGAGTTGAATTATATTAGCTTAAACTCCTTTAACTTTAGATATATGATGTGTTGAAAAAGATCAATTTTTTCTAAATGTAAACCTTTTTTAAAGTTTTCTCAATTTAAAAATAATTTTCACTTAAAAAGATTTGATTCTTCTCAACTCCATCTTAAATACTAAGAAATTACACATCTCTCTAATAATGAACTATAAAATCTTAATGCAAAAACCATCTACCATCTGTTAAAATAAATAATTATATTAATTAACTACAAAATTAAAATTATCATTAAATTAACTTTACGTTGGTTTTTAACGAATATGATTGTAGTTAATCTGTAGGCTCAAGATGGTTAAGGTTAAACTTTTCCTTTGCTATAAAATAGAGCTATACGAATTCAGGTTTCGAGGGTTTGAATCGCTACCCAGGCTTTAAATTAGACCTTCGTTAAAGGAGAGAAACGAACTCAGGTTTTTGTGGTCAGGATTTAATTAAAAAACTCGTTATAAGTGTTGTTGATCGTGTGATTGTCATGGAATTTTTTGTTTTTTTTTAATAATTAGAGATATTTGATGCCCGTACCAGTAAAAAAAAAATATTTCCTATGTTTCGAGTGGAACAGGCTCACATAATTTTATGCCTATGTTATGTGCGTTGTTATCACCATAAGTTTTTCTAATCAAACTCTATATTTTACGATTCCCATTATAGAAATTATGCTAATGAGGTAAGGCACTCAGATATTGCACATCGTGATTCCCATAATTTCTTTTTATCACGCTATGCCTTCATGATTACCTCTATAGAAATTCTAATGTTTCTGCCCACTACCAGAAAAAAAAAGTCTCTCAGTGCTATCGCCATAATATCAACATGATTTATGCTTTTATATTATTTCCTTTATATAAAGCCAATTGAATCAAGGCACTCACAAATTATCTTTCCTCAACAAATACGGTAAACTGTATGATAATATATAATGAAAAATATAAACTTATTAATATATCTCTGTGTACGCTGAAACGAGGGCACGCCATATACATAGTAATGTACCGGCGTCGATTGCTACTATAATCCCAGTCAGAGGAAAGGAAGCCCTAACATTATTCATAAATTATTAAACAGTCAGATGGTATTGTGATAACTTTGAAAACAGGAAATGTCCTTACATGGGAAAGACCATATATAGTAGTCTTCAATTGTAGGTAACAAAGACAGAACTGCAAATTTTGAAGAAAGGTTGGAATTTATGTTTTATGTATTCTTAGATGCTGGGTTGCATCAAAATTTCTAAAGAAGTCTCTTCTTGATTATGAATTTTAGTGACAAAGTTATCCCATGAAAGGCTTCCATTATTAGATGCGTGTTTTCTGGCCCAACTAGATATATACAATAATCCCTGTTTGTATTGTATCGTATTTGATGGCTGAGAATAGAGTTTTGCAGGTTTTGACACAATCAAATATTGTTGTAGTGTCCCATGATTTCATCATTCCACCCTAGAAGTCAATATCTAAAAATAATAGCTTAACGGCCACAAAATGCATCCAATCATTAAAGATCTTATTCAAAAGAGATGCTAATAAAACAACATATATTTAACATCCTGTATGCGATAGTGAATTATTTTTTTATTTCTTGAAACGGTTCGGCTAGCATGTAATGCTCTCTACCAGCCAGGACTACTAATTTCTAATATTCCTCTGAACTCGCAACCATAGTCAGAGAAAAAAAGAAACGGATTAACTGATCATAAAATTCTACAATCAGAATCTCGCAGGCATTATGAACTCTGATCTCTATATATATGTAAACGAAAGTATCCCATATATTAAGGTAATTTTCTCGAAGGAACGGTATCGAAAGGTAAAACTATGAAATCCGCCACCATTAAAACACTAGTACTGCATCCTAGCCTTCGGAAATATACCTGTTTCACAGAAGGATCTTCACGAGCAGACTCTATCAATTGAGATTTAGACTGAAACTCAACGATCATATCCTCAATATAAGTCTTTCTGTTAGAGAAGCTTTTAGAAAGCATTTGTTCGACTTGTCGCTTTGTAATGATGATTTTTACTTAACAGCCCCATTCTTTTCTAAAAGCACCTTATCGTCTGCTGGCTTCAGCGATCGTTCTTCTTGCCCCTTCTCGTTAAAAACTACGCCGTCATTATTTGAAGAAACATCAATACTATTGCTTGGAACCAGAAAGTTGGTGGCAAGAGGTCTCACAGTCTACAACAGCATGGCCATCATTATCCATCAACAGGTCCTTAACAAAGAAAGGAGCTCTGCACTTTAAGATTTTTCCATCGACTTTTTTGATCTTTATGAACTGTTCCTCGATCTCCCTCAACAGTATTCCACGTTCCGATTGCAGACAATTTCCCATTTTAAGAAATATTTCCGGTCTGAAATTTCAGAGCTTCTGCTTTTCTCAATCTTTGTTTTGTTCTTGGTACTATATTCTGGACTCTGATCTCGACAGACAGATCACCTTCTTAAGATCTATAGAGGAGATCTGCGATTGATTGGAGTTTCAAACCCCTACAAAACGTCAAAGCTCTGATATTTCGTTTTGGAAAGTCGAGAAGCGATCCTTGCGCTCTTTAAGGTCGAGAAACTGCTGGCCTGGTTAAAATAATGCAGTGTCATACAAGTTGTTCCTTGCTGGCTGTTACTATCTTGAGTGTTGCGTGAGAACTGCTTCTGTGTAAATCAATAATTAATGACTGTTCAGCTATGGGCTGTATACATAAAACTTAGAAAAGGGTTTACGACGGTTCACACACTTCTTTTAGTCACATCGTGTGATTATGAGATGGATAAGTGTGATTATAGGATGGATAAACTTATGCCCAACATAAATCAATCTTAAGCCCGGACTCTCTTAGCACATAGAAGCACCTGAAGGACGAGGGACGATCAAATAGATTGGGGTTGTCTTCCATCATGAATTTATATTAACATCCAATTTATGGAGTCTCAATAAATTAATATTAAAATATAAATGAAAAAACCCAATTATATATTATATATGGAAGGTCAAAAGCTTCAAAGTTAACCTTTGAAAAGCATGAATAAGCTACCAATTGTAGGTTTAAAAGAAATAAATAGTGGGAGTAATGTCATAGTTTGTAAAATATAACCATGATTTTTCCTTTGATGAAAAGTTATGGATTCGTTATAGGTAGGATAAAATTAAGAAAATAGGTATTTATCAATTCATTATAACTTATAATTAGAATAGAAGTAAGAAAATAATTTATTGTGTAATTTTAGTTGTTATTTATTAATTGTGTTTAAATATGATTTATAATTAATGGAAATAAGTTCATTAATTTTGAGATAAAATTATTGATTAATTATAGTTTGAAAAGAATTAATAAAACATGTTATTGTATTTTATAATTTATAGTTTTTATTTATTAATTGTGTTTAAATATGATTTACAATTGTATGTTTTACTTAATTAGTATATACATTTTTATTTTGCACTATAATTATAAGGAAGGTAATGAAGTAGATTTTTTTTTAACTTTCTATAAATGTTTATTATTTTTTTATTTCATTTTAATTATTGGTTGGTTGGAGAATTTCATCTCAAGTGTTGATAATAATGAGGATTTCATTTTATGTCATTCTTTTAAAGGAAAAGTTATCCATTCATTATAATTTAGATAGAATTAAGAAAATAGGTGATTGTGTAACTTTTAATTGTTATTTATTAATTGTGTTTAAATATTATTTACAATTAATCCAAATAATATCATTAAATTTTAGGTAAAATTATTGATTCATTATAATTTGAATAGAATTAAGAAAATAGGTGATTGTAATTTATAACTTATAGTTATTATTTATTAATTGTGTTTACATGTGAATCACAATTATATGTTTTAGCTAATTAGTATATAGATTTTTATTTTGCACTATGATTACAAGGTAATGTAGTAGATTTTTTCTTAAGTTTCTATAAATATTTATTATTTTTTTATTCCATTTTAATTATTGGTTGGTTGTAGAATTTCATCCCAAGTGTTGCTCATAATCATGACTATTTCAATTTATGTTATTCTCTTTAAGCAAAATTTATAGATTCATTATAATTTTGATAGAATTAAGAAAATTAAGAAAATAGGTGATTGTGTAAGTTTTAACTATTATTTATTAATTATGTTTAAATATGATTTACAATTAATGGAAATAATGTCATTAACTTTGAGGTAAAATTATTGATTCACTGCAGTTTGAATAGAATTAAGAAAATAGGTGATTGTATTTTATAATTTATAATTATTATTTATTAATTGTGTTTAAATATGATTTATAATGCTATGTTTTAGCTAATTAGCATATAGATTTTATTTTTCATTATGATTACAAGAAACATAATGTAGTAGATTTTTTCATAAGTTTCTATAAAATTTTTTATTTTTTTATACCATTTTAATTATTGGTTGGTTGTAGAATTTCATGTGTTGATAATCATGAGAATTTCATTTTATGTCATTCTTTTTGAGGAAAAGTTATGGATTCATCATAATTAGTATAGAAATAAGAAAATAGGTGATTGTGTAACTGTAACATCCATGGTGCACTGAGCGAACTTATTCTTTGAGGAGACTTGCTCGCATGTGACCCTGATTATTATGCTATTAAAACTTTTGATTTTGATTATGAGGCGTTATGGGATGATGATATGTTGTTTTACCGCTATGACATAGATAGGTGCTATTGACTCGGTTTTACTGAGTGTGCAAGATTATGAACCTAGAGGATGCCGAGGCATCGATGGAACCCCTTGGACTCTGGATTGAGTCAGGGAGTGTGCCATTGGGGTTTGATTTCTTTACTGTGATTTTAGTGCATCTGACTGGATGATATGATATGGATATGTTCTCACATGATTTTTTGATGATGTAGGCTGACGATAGCTTGCCGACCAGACTCACATATGGAGTAAAGGGGTCACACATGACTACGAGAGATGTTGAGGGAGAGCTGTGGACAACAGCCCTACCACAACCTACTAGCACTCCCACTGTGGATCGAACTGTAGGTTAAGGATTACCTAGTTCGAGAGGACCCACGATGCCGTGAGGGCAGACTGTGACAGTCGCTCACGATGATTGTAAGGGGCGCGCAATAAGGCGGGGGCCTTATTCCTTAGAAGCCCTTAATCTCCCACATGTTCACCTGGAAGAGTGTTGACTCCAGGGGTTATTGATGTCTACCAATCAATCAAGAGGCGAGTGGCACCCTTGGAGCACGTGGTGCATCCTGAAGGGCACGTCGCGCAAAAGAGACAAAAGAGGCAAGTGGCACCCTTGGAGCACGTGGTGCATCCTGAAGGGCACGTCGCGTGAAAGAAACAAAAGAGGAAAGTGGCACCCTTGGAGAACGTAGTGTATCCTGAAGGGCACGTCATGTTGGTGATGTTAAAGGAACGAACCTAGATGGCCCTAAGATGAATATCTCATTAAGAAATTAAAAAAAATAAAAATGACTCCCCTAATTAAGTGTCGCCCAGTCCATAATATAAGTTCTAAGTTTAAAACTTCGCTAGGAGTAAAATTTTGTCTACCCTTAGGAAAATATTTCTAAAAAAATAAGATGATAAAGTTTAAAATAAAAACCACTTAAGCAATAATTGTGGACTTCATAAATTTTTGGGTAAAATGAAGAGAGTAAGAACTTAAATAAAATCTGTGGATAAAAGGTAAAGAAGAATTTAATTATTTAACTTGTGAAAGTGTAAAAGGATATTAAATTAATAATAAAAGGAAAAGAGGTTAAGTTGCACAACTGTCGTTTTTAGCTCTAACATAAAAAGGGAAAGAGGGGAACTTATGGTAAAAAGAGGGAGGTCAACTCAGTAAAGAATCTGCATTTAAGAACCTTCTAATTTTGAACTGACTTAGCATTTTCATTTTAGGGAAAGCCTTTAAAACATGTCAGGGAATCTAGGGACACCTAGGAGTAAATTTAGGAGTAACTCTAGGTGGGTGAGGGAAATAAGACAAATTAATAAATTAAAGAAAATAATTATTGAGGAAAATGGGGGATGAATGACACTTGTACGAAGGAGAATTTTTAGAAGATTTTTATTAAAACTTAAAGTAAATGAGATTTGGGGAAAAATTGGAAGTTCTAAAACTCTATAAAAGAGAGGAAGGAGGAGCAAGAAAGAGATCGACTGTTAGTGTAACGTTACATTGCTGGATTAGTGACTTGACTGATTTACTTGTGCAGAGTTGGGATTTCCCAGCACGGAGAGGAGTGGTAGCTCAACTTTGCGATGTGATCTAGGAGCTAGAAGTACCCTTTGGAAAGTGTGTGGCCCCTTTCCAGCTCGGGGGGCTAAGGGGGAAGTAGAGTACCCCTAGCGTTGGCTGGGAGGTACCGGTGTAGTCTCGACCGTCGACGTGCAGGAGCGGCACGGAGCGCGTGGACAACACTCGGGGAAGGCGAAAAGGAAATGGTATGTTTCTTGTTGAATGATAAAATGTTGTAGGAATTATGATTTAGATCTGCATTGTGTAGTGGGTAGGTAAACTACTTGTTTGTCTTGCCCCTCATGCATTTGACCCGACCATTTTAAATTTATTAAAAGTGAATATTGACTTATGTTTATTACCATTCCAGTGGCAGCGATTGAGTAACAGAGAATTTAGATATAATGATGTGTGGTATGGGTATTTTGGCCCAAAATAAATAACTTCATGTCTGTATTTTTCTTTTTATAATTGGTATTCAAGCATTGGGCAACCATTGGATCCCTGTCTGCATCTTCATGTTTGCATCCTGAAGCTAGAGAAACACTGAATTTCTGAGTTGCGTATTGTTTGCACCCATGCATATCTAATTTCATGGATAGATCGCCATTGTTGTAAACCCTGGAACATAAATGAAGTGATTGAGTCTGTCGGGTTGATGTAATCCGGTTAAATTATAAGTCTTCGTAAGGTGTACACCTGCATGTCCGCATTCAAGATTAGATAGCGACTTTTGTAAAGCCAGAAATGAAATAAATTGAAATGGGTTATTGTTATCTAATGTTGGCAGTGTTGTTTTTGCTTTGGAGGTTTCCCCCTTCTTCCTGTGGCCCATTGAGCGTGAGCCCACCTTTGCCTGCATTTTTTTTTTATCCTGTTAATATGATTCCCTATTGGACTGTGTGTTGTTTCCATCCTAGAGTTGTTATCTCCATTTTCTTCTTGGCCAAACGTGCACAGTGCTTGTGCCTAATAAATTTGGCAGCAGACCATTTGCCTTCGGAAGAACCGGTACAATGAACGCTATTCATTTGGACAACATATAAAAATAAATTTTCCCTTTCTGGCGTGCATGTACAACGAGTTGTTATCCCATGGATGATATCCCTCATGCCTTTACTCCGTAGACTTACACTATTAAATTACTGTATTGTTATATGGAATTTGTTCCATGATTTTATCTTTTTATTTAAAAAAAAATATATATACATATATTTAAACCTTTAGGGCCTTAGAGTTTTTAGCGCTGCGATTTACTTTACTATCGATTTTGCTTATGTGCAGCCACTCCTTACCATGCGACAACCACCTCATGCCTTTATGAATGGCATTGACCAACGCATGAACCCGTTATACCAGGACACCACTATCACTCCTGCGTTAAGTGGCGAACCTTTTAATCCTAACAGCTCTATTAATCTCGCAATGATATTTTTGACTTGATAGTGTTGTTTAATAGCATTCCAGTACGTGGATTAGAGCAAGGTGAATTCCTTTAACCCTTAACGGCTTCCATTTCTACCTTGAACGACTCTCCCTTGACAACCGCCTTCACTTACCCATTTCCTGACTTCAGTTGCTAATTTTGAAAGATAATTGAAAAAGGATTCTTTTTTTTTATATTAAAATTAGAGATGAAAGGAAGGTATTTACTGATTACTGTCTTCAGCTGCTATTTATAAAAAGTAGTGAAAAATGAATGCTTTCTTTTTATTATTCAGTTTATAGAGGAAATGAATGTTTATAAAAGTAGCAATCTAGCTGAAAAAGTATGTTTCCTAGATGGTGAGTTTTATTTATTTAAAGAAGGGATTTATTTCTTTCATTTATTTATTAACGAAGGAATTTGCTTTATGTCTTCATTTAAAGAAGGAAACAATTTATGTATTAGATCGTTGTTGTAAAATATAAAGGTAATGTCATTATAATATATTGTCTTGAATTATGTAAGAGTAATGTTCTTGTAATATAAATTAAAAGGTAATGTTAGGGTTAGATAACATATAATTATAATGTTGTAGTTATTTTAAATTGCAAAGTTATTGTAATAATATTTAATGGCATTGTTACTTTACTGTAATTTATTGTTATGGTTATATGTAAGGAGTAATGTCATTGTAATATATTGTTGAAATATGTAAGGGTAATGTTATTTCAATATAAAATAAAATGTAATGTTAGTGTTAGATATCATATAAAATGTAATGACATTGTTATTTTATCATAATTCTAGATATTGAATTTTATTGTTATTGATGACTTATAAAATGTAAGGTTTCTTGAACTAAGTACCATAAATTATTATGAATTAGTAAATGAGGATCGTTGTTCATTTTAAATAATGTTGAACTTGGTGGGTTGTTGTCTGAGTCCGTCTGTCTTGCGCCTTTCATAGAGGATGTGGTCGTTCATTTAATTATTGTTGTACTTGGTTGTAATCATTTAAATGCTTGGTCTACTTGTGTCGGGCAGGATGTAGACACCTCCATGTTCCTCATAACAGTCACCAGCCCTAAGACCTTAAATGGTTAAAATCGATGGGAACCTAGGCTTGAGCGTTCCTTATGTGTCTCGGAGGTCCTAACCATTGCAGGGTAAGATGGGCGGGTAGTCAGTCTTATTGTTTGTCTGTTGATTGTTTTTCATTGCTTGCAGATGTTGATGTGCATCTTAGATCTTTATGTTGATATCGCAATTGTATGCGTCATGATTCGTCATCATGTGGCGGCGCAGGGTATAATGTCTTGTTACCCTTGTACACATGCACACACACAAAAAAAAAATTTCACTTGTTTTAAGAGGTTTGTCGTCATGACGAGGAGGATCATTACATATGGTATCAGAGCGAGTTCAACCCGCGACCTGGGATCGCTACAACATTCGTTGACATGATTGGATTATACTGTTGTGAATCGATTTGATTGTGTGCGTGAAGGTAATCATGGTTAGAGGATGCCGCGGAGGCAGTCGATGGGGTGTTAGGGGAGGATGAGCGACACCTCCAGTAGCATCCACACCGGAGGGGTCTAACCCCCAGGGAGATGAGCAGGTTCTCGAGTAGGAGAAGATAGCAGTTGGCGATGTAATCAGAATGATGAGATCCTTTCAGCACATGTCTGAGGCACTGATCAGCCGTTTGGACAGAGATGAGGCCAGGGCACCAGCACCCACTGAGGTTCCGCCGTGCGCACCGGCCGTTACTGGTAGCAGTCACCGTGAGCTCGAGAAAGTCAAATTTCCCGAGTTCTTTGGTGCCCCGGACGGCGCAACCGTCGAGGCATGGTTGGAGAACATGGCGATGTGCTTCACACTTCGTGATTATACCTCCAACATGAAGGTCTTGATGGCAGTCTTTCAACTGAAGGGGGGCGCTCTTTTATGGTGGAAGATGCTCCTACCGCAGCTAAACATGGAAGTTGAAGACATGTCATGGGAACTGTTCGAGGAATGGTTACGAGAGAGGTACCTTTAAGAGGAAGCGTCATCTCAATGACGTCAATGCCTTACGACAAGGAGGTCGTACGGTTCCCGAATACGAGGCTCGTTTTATGGAGTTGCTCTGGTATGATCCACACCTTAACAGCGAGAAACATAAGGTCAATAGGTTCATATTCGGCCTTAACGGTAGCCTACGTGCAAAGGTTAGGATTTTGACGCCTCAAACCTTGCACGATGCCATCCAAAAGGGCCTTATAGCAGAGGAGGAGCTTATCAGTGGGGGTCAGACCAGGACTCTAGTGAGACCAGCAGGGCAGGTTCCATTTGGAACACAGCAGCACCAAACACCAGCGATACATACGTCGAGATATCGTGGCTTCCAGAGGGGATCCACTTTCACTACATCCCGACGATCGATGCCTCAGCAGCGAGAACCTTACCGAGGACTGCAGCATCAGCAACAACGTTTCTCACAGCAACAACAGTTTAGGCTTGTTCAGCAGAACAGACTAGGGTCCCAGGCCGGTGGGCCGTCATCTTCTACTTCGGGTACCAAGACTACTAGGTCGAAGAAGAGGTGTTGGACGTGTGGGGAGCCACACTACCAGCGCGACTGCCCTGTGGAGAGGACCAGATAATCTGGATCAGTCGGACCCACTACTGTGGGAGATATGGGCAAGGCCCATCGGATTCATGCAGTTATGAATAATAGCCAGGTAGAGCACCAGTCGACTGTTCTCGAGACGACAGGTATTGTCGCTGACCAGACCCTTAGTATTTTGATATATCCCGGCGCTACCGAGAGTTTCATTTCTGGTGCAACGCTAAAAAGGATTAAGGTAAAGGCATTCAAATAGGATGAGTTTAGCTTCGTGGAGATGGCTTCTAGAGCCAAACAAAATTTTGGAGGAAAGGTTACGGGATGTGCCCTTAACCTGGGAGAGTTTGTCACGAGGGCCAACTTGTACGTCACAATCTTAGGATCTTATGATGTCGTGATTGGTATGGATTGGTTGGAGTCGCATGAGGCGATACTCAACTGTAATACAAAATGGTTGAGCTTGTTCGATGACGAGGGACAGAGACGTGTGATTGTAGGACAGAACCAGGGAGTTTCCCTGAGGTTCGTCTCTTCTTTACAGTTATGGAAGAGTATGTGCAAGGCGTGTAAGCTTTATGCGATCCTTGCGCTAAATGAGAAGGGAGTAGTGGAAGGTCTAGAACACCTTCCGGTGGTGAAGGAGTTTGAAGACATATTTCCAGAGGAGTTACCTGGGATGCCGCCGAATAGGGAATTGGAGTTTACCATAGACCTGAAACCGGGGACCGAACCGATAGCAAGAACGCCTTATCAGATGTTGACCCCAGATTTGCAAGATTTGAAAATGCAACTGAAGGAGTTGCTAAACTTGGGACTAATACGTCCTAGTGTGTCACTGTGGGGTGCACCTATTATTTTCATATGAAAGAAGGACGGATCGTGGAGGCTTTTCATTGACTACCATCAACTAAACAAGGCTACGATCAAGAATCAATATCCTTTACCGAGAATTGATGATCTGTTCAATCAAATGAAGGGTGCGGCGATGTTCTCCAAGATCGATTTGCAATCAGGGTATCACCAGTTACGGATCAAGGAGGATGACGTCCCTAAGACCGCATTTAAGATGAGGTTTGGACACTACGAGTTTACTGTTTTACCGTTTGGACTGACAAACGCCCCAGGGGTATTTATGAGTTTGATGAACGAGGTGTTCCATGAGTACTTGGACGAGTTCCTCCAAGTATTCATTGATGATATTTTGATCTACTCTCGGATGATGGAGGAGCATGACGAGCACTTGCGCTTGGTACTATAGTGTCTATGAGAGCACAAATTGTATGGGAAGTTGTCGAAATTCTCTTTTTATCAATTAAGGATTCACTACTTAGGGCATGTCATCACCAGCGAAGGTATCGTCATGGATCCAGCCAAGGTTGAGGGTATTATGGAATGGTCTGCGCCGACGAATGTCACGGAAGTGCATAGATTTATGGGTTTAGCAGGATACTATCGACAGTTTGTCGAGGGATTTTCGAAGATAGCAAATCCAATCACGGAATTGCAGAAGAAAAATAAGAAGTTTGTTTGGACCCAGAAATGCGTGGAAGCATTTCGGATGCTTAAGGATTTGCTAACAATAGTGATGATACTAAAGGTCCCTGCCATGGACGAGGACTTCTTGGTATGCACTGACACATCCAAGGAAGGCTTAGGCAAAGTCTTGATGCAAGACAGACGAGTGATTGCTTACATTTCAAGGAAACTAAGAAGGCATGAAGAAAACTACGAAACGCACGATTTGGAGTTATTAGCTATCGTATATGCCTTGAAGGTTTGGAGACACTACCTTGTTGGATGAAAATTTGAACTAAATATTGACCATTGTGGACTACAACACATCTTTATGCAAAGCAACCTGAACGCGCGACAATGACGTTGCTCGGAATTTCTTAGCGAGTATGACTTTGAAATTTCTTACATAAAGGGAACAGTGAACCGAGTGGCGGATGCATTGAGTCGGAGACCATGCATCGTTTTGGTGTTGCCTCTTCAGATGAATCTACATGAAAATATTTTAGCTTTACAGCGTGACGATGACTGGTACAAAGAGGTCGAGGGTTTTATCGGAAAAAACACAATGATGGTACCACGATTTGAGGGATTTTCATTTGATAGCGATGGCTTATTGAGGTTTAAAGGTCGGATCTACGTACCACCAAACGATGATTTGAGGATGTTGATCCTAAGAAAGGATCATAGAGTAGTATGCATGGCTCATCCGGGAGTCACGAAGATGAGGGAAAACCTTAAACCCTTATTCTTCTGGAAGGGAATGAAGGTCGACATAGTCAACTATGTGGCCAGATGTCTAGAATGTCAGCAGGTAAAGGCTGAACATAGACACCCAGAAGGATTACTACAACCACATGCCATTCAAGAATCGAAATGGGAGGTTATTTCGATGGATTTCATTGTTGGATTGCCACTGATGGCGAGGAGACATGACTCGATTTTCATAGTAGTAGACACTCTGACTAAGAGTGCTCACTTTATTCCTATGCGTACGACGTATCAGGCACCTGACATTGCTAGAGTATTCATCAGTGAGATTGTGAGGCTGGATGGCATGCCTAAGAGGATTATATCCGATCGAGGATCAGTGTTTACTAGACGATTTTGGATGAGTTTCCAAGAGGCCTTGGGAACACAACTTAACTTTAGTACTGCGTATCACCCAGAGAATGATGGGTAGACCGAACGAATGAACCAAACCTTGGAGGACATGTTGCGCATGAACGTGATGGACCAAAAAAAGAATTGGGAAGAATTCTTGCCACTAGTGGAGTTCACTTACAACAATAGTTACCAGAGCACCATTAAGATGGCACCTTTCAAGTTTCTTTACGGGCGACCATGTCGAACACCCTTGAGTTGGGACCAGAAGTGATCTAAGAAATGGAAGAACAAATGCAAACCATAAGACAAAGGATTAAAGAAGTGTAGGATTGACAAAAGAGTTATGCCGATGCGCACCGAGTCGACCATAGTTACGAGGTCGGTGATTGAGTCTTCTTGTAGGTTAAACCACATAAGAGTTCGATCAAGTTTGGAAAGGGAGATAAACTCTCTCCTAGGTTCGTGGGACCCTTCGAGATTGTGGAGATAAAGGGGCCCGTGGCCTATCGACTAGCCTTGCCTGACTCATTGAGGCGTATGCACGATGTTTTTCATGTATATGTTTTGAGACATTATATTAGTGATACTACACATGTTATTGACATGAGTTCCTTGTAGGTATCGAATGAGGGGGCGCTGACGGCTGAGCCGGTCCACATCTTGGATCATCGCATTTGAAAGCTACAACATCGAACACTAGATTAGGTCAAGGTCCAGTGGGACAATTATAGTCCGCACTCGGCAACCTGGGAGGACGCATATGATATGCGCCAACAGTTTCCATTTTTGTTTGATAGATAGACATATGATACTATGATACACTTTATTTCAGCATTTATACTGTGAAACTTCGGGATGGAGTTTAGACCAAGAGGGGTGTATGTAACATCCCGCTCTGGCACACTGAGCAAACTTATTCTTTGAGGAGACATGCTCGCAAGTGATCCTGATTATTATGCTATTACAAGTTTTGATTTTGATTATGAGGCGTTATGGGATGATGACATGTTGTTTTACCTCTTTGACATAGACAGGTGCTATTGACTCAGTTTTACTGGGTGTGCAGGATTATGAACCTAGAGGATGTCGAGGCATCGATGGAACCCCTTGGACTCTGGATCGAGTCAGGGAGTGTGCCATTGGGGTTTGATTGCTTTACTGTGATTTTAGTGCATCTGACTATATGATATGATATGGATATGTTTTGAAATGATTTGTTGATGATGTAGGCTGACGATAGCTTGTCGACCAGACTCACATATGGAGTAAAGGGGTCACACATGACTACCAGAGATGTTGAGGAAGAGGTGTGGACAATAGCATTGCCACATCCAACTAGCACTCCCACCATGAATCGAACTATAGCTTAATGATTACCTAGTTTGAGTGGACCCACGATGTTGTGAGGGCAGACTGTGACAGTCGCTCACAATGATTCTAAGGGGCGCGCAATAAGGCGGGGGCCTTATTCCTTAGAAGCCCTTAGTCTCCCACACGTTCACCTGGCGGAGTGTTGACTCTAGGGGTTATTGATGTCTACCAATTAGCCAAGAGGCGAGTGGCACCCTTGGAGCACATGGTGCATCCTGAAGGGCACATTGTGCAAAAGAGACAAAAGAGGCGAGTGGAACCCTTGGAGCACGTGGTGCATCCTGAAGGGCACGTTGCGCAAAAGAAACAAAAGAGGTGAGTGGCACCCTTAGATCACATAGTTCGTCCTGAAGGGCACGTCACGTTGGTGATGTGAAAGGAACGAACCTAGATGGCCCTAAGATGAATATCTCATTAAAAAATTAAAAAAAAAAATGACTCCCCTAATTAAGTGTCGCCCAGTCCAGAATATAAGTTCTAAGTTTAAAACTTCACTAGGGGTAAAAAAATTTCTACCCTTAGGAAAATATCTCTAAAAAAATAAAATGATAAAGTTTAAAATAAAAACCACTTAAGCAATAATTGTGAACTTCATAAATTTTTGGGTAAAATGAAGAGAGTAAGAACTTAAATAAAATCTGTGGATAAAAGGTAAAGAAGAATCTAATTATTTAACTTGTGAAAGTGTAAAAGGATATTAAATTAATAATAAAAGGAAAAGAAGTTAAGTTGCACAACTATCATTTTTAGCTCTAACATAAAAAGGGAAAGAGGGGAACTTATGGTAAAAAGAGGGAGGTCAACTTAGTAAAGAATATGCATTTAAGAACCTTCTAGATTTGAACTGACTTAGCATTTTCATTTTAGGGAAAGCCTTTAAAACATGTGAGGAAATCTAGGGACACCTAGGAGTAAATTTAGGAGTAACTCTAGGTGGGTGAGGGAAATAAGACAAATTAATAAATTAATGAAAATAATTATTGAGGAAAATGGGGGATGAATGATACTTGTACGAAGGAGAATTTTTAGAAGATTTTTATTAAAACTTAAAGTAAATGAGATTTAGGTAAAGATTGGAAGTTCTAAAACTCTATAAAAGAGAGGAAGGAGGAGGAAGAAAGGGATTGGTTGTTAGCGTAACGTTACGCTGCCGGATTAGTGACTTGACTGATTTACTTGTGGGGAGTTGGGATTTCCCAGCTCGAAGAGGAGTGGTAGCTCAACCTTGCGAGGCGATCTGGGAGCTATAAGTACCCTTTGGAAAGTGTGTGGCCCCTTTGTGGCTCGGGGGGCTAAGGGGGAAGTAGAGTACCCCTAGCATTGGCTGGGAGGTACCGGTGTAGTCTCGACGGTCGGCGAGTAGGAGCGACATGGAGCGTGCGGACAAAACTCGGGGAAGGTGAAAAGGCAATGGTATGTTTCTTGTTGAATAATAAAATGTTGTAGGAATTATGATTTAGATCTGCATTGTGTAGTGGGTAGGTAAACTACTTGTTTGTCTTGCCCCTAATGTGTTTGACCTGACCATTTTAAATTTATTAAAAGTGAATATTGACTTATGTTTATTACCATTCTAGTGGCAGCGATTGAGTGAACGAGAATTTAGATATAATGATGTGTGGCATGGGTATTCTGGCCCAAAAGAAATAACTTCATGTCTATATTTTTCTTTTTATAATTGGTATTTTGGCTTTGGGCAACCATTGGATCCCTGTCTGCATCTTCATGTTTCCATCCTGAAGCCGGAGAAACACTGAATTTATGAGTTGCGTATTGTTTTCACCCATGCATATCTGAATCCATCGATAGATTGTCCTTGCTGTAAAGCCTGGAACATAAATGAAGTGATTGAGTCTGTCACGTTGATGCAATCCGGTTAAATTATAAGTCTGCGTAAGGTGTACACCTGCACGTCCGAATTCAAGATTAGATAGCGACTGTTGTAAATCCGGAAATGGAATAAATTGAAATGGGTTATTGCGATCTAATGCTGGCGGTGTTGTTTTTTCTTTGGAGGTTTCCTCCTTCTTCCTGTGGCCCATTGAGCCTAAGCCCACCTTTGCCTGCATTTTTTTTATCCTGTTAATACGATTCCCTATTGGACTGTGTGTTGTTTCCATCCTGGAGTCGTTATCTCCCTTTTTTGCTTGGCCAAACATGCACAGTGCTCACTCCTAATAAATTTGGCAGCGGACCATTTGCCTTCGGAAGAACCGGTACAATGAACGCTATTCATTTGGACAACATATAAAAATAATTTTTCCCTTTCTGGTGTGGATGTACAGCGAGTTGTCATCCCATGGATGACAACCCTCATGCCTTTACTCCATAGAATTACACTATTAAATCATTGTATTGTTATATGGAATTCATTACACGATTTTATCTTTTTATTTAAATTTTTTTTTATAAACATACATTTAAACCTTCGGGGCCTTAGAGTTTCCAGCGTTGTTATTTACTTTACTATCTATTTTTCTTATGCACAACGACTCCTTACCATGCGACAGCCACCTCGTTCCTTTATGAATGGCATTGACCAATGCATGAACCCGTTATACCAGGACACCACTGTCACTCCCGCATTAAGTGGCGAACCTTTTAATCCTGACAGCTCTATTAATCTGGCAATGATATTTTTGACTTGATAGCATTGTTTAATAGCATTCCAGTTTGTGTATTAGAGCAAGGTGAATTCCTTTAACCCTTAACGGCTTCCATTTCTTCCTTGAATGGTTCTCCCTTGACAACCGCCTTCACTTACCCATTTCCTGACTTAAGTTGCTAATTTTGAAAGATAATTGAAAAATGATGCTTTTTTTTTTTATATTAAAATTAGAGATGAAAGGAAGGTATTTACTGATTACTGTCTTCAAATGCTATTTATAAAAAGTAGTGAAAAATGAATGATTTATTTTTATTATTCAATTTAGAGAGGAAATGAATTTTTATAAAAGTAGGAATTCAGCTGAAAAAGGATGTTTCCTAGATGGTGAGTTTTATTTATTTAAAGAAGGGATTTATTTCTTTCATTTATTTATTAACGAAGGAATTTGCTTTATGTATTCATTTAAAGAAAGAAACTCTTTATGTATTAGATCGTTGTTGTAAAATATAAAGGTAATGTCATTATAATATATTGTCTTGAATTATGTAAGAGTAATGTTCTTGTAATATAAATTAAAAGGTAATGGTAGGGTTAGATAACATATAATTGTAATGTTGTAGTTATTTTAAATTACAAAGTTATTGTAATAATATGTAATGGCATTGGTACTTTACTGTAATTTATTGTTATGGTGATATGTAAGGAGTAATGTCATTGTAATATATCGTTGAAATATGTAAGGGTAATGTTATTTCAATATAAAATAAAATGTAATGTTAATGTTAGATATCATATAAAATGTAATGACATTGTTATTTTATCATAATGCTATTGAATTTTATTGTTATTGATTACTTATAAAATGTAAGGTTCCTTGAACTAAGTACCATAAATTATTATGAATTAGTAAATGAGGATGGTTGTTCATTTTAAATAATGTTGAAGTTGGTGGGTCGTTGTTTGAGTCCTTCTGTCTTGCGCCTTCTATAGAGGACATGGTCGTTCATTTAATTATTGTTGTACTTGGTTGTAATCATTTAAATGCTTGGTCTACTTGTGTCGGGCGGGATGTAGACACCTCCATGTTCCTGAGAATAGTCACCAACCCTAAGACCTTAAATGGTTAAAATTGATGGGAACCTGGGCTTGAGCATTGATTATGTGTCTTGGAGGTCCTAACCATTGTAGGGTAAGACGGATGGGTAATCAGTCTTATTATTTGTCAGTTGATTTTTTTTCATTGCTAGCAGATGTTGATGTGCATATTAGATCTTTATGTTGATATCGCAGTTTTATGTGTCATAATTCGTCATCATGTGGCGGCGTAGAGTATAATGTCTTGTTACCCTTGTACACGCGCACACACACAAAAAAACATTGCCCTTGTTTTAAGAGGTTTTCCATCGTGACAAGGAGGATTGTTACATATGGTATCAAAGCGGGTTCAACCTGCGACCTGGGATCGCTACGGATTTCATTGACATGATTGGATTATACTATTGCTAATCGAGTTGATTGTGTGTGTTCAGGTAATCATGGTTATAGGACGTCGCGGAGGAAGACGACGGGGTGTTAGGGGAGGAGGCGTGACGCCTCCAGTAGCATCCACACCAGAGGGGTCTAACCCCTAGGGAGATGAGTAGGTTCTCGTGTAGGAGAAGATAGTAGTTGGAAATGTTATCAAAATGATGAGATCCTTTCAGCGCATGTCTGAGGAACTGATCATCCGTTTGGACAGAGATGAGGCTGAGGCACCGACACCCGCTGAGGTTCCTCCGCACGCACCGACCATTACTGGTAGCATTCAACGTGAGCTCAAGAAAGTCAAATTTCTCGAGTTCTTTGGTGCCCCAGACAACGCAACCGTCAAGGCATGGTTGGAGAACATGGAGATGTGCTTCGCACTTCATGATTATACCTCCAACATGAAGGTCCACATGGTGGTATTTCAACTGAAGGGGAGAACTCTTCTATGGTGGAAGACACTCCTACCGCAGCGAAACATGGCCGCCGAAGACGTGTCATGGGAACTGTTCAAGGAACAGTTCCGAGAGAGGTACCTTTCAGAGGAATTCATCGAGAATCAACTCAATGAGTTCAATGCCTTACGACAGGGAGGTCATACGGTGCCTGAGTACAAGGCCCGTTTTATGGATCTACTCCGGTATGCTCCACACCTTAACAACAAGAAACTTAAGGTCAATAGGTTCATATTCGGCCTTAACGACAACCTGCGTGCAAAGGTTAGGATTTTGATGCCTCAAACCTTGCATGATGTCGTCCAAAAGGCCCTCATAGCAGAGGAGGAGCTTATCAGTGGGGGTTAGACCAGGACTCCAGCAAAACCAGCAGGGCAGGTTTCATCTGGAACATAGTAGTGCTAGACACCAACGATACATACGTCGGGATATCGTGGCTTCTAGAGGGGATCCACTTTCACTACAACCCGACAATCGACGCCTCAGCAGGGGGCACCTTACCGAGGACCGCAGCATCAACAACAACGTCGCCTGTAGCAGTAGCAGTTTAGTCTTGTTCAGTAGAACAAACCAGGGTTCCAGGCCGATGGGCCGTCATCTTCTACTTTGGGTACCAGGAATACTGGGCTGAAGAAGAGGTGTTGGACATGTGGGGAGCCACACTACCAGCGTGACTTCCCTGTGGAGAGGACCAGAGCGTCCGGATCAGCTAGACCCACTATCGTAAGAGATATGGGCAAGGCCCATCGGATTCATGCATCGGTGAATAATATCCAAGCAGAGCACCAATCGACTCTGCTTGAGACGACAGGTATTGTCACTGACCAGACCCTTAATATTTTGATAGATCTCGGTGCTACCAAGAATTTCATTTCCGGTGAAATGCTAAAAAGGATTAAGGTAAAGGAAGTCAAACAAGATGAGTTTAGCTTCATGGAGATGGCTTCTAGAGCCAAACAAAAGGTTGGAGGAAATGTTACGGGATGTGCCCTTAACCTGGGAGATTTTTTCACGAGGGCCAACTTGTATGTCACGATCTTAGGATCTTATGATGTCGTGATTGGTATGGATTGGTTGGAGTCGCATGAGGCGATACTCAACTGTAAGAAAAAACGATTGAGCTTGTTCTATGACGAGGGACAGAGACATGTGATAGTAGGACGGAACCGGGGAGTTTCCCTGAGGTTCGTCTCTTCCATACAGTTACGGAAGAATATGTTCAAGGGGTGCGAGCTTTATGCGATCCTTGCACTAAACAAGATGGGAGTAGCGGAAGGTCTAGAACACCTTCCGGTGGTGAAGGAGTTTGCA
>ML781385.1:236130-249042 GCA_009831015.1 Picea engelmannii | reverse complement strand
GAATGAAGGCCGACATATTCAACTATGTGGCCAGATGTCTAGAATGTTAGCAGGTAAAGACTAAACATAGACACCTAGCAGGATTACTACAACCACATGCCATTCCAGAATCAAAATGGGAGGTTATGTCGATAGATTTCATTGTTGGAATACCACTGCTGGCGAGGAGACATGACTCGATTTTCGTAGTAGTAGACACTCTGACTAAGAGTGCTCACTTTATTCCTGTGCGTACGACGTATCAGGCACCTGACATTGCTAGAGTATTCATCAATGAGATTGTGAGGCTGCATGGCGTGCCTAAAATGATTATATCTAATCGAGGATCGGTGTTTACCAGACGATTTTGGACGAGTTTCCAAAAGGCCTTGGGAACCCAACTTAACTTTAGTACTACGTATCACCCAGAGACGTACGAGTAGACCAAATGAACGAACCAAAACTTGGAGGACATGTTGCGCATGAACGTGATGGACCAACAAAAGAGTTGGGAAGAATTCTTGACACTAGTGGAGTTCGCTTACAACAACAGTTACTAAAGCACCATTAAGATGGAACCTTTCGAGTTTCTTTACGGGCGATCGTGTCGGACACCCTTGAGTTTGGATCAGCTTGAGGATAGGGTCCTGGTGGGACCAGAAGTGATCTAAGAAATGGAAGAACAAATTCAAACCATAAGACAAAGGATTAAAGAAGCGCAGGATCGAAAAAAGAGTTAGGACGATGCGCACCAAGTCGACCGTAGTTACGAGGTCAGTGATCAAGTCTTCTTGCGGGTTAAACCGCATAAGAGTTTGATCAAGTTTGGAAAGGGAGATAAACTCTCTCCTAGGTTCATGGGACCCTTCGAGATTGTGAAGAGAAAGGGGCCCGTGGCCTATCAACTAGCCTTGCCTAATTCCTTGAGGCGTATGCACGATGTTTTTAATGTATCTGTTTTGAGACATTATATTAGTGATCCTACACATTTTATTGACATGAGTTCCTTGCAGTTATCAGATGAGAGGGTGCTCACGGTTGAGCTGGTCCACATCTTGGATCATCACATTCGAAAGCTACGACGTCGAACGGGAGATCAGGTCAAGGTCTAGTAGGACAAAAATAGTCTGCACTCGGCAACCTGCGAGGACGCGTATGATATGCACCGATAGTTTCCATTTTTGTTTGATAGATAGACATATGATACTGTGATACACTTTATTTTGGAATTTATACTGTGACACTTCAGGATGGAGTTTAGACCAAGAGGGGGTGTACGTAACATCCTTCTCTGGCGCACTGAGCAAACTTATTCTTTGAGGAGACTTGCTCGCAAGTGATCTTGATTATTATGCTATTAAAACTTTTGATTTTGATTATGAGGCGTTATGTGATGATGACATGTTGTTTTACCGCTTTGACATAGACAAGTGCTATTGAATCGGTTTTACTGAGTGTGCAGGATTACAAACCTAGAGGATGTTGAGGCATCGATGGAACCCCTTGGACTCCAGATCGAGTCAAGGAGTGTGCCATAGGGGTTTGATTGCTTTACTGTGATTTTAGTGCATCTGACTGGATGATATGATATGGATATGTTCTGACATGATTTTTTTATGATGTAGGCTGATGATAGCTTGTCGACCAGACTCACATATGCAGTAAAGGGGTCACACATGACTACCAGAGATGTTGAGGGAAAGGTGTGGACAACAGCCCTGCAACAGCCTACTAGCACTCCCACCGTGGATCGAACTGTAGGTTAACGATTACCTAGTTTGAGAAGACCCACGATGTCGTGAGGGAAGACTGTGATAGTCACTCACGATGATTCTAAGAGGTGCATAATAAGGCGGGGGCCTTATTCCTTAGAATCCCTTAGTCTCCCACACGTTCACCTGGCGGAGTGGCACCCTTGGAGCACGTAGTGCATCCTGAAGGGCATGTCGCACGAAAGAAACAAAAGAGACGAGTGGCACCCTTGGAGCACATGGTGCGTCCTGAAGGGCACGTCGCACGAAAGAAACAAAAGAGGCGAGTGGCACCCTTGGAGCACGTAGTGTGTCCTGAAGGGCACGTCGCATTGGTGATTTGAAAGGAACAAACCTAGATGGCCCTAAGATGAATATCTCATTAATAAATCGAAAAAAGAAAATGACTCCCTTAATTAACTGTCGCACAGTCCAGAATATAAGTTCTAAGTTTAAGACTTTGCTCGGGGTAAAATTTTCTCTACCCTTAGGAAAATATCTCTAAAAAAATAAAATGATAAAGTTTAAAATAAAAACCACTTAAGCAATAATTGTGGACTTCATAAATTTATGGGTAAAATGAAGAGAGTAAGAACTTAAATAAAATATGTGGATAAAAGGTAAAGAAGAATTTAATTATTTAACTTGTGAAAGTGTAAAAGGATATTAAATTAATAATAAAAGGAATAGAGGTTAAGTTGCACAACTACCATTTTTAGCTCTAACATAAAAAGGGAAAGAGAGGATCTTATGGTAAAAAGAGGGAGGTCAACTTAGTAAAGAATTTGCATTTAAGAACATTCTAATTTTGAACTCACTTAGCATTTTCATTTTAGGGAAAGCCTTTAAAACATGTAAGGGAATCTAGGGACACCTAGGAGTAAATTTAGGAGTAACTCTAGGTGGGTGAGGGAAATAAGACAAATTAATAAATTAAAGAAAATAATTATTAAGGAAAATGGGGGATGAATGACAGTTGTACGAAGGAGAATTTTTAAAAGATTTTTATTAAAACTTAAAGTAAATGAGATTTAGGGAAAGATTGGAAGTTCTAAAACTCTATAAAAGAGAGGAAGGAGGAGGAATAAAGGGATCGACTATTAGCATAACATTATGCTGTCGGATTAGTGACTTGACCGATTTACTTGTGGGGAGTTGGGATTTCCCAGCTTGGAGAGGAGTGGTAGCTGGACCTTGCGAGGCGATCTAGGAGCTAGAAGTACCCTTTGGAAAGTGTGTGGCCCCTTTGCGGCTCGGGGGGCTAAGGGGGAAGAAGATTACCCCTAGCGTTGGCTGGGAAGTACCGCTGTAGTCTCAATGGTCGGCGAGCAGGATCATCATGGAGCGCGCGGACAACAGTCGGGGAAGGCGAAAAGGCAACATTATGTTTCTTGTTGAATGATAAAATGTTGTAGGAATTATGATTTAGATCTGCATTGTGTAGTGGGTAGGTAAACTGCTTGTTTGTCTTGCCCCTGATGCATTTGACCTGACTATTTTAAATTTATTAAAAGTGAATATTGACTTATGTTTATTACCATTCAATTGGCAGCGATTGAGTGACAAAGAATTCAGATATAATGATGCGTGTCATGGGTATTCTGGCTGAAAAGAAATAACTTCATGTCTATATTTTTCTTTTTATAATTGGTATTCTGCCGTTGGGCAACCATTGGATCCATGTCTGCATCTTCATGTTTGCATCCTGAAGTCAGAGAAACAATTAATTTTTGAGTTGCATATTGTTTGCACCCATGCATGTCTGAATTCATGGATAGATCACCCTTGTTCTAAATCTTGGAACATAAATGAAGTGATTGAGTCTATCGCATTGATACAATCTGATTAAATTATAAGTTTGCGTAAGGTGTACACCTGCACATCCGCATTCAAGATTAGATAATGACTATTGTAAAGTCGAAAACGAAATAAATTGAAATGGGTTATTGCAATCTAATGTTGGCGGTGTTCTTTTCACTTTGGAGGTTTCCTCCTTCTTCCTGTGGCCCATCGAGCCTGAGCCCACCTTTGCCTGCATTTTTTTTTATCATGTTAATACGATTCCCTATTGGACTGTGTGTTGTTTCCATACTGTAGTCGTTATATCCCTTTTCTGCTTGGCCAAATGTGCAGAGTGCTCGCGCCTAATAAATTCGGCAGTGGACCTTTTGCCTTCGGAAGAACCGGTACAATGAACGCTATTCATTTGGACAGCATATAAAAATAAATTTTCCCTTTCTGGCATGCATGTACATCGAGTTGTTATCCCATGGTTGACAACCTTTGTGCCTTTACTCCGTAGACTTACACTATTAAATTACTGTATTGTTAAATGGAATTCGTTCCACGATTTTATCTTTTTATTTAAAAATAAAATTATATACACACAATTAAACCTTCGGGGCCTTAGAGTTTTCAGCACTGAGATTTACTTTACTATCTATTTTGCTTATGTGCAGCCACTCCTTACCATGCGACAGCCACCTCGTGCCTTTATGAATGGCATTGACCAACGCATGAACCCGTTATACGAGGACACCACTGTCACTCCCACGTTAAGTGGTGAACCTTTTAATCCTGACACCTCTATTAATCTGGCAATGATATTTTTGACTTGATAGCATTGTTTAATAGCATTCCAGTACGTGGATTAGAGCAAAGTGAATTCCTTTAACCCTTAACGGCTTCCATTTCTGCCTTGAACGACTCTCCCTTGACAACCACCTTCACTTACCCATTTCTCGACTTCAGTTGCTAATTTTGAAAGATAATTGAAAAATGATGTTTTTTTTTATATATATTAAAATTAGAGATGAAAGGAAGGTATTTACTTATTACTGTCTTTAGTTTCTATTTATAAAAAGTAGTGAAAAATGAATGCTTTCTTTTTATTATTCAATTTGGAGAGGAAATGAATGTTTATAAAAGTAGCAATTCAGCTGAAAAGGGATGTTTCCTAGATGGTGAGTTTTATTTATTTAAAGAAGGGATTTATTTATTTATTAAAGAAGGGATTTATTTCTTTCATTTATTTATTAAAGAAGGAATTTTCTTTATGTATTCATTCAAAGAAGGAAACTCTTTATGATTAGATCGTTGTTGGAAAATATAAAGGTAATGTCATTATAATATATTGTCTTGAATTATGTAGGAGTAATGTTCTTGTAATATAAATTAAAAAGTAATGTTAGGGTTAGATAACATATAATTGTAATGTTGTAGTTATTTTAAATTGCAAAGTTATTGTAATAATATGTAATGGCATTGGTACTTTACTGTAATTTATTGTTATGGTGATATGTAAGGAGTAATGTCATTGTAATATATCGTTGAAATATGTAAGGGTAATGTTATTTCAATATAAAATAAAATGTTATGTTAGTGTTAGATATCATATAAAATGTAATGACATTCTTATTTTATCATAATGCTATTGAATTTTATTGTTATTGATGACTTATAAAATGTAAGGTTCCTTGAACTAAGTACCATAAATTATTATGAATTAGTAAATGAGGATTGTTGTTCATTTTAAATAATGTTGAACTTGGCGGGTCGTTGTCTGAGTCCTTTTGTCTTGCGCCTTTTGTAGATGACGTGGTCGTTCATTTAATTATTGTTGTAGTTGGTTGTAATCATTTAAATGCTTGGTCTACTTGTGTCGGGTGGGATGTAGACACCTCCATGTTCCTTAGAACAATCACCAGCCCTGAGACCTTAAATGGTTAAAATCGATGGGAACCTGGGCTTGACCGTTGCTTATGTGTCTTGGAGGTCCTAACCATTGCAGGGTAAGATGGGTGGGTAGTCAGTCTTATTATTTGTCAGTTGATTGCTGTTCATTGCTGGCAGATGTTGATGTGCATCTTATATATTTATGTTGATATCGTAGTTGTATGTGTCATGATTCATCTTCATGTGGCGGCACAGAGCATAATGTCTTGTTACCCTTGTACACACGCACACACACACAAAAAATTGCACTTGTTTTAAGAGATTTGTCGTCGTGACAAGGAGGATCGTTACGATAAATTTTAGTTGTTATTTATTAATTGTGTTTAAATATGATTTACAATTAATGGAAATAATGTAATTAACTTTGAGGTGAAATTATTGTTTCACTATAGTTTAGTTTGAATAGAATTAAAAAATTAGGTGATTGTCTTTTATAATTTATAGCTATTATTTATCAATTGTGTTTAAATATTATTTACAATTGTATGTTTTACTTAATTAGCATATAGATTTTTATTTTTATTTTGCACTATGATTACAAGGAAGGTAATGTGGTATATTTTTCCTTTAGTTTTTATAAATGTTAATTATTTTTTTATTCCATTTTAATTATTGGTTAGTTGTAGAATTCCATCCCAAGTGTTTATAATGATGAGGGTTTCATTTTATGTCATTCTAATACATTAATGGTTATAAAAAGTTGGGTAAATAATTGATATTCCTTGGTTCATGGGAGATAATTTTAAAAGAATTGATCCAAAATAATAATTGATAGAAAAAATCAATAATACAAGATTTACAATTATAAAAGTAGATATTGCAATATCTTAAATGTGATGAATTATATGTGACAAAATATTTTTTTAATTCATATTTTTGAAAGAGGATATCTTGAACATTGGTAAAAACATAATTGTTACTACTACTAATCAACCCACCACCACACTTTCCTTTATTCTTGGTATCTCGACTCTTGTTTCTATTGTTAGTGCCTCTACTCAGGCTTAGTGTTTTTAATCATAATCCTATTAATATGGCATCATATCCCATTCATTTAGTGGCATATATAATAATGAAACCCCTATTATATAATTATTTCTCCTCTTCCCTCATCGATCAAAATTATCAGTAACAATACATAGTTACTTATCAATTTACTGGTTGATAATGAATTTGTCTTATTAAAGAAGATAAAAATTAATAGTAATTATTAATCTCTCAAATTATTTTATTTTATATAAAATTAATATTTTTATGTTGATTTTAGACGCCTAATTATACACACAATTCATTATAATGGATTTTAATGCAGAATTTAAAGCAATTTTAAGTAACAATTAAATTTATAAAACTATAACATTCTTCTAATTCCAATTAGCCTTGGTGAATGCATTTATCATAGAGGAAATCCATAATGTGAGGTATGAAGGGGTAGGAACATTAGTGGAAAGGGGGTGATACCTAACACACATATATATTTTTTTTCTAATATTAATTTTTAAAATTTATTTTCACTTGTTAGGTAGGTGTGTTGAAGTGGGCTTGGTTTAATTTTAATTTTTTTAAATTTTTTCTATGTTTTTTTTTAATTTAAATTTTATTTTTTAATTAAAATAATATTTTTCTTTTTAATATATATATATATATATATATATATATATATATATATATATAATTTCTCCTTTTATGATTTTTTTTAGCAACAATATCAATTTTTTAAGGTTATTATTTTAAAAATATTGCAATTTTAATTTTAAAAAGAAAAAAAAATGTCACTGGATATCATTTTCATTAATGGTTCATTTTAAAATTTTGGTTAACAACATTGCAAAGTTATTTAACCCATGATTGTAATATGTTGTAATTTTAACCATTATATTTTTAATCATTATACAACCAAAACATAGTTTTTTTTATGATAAGAAAAACTATTTGTAGATAGTGTAGGACACCTACCATGGAAATCTACAATGTGTGCCTATTTTTCACTAGACCTAATCACTAGCATTAACCCAGACTTAAAACTTGGAAATCTACAATGTGTGCCTATTTTTCACTAGACCTAAGTGATTAAATAGCATTAACCCAGACTTAAAACTTTTTATAGGGTTAAGGAAACATCAAATGTCAGTGAGGCTAGATTGGAGGAGGTTAAATAACACAAAATTAGTCATAGAGGATATATAAAAGTGAAATGTGGATATGTAAGCACTAAAATTTAAAATATTTCATTACTAAACTATACAATTATTACTTAAGTATGTGTCATAAATCAATTGTATTGTGTTCTAATATGTATCCAACCAAGTTTGAGAAGAATCTTGCCCAAGAGATGATCTAAAAACCACCTTAATTGAAAAATATAAATATTTGTTATAACTCAGTAAAGATAGGGCATACAATACTTTTACTATAGACATAAGGAAAATAAGTGAAATATAATTCAAATGGTTAATTACAAACGTTTGTACGGTTTCTAGTTTATAAAATCATTATAAATGGTATTGTAGAATTTTGTTATGTATTATTTGCCCATTAAAAATGAAGTTGGTGGTAATTATGCAAATGTTAATCATATACTTAGTACAATATGTACTAATCATAGTAATTATATGTATACTAAACTTTATTTAATTGAATGTTTCATAAATAAGAAATAATATTTTTTGTATTAATTGATATGAACATTTGTAAATGGTTTTCTTCTCTTGTAAATGTGGGTTCTAGATGTGTGTTTTGCGTTCTCAACAACATCATCCATAAATATAAGAATAATATCAATAAGAAGATCACAACATTGGATTTATTAATAGTATATTTGATTATATTTTATGTAAACTTTGGTTGGCAAATATTATGTTTTTATTTAATTTCACTTCTTTTGCCACTACAATGTGCAATTTGATTGGTTTATAATTAAAGTGATGTAAGGGGCTACAAGGGATATATGAGCATCGACCTTACCTTGTGGTGGTTTTCTTTTTTAATAGAAAGTAAAGTATTCTCAAATGGAAAGTGAATATCAAGTTGATAAAACAATTTTCACATCATGAGTCAATGAATGATCTCAATTGTTAAATACTTTAAAATTAGGTTTTATTTAGTTCTTATATTTTGTTTTCTTTTTTATATGCATATCAAATTAAATAATAATCCATCTTTGTAGCTTTCATTGCAAGTAAATTTTGATGAATCTAAAAATTTTGAGATGAGTCAAAACTAATACAAAATGACACTATATAATTTAGTGGATTAAAATACATAGGAAAAATGACTAGTTTAAAAGATGGATTCCAAACTTTTTATATGAATTTCAAAACATTTAACTAACTACTCATTAGAATTAAAATATTGAATTTAAAATTTACCACATATTATGAACTGTAATTCCACGAATAAAAGTAACTATTTAAACCATTAAACTTTTAAAAAATAAACATTGAAGTTATCATGGTTTAAACTTGTTTTTAATATAAACATAGCAATCATGATTGATTGATTAGAAAAAAAATTTATATTATTTAAAAAAAATAAACATTGAAGTTATCATGTTTTCATGGTTTAAACTTGTTTTTAATATAAACATAATAATCATGATTGATTATTAAAAAAAAGAAATTATATTATTTAAAAAAAATAAACATTGAAGTTATCATGGTTTTATGTTCATTATCATAATAATTATGTAGAAGATAATAATTAAAATACTTAATATATGATTTAATACATATTATTAAATATAATTTGATGAATATACATAACTATTCAAACCATTAAACTTATTTTTAATATAAACATAAAAACAATAATTAATTAAAAGAAAGAAAAAATATATTATTTAAAAAAATTGAGATTATCATGGTTTTATAATCATTATCATAATAATTATGTAGACCATAAATTTAAGGTTTTTTGTATAGGCCTACTTGGCATTTAAGGAATAAGAGATTTGGAGAAGTATTAATGGAGTGTGCAACTATTTATATTGTTATATTGTTTTGGAAGATAATATTAGTTTATTTACAATGATAAAAGTTCGTGTAGTGAGAATTGGAGTAGTTTATTTTTGTGATGTAACATAGTTATTGGTTTCATAATTTTTCCAAATCTCTTGCACCTATTCATCATTTGAGGTAATAGTGACTACACAAACCATTTAAATTAAATAAATAATAATAACAAGTTCATTTAAATTAAATTGAAATTATTAGTAATGCATTGAATTAAATGCTTTAACTATTTATTCTTCACTTAAACCAATGCAATTTTTTTAAATTATTGGTCTCTTTTGGAGAATATTTTTAGTTAAATTTGTTATTTGATATTTAAACTTTGTTGTACTTTAAATGCATTAAGTTTTGGTCTTTTTTCAAGAATATTTTTAGTTAAATTTGTTTGAAATTCTGTTAAAAATTGTTGGATGTCCACATTTGACTGACTAAGATTGTATAATCTAAATACCTCAAGAGTTTTCAATATATTGAATCCATTTATACATTAAAAAATGCAAACAATTATAATTTCCTTTAGATTTGTGTTAACTAATTCCAACAAAAATAAAACATATAGATAACTCCATAAACTTTTAAAAACAAAAAAAAAAACATCTTTACATTTTGATAAATAAAAATCATTTTAAAATACCTAATGATTTAAGTATGCTTTGGTAAATGTAGCTATTTGTATGGGAAGATCAAATAGTTCAACACATAGAAGGTAGCATAGTTGGACAATATTTATAGTAAAAATTCCTCAAATCAAAGGTGGTAAATAAGGTATGAAAGGAGTGAGAGAAACAACGACCACATATGCACACCTTCTAAGAATAAACTTAATACATTTAAATATTGGTTTATACTTTTAAATTTTAAAATAGAAAATCAATATGATTTTCCATAAAAGAAATATTATTACGTCAACCGACATTAAGGAGATTTTAGAGGTGAGGTAGTGGTAAGTGAACCGTCATAAAGTGGCCCAAGCCAAATATTCAACGGAGATGGCTAAGTATGAAAAGTAATTGTGATAAAGTAAACTCAAACTCACAATCAACTCTTTTTTTTTAATATATTTATATAAATTAGTATAACTAGTGCATATTTTCTAGTAGGAGATGAAGTTTAAATAATATGTTTTAAATTTTTAATAAATTATAAGTTGAATTATTTTAACATATTTTTAAGATTTCAAAGTTATTATGTGTTAAAAATATCAAATTTTTCTTTATGTTTAAATGTTTTTTTCTTTGAAATGTTTTTTTATTTGAAGTTTAAATTTTTTTTTAGTTTTTTAAAATTTAAGAATGTTTTTACATAGAGGGATTTTATAGCTCTCCTTATATAAACTCCATGTTGACTATAGAAGGAATTACACATCAATCTTATAAAATGTTTTAATCGTAATTTTTCTTTTACTTTTAGTTTATCTATCTATCTAACTATCTATATGATGAAGATGGTTGATGTCCACTAAAATCAAATTTTCTCTATAGGGCCTTAAGGAAAGTAAGGAATTACATAGAATTCTTTAGAATTTTATTTATGTGTTTGAAAAGAATTAAGAGAAGCATTCCAATATCACCATAGTCTTGATGAGTTATAAGGTTATGAAGACTGGTATTGTGACAAATTGTTTGAAAGTGCTAGAGATGAAATTAATCAATCTATTTTTAAAGCAATTATTCCATCCCTAATCCTCTATGGCTTGATGAGGACCTTGTTTTAGCTAACATATAAAAAAGAAACACCAAAACTTATGAGAAATTGTTTGGGACCAAGGTAATGAAGCTCCACAATTCTCAATATATAATAATGTACAATGGTCTAATGAAGTAATTGAAATCCAACACAATGACTTGTATTCATGGGATGGGAAGTAGTCTCATGGATTCCAAGATCACCATAATTTTGATGACTTAGAAGGTTAGGAAGGTTGGTATTGTGACAAATCATTTGAAAGTGATAGAACTGCAACTAATCAAGTTATCATTTCAAGCAATGAATCCAACCATAATCCTCTATTGCTCGATGAGGACCTTGTTTTAGCTAACAAATACAAATCAAACTCCAAGACTTGAATTTGTTTGGGACCAAGGTAATAAAACTATGCAATTCTCAAGATCAAATAAATTGCAATGGTCTAATGAAGTGGCTAAAATCCAACTAGATAACTTCTATTCATCGGCTAGACAATAGTGTCATGGATTCCAAGAGCACCATATTTTTGATGAGTTAGAAATTTAGGAAAGTTGGTATTATGAAAAATCTTTTGAAAGTGCTATAACTGCAACTAATGAAGCTATTCTTTTGATAAATGGTTCCAATTGTAATATTTAATGGCTAGATGAGATACAAAAGAAAATCTAAATACATAATTGAGGATTTATTTGGGACTGAGCTAATCAAGCTCTCTACTTCTCATAATGATCTAATGAAGTGGCCAAAATCCAATTAGGTGAGTTGTATTCATGGGATTGGAAGGAATGTCATGGATTAGGTGTTATCTAATAACCCTGTATACAACCAAATAGTATATTTTGACTTTTCAAAGGACCATAAAAATGACTCTCATCATAGAAATTTAACCCTAACTCTAAACTTTGTCATGCATAAAATCCCCATTGAAGAAAAGTATGATAGTCAAAGATATTTTATTTTTGACAAAAATAAAGCTCATATGTTCTTAAAGGATTTAAATAGGAAATTAAATCTCCTATCATATAGAAACAATATTGTATACCTCTATCATTATTTTTTTGACAACCTTTTCTAATTCCATGAATAAGTTTTCTATCCAAAAATTATGTAAAAAAAAAATTAAGCTATAAAGATTGTAAAATTACTATAAATAATAAAAAACAAAATTTAAGCTATAAAAATTGTAAAATTATTATAAATGCATTAGAAATACTTCTAATGCATCCTTAAAATCTAATAACATAAGTAGGTACACATCCCTAATTAAAAGAAAAAAATGTACTATATTAAAAGAAAGAAAAGTATGTATATATATATATATGAAAATTCTAACTTGTAAAACTAAAGAAAAAAAATATCACTATAATGATGTCCATGCCAACATCATGCCAAAAAATAGATGTACTTAGTTGATTCGATTTGATTGGTCCATTTTCTATGCATTGTCCACTTGTTTAAATTTTTCGATTGAATATACAATATTTTTTATCTTTATAAACTTTCTTTTATACTTAATTACATTATATTGAATATATTACTTAATATGAAAGAAAACTTTATATAAACTTAGGAAGTTTTTTTTTATCCTTACTTTATCCTTATCATATTAAGTTATATGATTTTTTTTTATATAAACTAAGAAAAATCCAAATTTATTGTATTGGTGTACGTATACCTATGTTTTCAATATCACTCTTTGGGCTTCGTAATGAGTGATGTGCCTCGAGTTAGTAGGTAAGAGACAACACTTT
>ML781385.1:162461-223048 GCA_009831015.1 Picea engelmannii | reverse complement strand
ATCCTGTAGTGTTTCTCCTCCCGATTCCAATGAGCTATTACACTGAGAGGTTCCTCCAAGTAATATGCCCAAAATGACCTCTTCAGTGATTTCAATTAACTTATAGCTCAAAATAGTCAAAATCATGGAAATTGTCGGAATGCAACGAAACCAAAGCCAACTTGTGTGGAATGGCCCATAATGATGGAATATGATCATCAATGCAAGTTGGACCCCACAATGCCTCTCAAATACCCTTGTACTCTCTCTAGCACCCATTTGGCTACTCTAGTCATCATAAATCTTTGCCCTGTGATGAAGTCCCAAAGTGGGGACATTACATATGCATTGACAATATTTTGATATATTCTCAGACGATGGAAGAACATGACGAACACTTGTGCTTGGTAATGCAATGTCTATGAGAGAACAAATTGTTTGGGAAATTGTCAAAATGCTTGTTTCATCAATCGAAGATTCATTATTTAGGGCATGTCATCTCCGACGAAGGTATCATTGTGGATCCTGCAAAGGTCGAGGATATTATGGAATGGCCTACACCGATGAATGTCCCAGAAGTGCATAGCTTCATGGGTTTAGAGGGATATTATCGATGGTTCGTCAAGGTTTTTTCAAAGATAGAAAATTCGATTATGGAATTGCATAAGAAAAAAAAGAAGTTTTTATGGATCGAGAAATGCGTAGAAGCATTTCGAAGGCTCAAGGAGTTGTTGATGACAACATTGATACTCAAGGTCCCTGATATGGATGAGGACTTCTTGGTGTTAACAATGATAATTACCCTAAGACTGGAAGAGGATAAGCCCAGTACCCATTAAAATATAAATGTATTAAAATGGTTTGAGTAGGTGGATCAACAAGACTTTAAGGAAAGGAAAAGACAACATATATCACTACAGATCATTGATGGACCATTGGGTTATGGAGTCATAAACATTCTTCTCAATGAAGGCATTTAATATCCCTATCAGACAAAATATTTGTATAATTATGAAGAGAATAAATAAGAGAATAACATAAAGACAAATATTCGCTAAGTAGATATCCTCTCTGCCAAGAAAATTTAGATGTGTCTAAAGAGTAAATAATGATAGATAGGAAATATTACAACAGATCTTCTACTACATCAGGGATTTATCAATCAAAGGAAAATTTTAATCCTTAAAATCAACAATTACATTTAGACAAGATGAATAATAGAACAGAGAACATAGAAGACAAATCTGATGAAATGGCTCATATGAGTCTTCAATAACAATACAATTTACAACTACATGCCCCTCCAGCTTACAAACTGAAATATACAGTCATAAAAAATTTTGAAAACTTCCTCAGGTCTTGGTTCGAACCCCCCTTCCTTTTCTTACATTTGACATCCCCAAAAGTAAATTATTTTTGGAATTCAAAAATTGTTAGGAAAATTATTCCATTTTTGGTAAATTCGAATTTGGGAAATTTTTGCCATTTTTGGAAATTTTGAATTTTGAATTTGGTAAATTGTAATTAATTATTATGATTGTTGGGCATAGATCTGATTTGACCCAACTAACTATTTGACTATGAAACTTGTATGAAAACATAATATTTTATATTTATTGCAGGAGGACAAATGGAACAACCATGTTAAAATAAGGTGACCATGACTCCATGAGTGGGGAACATATTGGAACTACCTTAGGGATGATTGTTACAAGTGGAAAATCAGGGATTTGGCCATTGGAAACCCCTAAAAATCATGGATTTAGAAATCTACGAAAATTCCCGAGGAGGGAAAAGACCTAGGAAAAAATATGGTTTAAATAGCATATGTGAGGAGGCAGGACGCTGCCAAGTATGTGGGGAAAGGAATTACCTCTTGTTGTTATGAACATTGTTTTCTAAAGTGTGAGGCAAGGAGGAGTATGTTGGGAAAAGGTATTACTGATTGCTTGCTTTTATGAACACTACTGGCTGAGTGTGAGGCAAGGGGAAGATTTCTGAAGTTGAACGACATTGTTGAGGAGGAGTTCTGAGTTATCCCTCATGGATTCATGGTTAGGCTAGGGGGTGAACATGAAAAGTGATTTTGGATGCCCTGTTCTATGATTGGGAGGAACGTGGATGTTCCCTTTGTATTCTCACGAACTGTTTCAGATACATCTACTTTCTCCTTCTCTGTTTGCATGTCATGATGAATTATTGATTGATCAAATTGCATCTATTTAAGAATGAATGGAGTACTCTGTTTTATATAATTTTGAAGGAATGACATGAAATGTAGGGTGAACCCCCTAGAGTTTAAATTGTTAACTATCGAGAAAAAAACTATTTTAGTATCTTTACCGGATGGAAATCAAGGTTTGGTAATTTATTAGAAAAAATAGCTATGTTAAATAGAATACTGTTTCATTATGTTATGCAAGAGATCACCACTAGATCAGTGTCTCATATGTATATCTGGTTATTTTGTTCTTGAATATAGGATTGTGCAGACGCTATTCTGGAAATAATTATGGGATTTAAAAACTTTTACATACCTATGCATACATGCATCTCCCTGTGGATTATCTCTTAATTCTGGGTGATTTGTTCTATAGAATTAAATTACTGTTGGAATGATTATACAATAGGAAATAACTATGTGTGCATATATATATAAATATATATTTGTATAGATAACCATACAAATTGCATGACTCATTTTAAATGCCTAATATATGTATATTCAACAGGTGCGAAACATAATGGAAGATAAATAGTCTAATTAATCATAAATGCATTTTCTGGAAAATGAAATAATGAAAAAGAACAGCCTAACTAGTCATAGTTGAACTTCAAGGAAATGAAAGGATGGGGAGAAATTAGTTTGCCTAGTCACAAACGACGACCTGAGAAGGAAAATAATAAACGAATGGGCTAGAAGATTTCATACAGAAGATGGAAATAAAATGATACTTTAGTAAGGATCCAGAGGAGCTAAGACAAAATCACTATTCACAGATAGATATTGCTATTCATCCCAGAAAAATGTATATAACAGATCTATTGTTTTTAATGAAGGGACTGTGTATATTCCCATATAAAAAAACACTATACAACTTGAATAAGTCCACAACCATGTTCTATATATACCAATAATTTATTTTACATAGTAATAAGGTTTGATCCTCATACCCTTCCTTTAAATTTAGAGGTACAGAGTTAAAGAAAATAGGCTATCATTTGAAGGAACAGATTTCACCCACGATGATAGCATTCTGGTTTGAGAATCGTGTCAACCCTTAGGAAAACCTAGGGCCTCCTTTGAGAGTGGTGAAATGAAAAACGAATACCTTTTTGTACACAGGGCAGGGGCCTATACCTTAGAATGTGCATGGTTGAAGTACCTGTAAAGAAATACAAAGCAGTATTAATAATTTGCAACAGAATGATTAATGATAGGAAAGGTTTATGCAGAATTACACTTAACTTGAGATTTGGGAACTTGGTGTCTTTCCCTGTCACGTTTTAGTTGAGCCAACGTCCCAGGCCGAAGGGAGGGTAGTCTAAGAACTTCCTGATGGGTACCCTCGCAAACAACAGGGTCCCATCATTAGAAATCGGCTACCAAAATTATATAAATCCAACTCTTCAGGAAAAGAAATAATCAAATAAGCTTTTACATTAGAATCCAAATTTGCATGGGTCGTGTGCTATGAACATACTAAATGCATTACTCAAACCTTACACATAGAGTAAAACGCTATATGCTAATGACATCATCAAGAAATTATAAGGACCAACTGTCTATGCTGAAAAGGATGCTTGTAAATGAAGTTTAAATACAAAGCTAACATCCTTACCAAATTTACCAGGTTTCGAATGGTGTTTACCAAGCAGACAACAATAAATTAAAGACGATAACCCAATTTAACTACATCTTTAAATAATTACATATTGCAGGGTATGTTCTTCAAGCGAATTTTCCAATACACAAAACCCCATCTTTTATATATGGATCAATGCCAAATAAAAATACGTAAATATTTCAAAAAGAATTTCAGTCGTAAGAGTCAATTGGGGTTTGGAAGGATACACAGATTGGTAGACTTCCAAACAAAATTCATCACTATAGTACTCGAGAGAGGCAAGAAATTTTATTAAATCCTATTGAGAGTATTTTGTTTTCACTTGAACAAAATATAACATACACGGAGAGTTATGCTTGAGACTGAATCATCTTTATCTTGAGCTTTACCACATCAGAACTGTTAATCTAACACAAATGACTCTCCACACAAACATACACACAGAGGGTTATGATTAGGATTGAGCCAACTGTGGTGTTTAACATGCAATACACCGGGTGAATTTTACCCTACTAAATCAAGTTGTGGACTAAAACTTCTGCTTAGTATTCCAGAGGCTCAACACCATCATAATAGAGGGACGACAAAAAGAAACCCTATGAGTAAAAGAAAATACTATATCCCTGATAAAATTCTTGTACAAGATCGCTGAAGTCGAGACAAGAAGGCGGAGTACCGAGAATGTTCATAAAGGTTTTAGAACCATTAATGGAGAAGTATGCTTACCCAGTTCAGAGAAGACAACCAGTCAATGTTTCAGCATCCATTCTGTTTTTCGTCATGAAGAATCTCTCCACAACTTATACATCAACTTGATCCTCCACTTCCATCCTTGGAGAAGGTTACGTAGAATAATGCAACCGAATGGAGGGAACAAAAACTCATTAGAATCTTTCAGAAACACAATGAAAAGGTAGTTAAGGAACCCGTACCTTGCCATGTGATGTTTGGGATGTGGCCTAACCAGCAGTGGACACGAAGGCCAGGTGATAGGCCTCACCAGGGACTCTGTGCAGACATCCATTAAAGCGACTGATGAAGGATTCAATGCGACCCTGACAACCACTTTCCCATTTCTCACGCCGAGCTAATGCAATGGAGGACGGTGGCTCAGAACGTTTTATTTGTAACTAGCAAGGCAAGTTCTCGTTTCAGTTAGGGTAACATTCGGTTTGATTTCATCTTACAACTCACATAGAGGGGTACTAATATTAGACTCCAACGATATACAACCCACTCCTTCAATGTTAGAGAGGACAATAAATATATGCAAGGACGTATATAAAGGAATGCATTAAATTGGAAGACTTTAAATCTACATAAAGGGATTTAGTAATTTGAAGATACATGTACTTATAAGTGTGGATGCATCTATATATATATATACATAATTCTAGCATGTAACTTTGAAAACAGATAAGGATGTTTTGGAATGCCATTAATACTTCCTATTGGTGTTAAATTTGTCAAGGAATGTGAGAGGCTAAGATTGGCAAGGCCATCCCTCAATCTACTTATGACTACTATGTTACATAAAAAACTTTAGGAATATAAACGAGGAAGGAAAACTTAAGTCTATGAGACTTGTTTAGAGATGACATCTGTACTTGTAGTTGTTCTTACGCCTTTTGAATTTGTTGTTTGTAAGGAAAGAATCAATGTCCCTAACATTTTTTTTTTATGACGAAATTGAGGTATATTACATATGGTATCAGAGAAAAGTTTACAACATTGGGCCTTCAACAGGGCCACATTAATTTATTGGCATATATATATATATATATATTTTTATGCAAAACTAATAAACCTATATTGTTACAAACCGAAAACCTTTTCTATTTTGTGTGAATTATGGCAGCTCAGGATGATGCAGAAATCAAAATGGAAGGAAATCCAGAACAAGGACCTCATGGAGATCCAACACAGAATAGTGACAGAATCTCTCCTACGGAAGTACTAGAAACAATGAGGAATCTTATTGTTGAGCTGTAGGTTTTCAAAGAAGACAATGAGAAATTGAAGAAAGAACAACAGGAACAACAAGAGATAAATGAAGTCCTGTTGCGTAGTATAGTGACCAAGAAAATCCCAAAGGAGGATAACCATGATGAAGAGGTCATCAAAAGGGCCTCCAAGAACTCTGGGCAGGAAACAAAAAAAGGGAGATAGTTTGTCTGAAGGAACACCTTTAGCTGAAGACAAAACTATAACAGACAAAAAAAGAAAACAAGTAGATCACCTTGAAGGAGAATTTAAAAATATTAAACCAACTACCTTTGATGGAGAATCCAGGACAGGAGAAGAAGTTGAGGCATGGTTGTTAGACATCAAAAAATACTTCCAGATCTAGAACTATTCCAGCAACATGAAGGTCAGAATGGCCATCTACAATCTGAAAGGGAAGGCCAACATTTTGTGGCAAGACTTGAAGTTGGCCAAGGGCCTAAAGGAGAAACAGTTGGAATGGTCTGACTTTAAGAAGTATTTCAAGAAACAGTACCTTTTTGAAAGCTATTATGAAATGAAAATGAAATAATTTTATGAATTACGACTTGGACAGATGACAATGGAGGACCTTATAAATAAATTTTTGGAACTACTAAGGTTCGTATCATACATCCGGGAGGATAAGGTAAAAATCCAGTGATTCTTAATCTATTTACCATAGTCCTACAGGGACAAAATTGAGTTTTATAACCCCAAATCCTTGAGTGAAGTATTCAGGAAAGAACGAATGTGCTACGACCAATATAAAAAGCAGGTAGAGTTTCCCAAAGCCTAGAAGGATAATAAACAAGATCGAATGAACCAATGAAAGAAGGGATACCAGCCATCTCCTTATTGGAATGCAACAAAAATATTTCCGAGAAAATATATTGACTTCAACCATCCAAATACGCAAGGCAGTGGTAAACCGGTAAATCTGGGGACAAAGAAGTTTGGGGATAGCCCCCGTGAATGATTAAAGTGCTGGGAATGTGGAGAACCTCATCTCAAGAGGAACTGTCCATGTTTAATTTCAACAAACAGAGATGATGTTCATAATTTGTACGAAGCCTCGATGGTGGGTGATGTGGGCAGAAGCCTGCATCGGATAAATGCAACCATAGATGGCCGACAAGTTGACCACCAGTCCGCTTTGGTAGAAATCAAAGGTAAAATCAATAACACTAGGATTTCTGTTTTAATTGACCTTGGAGCTACGTTAAGTTATATTACTCCTGATGTAGTAGAGTCAAATAAACTTAAGAAACTGAAGCATGAAAAATCTTGGCTGGTACAACTAGCAACATGAACTAAAAGGAAAGTAGTTGACTTTATTTTTTATTTCGAGTTCAGCTTAGATGGTCAAAGTATAAGAACAAATCTAAACATCCTACCACTAGGATCTTATGATATGATTATCGAGATGGATTGGTTGGAACAACACAAAGTAGTACTAGATTGTTATACAAAGATACTTAACAATAAAGACAATTTTGGCACTACTAGAACAGCCCAAGGTATACCAAAAATTGTATCATTCATACAAGTTTCAACGACACAACTCAAGAAATGTATGAGAAAGGGATGTCAAGTTGATGCCATCCAAGTAACGAACCTGTTAGAAAAAGATGATAGGTCAAAGTTAGAAGACTTTGTTGTCCTACGTGAATTTAGAGACATGTTTGTGGATGAGATACCATAATTACCTCCTATAAGGGAAATAGACTTCTCAATAGACCTACTACCTAGTTCAGCCTCTATCTCGAAAGCACCTTACTGAATGAGTCTACCAGAATTGACAGAATTAAAAATACAATTACAGGAATTGTTGGACAAAGAGTATATCAGACCGAGTGATTCACCATGGGGGGCACCGGTCCTCTTTATGAAAAGGAAAGACGGTACTCTAAGACTTTGTATCGATTATATACAATTGAATAAAATGACTATTAAAAACAAGTACCCCTTACCTAGGATAAATGACCTGTTTGATCAAGTAGGTGGGGCCAAGATCTTTTTGAAATTAGATTTATGATATGGTTATCATCAAGTTAGGACAAAGGATGAAGATATAAGAAAAAAAACTTTTCGAACAAGATATGGACACTATGAATTCGTATTCATACCTTTCAGACTCACCAAAGCGCCAACAACATTTATGTGCTTGATGAACAGTATTTTCAGTCAATACTGAGACAAGTTCGTACTAGTATTTATCGATGATATTCTGGTCTATTCTAAAACAGAGGAAGAACATGAAGAACACTTAAAAATAGTTCTACAAATGTTGAGGAAACATAAACTGTATGCCAAGTTTGATAAGTGTGACTTTTATCAAAAGGAAATTCAATATCTAGGACATGCAATTTCAGTAGAAGGCATTGTCGTAGACCCTGAGAAAATAAAAGCCATCATAGAATGGTCGGTACCTAAGGATGTAGCAGATATCTGGTCATTCATGGGAATCACAGGATATTATCACATATTTATAGAGGGGTTCTCCAAGATAGCCTACCCTATCATGTCATTACAAAATAAAGGGCCCAAGTTTAACTGGACACAGAAGTGTCAAGACAGTTTTAACAAGCTAAAGGAATTATTGACAACTGCACCTATATTGAAGGTAGCATACCCAGATAAAGACTTCACCGTATGTGTTGATCCAAGTAAAGAAGGACTAGGTGGCGTCCTAACTCAGGAAGGACACGTGATTTGTTCTGAGTCCCAGAAATTAAAAGAACATGAGCAAAATTATGTTACTCATGACTTAGAATTGGCAGTGGTAATAAACACCTTAAAAATGTGGCAACACTACATAATGGGCAAAACATTTCTACTATTGATGGATAATAGCAGTGTGAAATATTTGTTTAGCCAACTAGATCTTAATGCAAGGAAATCAAGATGGCTAGCCTTCTTGAGAAAATTTGACTTCGAGGTCAGACATATCAAGGGTAAGGAAAATAAGGTAGTAGACGCTATAAGCAGAAGAGTCCATGGGTTATTTGAGATAAATATCAGCAGGGCAAAAAATGATCTGGAACAAAAAATAAGGATGCCAGGTATAAATGACAAAAATTACACTAAGATAATGGCAGAATTACAAAACAACACCGCAAACTCAGATAAATCAGATCTAAGTATCGACAAGAAGGGACTAGTATGATTTAAAAACAGACTTTACATATTAGATTCAATAGAGTTAAAATTAATAGTCTTGGACGAAGTGCATAAGAAACCATATTCTGACCATATAGGGTACAAGAAAACGATAACCGCACTTAGAAAACTATTTTACTGGCCTAGTATGAAGGGAGAAATAGCAAAATACTTGGCTAGGTGCCAAGATTGTCAGTAGGTTAAGGCTGAGCACTAGCATCCAGCTAGCCTATTACAGCCTTTACCAGTACCAGAATGGAAATGGGAGACCATATCATTGGACTTTATAATAGGTTTTCCTAAAACTCGGAAACATAATGATTCTATCATGGTTGTAATCGATAAAATCAGTAAGTCTGCACACTTTATTCCTATAAAGTCTACTTTTAAAGCTATAAACATTGCTGAAATATTTATGAAAGAAATTTTTAGACTACATGGAATTCCTAAAATGGTGATTTCAGATAGAGACGTAAAATTCACATCCACATTTTGGAAGGAATTGTTTGCAAGGCTAAATACTAATTTGAATTTCAGTATGAGTTATCACCCACAAACGGATGGACAGACTGAAAGGACAAACAAAATCGTAGAGGATATGCTTCGCATGTACGTAAGAACAAAACCAAACAAGTGGGAAGACTATCTACACTTGGTAGAATTTGCATATAACAATGGGTACCAAACTTCGGCTAAGATAATCCCTTTCAAGGTACAATATGACATGAAGTGTACGACTCCAATTAGCTGGGACAACCTGGCTGACAGACTCATGGTTGGACCAGAGATGCTCCAGGAAATGGAGAACATGGTAAGGAAGTTACAACATAACTTAAAAGAAGCACAGGACAGATAGAAGAGCTATGCAAACCATAAAAGAAGACACTTGGAATTTCAAGTGGGAGACCATGTTTACCTAAAGGTCAAAGCCCGAAATATTTTGTTGAAGTTAGGGAACTATGCCAAGATGGAACCTAGGTTTTGTGGGCCCTTCGAGATACTAGCTCAAATTGGACCCATAGCATACCATCTTTCACTTCTAGCTAATTTAAGAATTCATAATGTATTTCATGTTTCTTTGCTGAAAATGTATGTTCATGACCCTACTCATATGATTGATTGGAACTTGGTGCAAGTGGAACCCGAAGGCAAGTTCCAAGTGGAACCCCTGTGTATTCTGGACTGGAGAGAAATAGCACTTCGGAACAATGCCATCGCTTAGGTAAAGGTGCAATGGAAGGACTTTAGTCCTGAGGAGGCCACTTGGGAGTTGGAGGGAGATTCGTGGAAATCTCATCCAATCTTGTTCCAAGAAAGGAATGAACACTTAGGACAGTGTTTTATTGAAGGCGGAAAGGACGTGACATCCCCACAAATAAATTATTTTTGGAATTCAAAAATTGTTAGGAAAATTATTCCGTTTTTGGTAAATTCGAATTTGGGAAATTTTTTCCATTATTGGCAATTCTGAATTTCAAATTTGATAAATTGTAATTAATTATTATGACTATTGGGAAAAGATCTGATTTGACCCAACTAACTATTTGACTATGACACTTGTATGAAAATAGAATATTTTATACTTATTGCAGGAGGAAAAATGGAACAGCCATGTTAAAATCAGTTGACCACGACTCCATGAGTGGGGAACATGTTGGAATTACCTCAGGGATGATTGTTACAAGTGGAAAATCAGGGATTTGGCCATTGGTAGCCCCTGAAAATAAGGGATTTTAAAAGCTGCGAAAATTCCCAAGGAGGGAAAAAGACCTAAGCAAAAATATGGTTTTAAATAGCATATGTGAGGAGGCAAGATGCTGCCAAGTATGCGAGGAAATGAATTACCTCTTGATGTTATGAATAATATTTTCTGAAGTGTGAGGCAAGGGGAACATTTCTAAAGTTGAATGACATTGTTGAGGAGGAGTTATGATTTATCTCTCATGGATTCATGGTCAGGCTAGGGGGTGAACATGACAAGTGATTTTGGCTGCCCTATTCTATGGTTGGGAGGAACGTGGTTGTTCCCTTTGTCTTCCCACGAACTGTTTCATATACATCTACTTTCTCCTTCTCTGTTTACATGTCATGATGAATTATTGACTGATCAAATTACATCTGTTTAAGAATGAATGGAGTACTCTGTTTTATATAATTATGAAGGAATGAAATGAAATGTAGGGTGAACCCCTAGATTTTAAATTGTTAACTATCGAGAAAAAAAAAACTATTTTAGTATCTTTACTGGATCGAAATCGAGGTTTGGTAATTTATTATAAAACATAGCTATGTTAAATAGAATACTATTTCATTATGTTATGTGAGAGATCACCACCAGATCAGTGTCTCATATGTATATCTGGTTATTTTGTTCTTGAATATAATATTGTGCAGATGCTATTCTGTAAGTAATTATGGGATTTAAAAACTTTTACATACATATGCGTACATGCATCTCCCTGTGGATTATCTCTTAGTTCTCAGTGATTTGTTCTATCAAATTAAATTACTGTTGGAATGATTATACAATAGGAAATAACTATGTGTGCATATATATATATATATATATATATATATATATATATATATATTTGTATATATAAATATATATTTGTATAGATAACCATACAAATTGCATGACTCGTTTTAAATGCCTAATATATGTATATTCAATACGTGCAAAACATAATGGAAGACAAATAATCTAACTAATCATAAATGCATTTTTCTGGAAAATGAAATAATGAAAAAGAGCAGCGTAACTAGTCATAGTTGAACTTCATGGAAATGAAAGGATGGAGAGAAATTAGTCTGCCTAGTCACAAACAACGACCTAGGTAGGAAAATAATAAATGAATGGGATAGAAGATCGCGTACAGAAGTTGGAAATAAAACGATACTTTAGTAAGGATCTAGAGGAGCTAAGATAGAATCACTATTCATACATACGTATTGCTATTCATCCCAGAAAAAATTATATAACAGATCTATTGTTTTGAATGAAGGGACTATGTATATTCCCATATAAAAACCCACTATACAACTTGAATAAGTCCACAGCCATGTTCTATATATACCAGTCATTTATTTTACAGAGTAATAAGGTTTGATCCTCATACCCTTCCTTTAAATTTAGAGGTACAGAGTTAAACAAAATAGGCTATTGTTTGAAGGAACATATTTCACCCACGATGATAGCATTCTGGTTTGAGAATCGTGTCAACCCTTAGGAAAACCTAGGGCCTCCTTTGAGAGTGGAGAAATGAAAACCGAATACCTTTTTGTGCACAGGGCAGGGGCCTGTACTCAGGACTGCGCATGGTTGAAGTCCCTATAAAGAAATACAAATTAGTATTAGTAATTTGCAACAAAATGATTAATGATAGGAAAGGTTTATGTAGAATTACACTTAACTTGAGATTTGGGAAGCTGGTGTCTTTCCCTATCGCATTTCAGTTGAGCTGAAGTCCCAGGCTGAAGGGAGGGTAGTCTAAGAACTTCCTGATGGGTACCCTCCCAAACAACAGGGTCCCATTATTAGAAAGCGGCTACAAAAATTATATAAATCCAACTCTTCAGGAAAATAAATTATCAAATAAGCTTTTACATTAGAATCTGAATTTGCATGTGTCGTGCGCTACGAACAAACTAAATGCATTACTCAAACCTTACACATAGAGTAAAATGCTATATGCTAATGACATCATCAAGAAATTATAAGGACCGACGGCTTGTGCTAAAAAGGATGCTTGTAAATGAAGTTTAAATACAGAGCTAACATCCTTACCGAATTTACCAGGTTTCGAATGGTGTTTACCAAGCAAACAACAATAAATGAAAGATGATAACCCAATTAACTACAACTTTAAATAATTACATTTTGAAGGGTATGTTCCTAAAGTGAATTATTCGATACACAAAATCCCATATTTTATATATGGATCAATGCCAAATAAAAATATGTAAATCTTTCAAAAAGAATTTCAGTCGTAAGAGTCAACTGGGGTTTGGAAGGATACACATATTGGTAGACTTCCAAACAAAATTCATCGCATCCATTATGTTTCAGCATCCATTATGTTTTTCATCATGAAGAATCTCTCCACAACTTATACATCAACTCGATCCTCCACTTCCATCCTTGGAGAAGGTTATGAAGAATAATGCAGTAGCATGGAGGTAACAAAACCTCATTAGACTATTTCAGAAGCACAATGAGAAGATAGTTAAGGATCTTGTACCTTTCCATGTGATGTTTGGGATGTGGCCTAACCAACAGTGGACATGAAGGCTAGGCGACAGGCCTTGCCAGGGAATCTGTGGAGACATCCAATAAAGCGACTGACGAAGGATTCAATGCGACCCTGACAACCACTTTCTCATTTCTTACGCCGAGATAATGCAATGGAGGACGGTGGCTCGAAACTTTTTATTCATAACTAGCAAGGCTAGTTCTCGTTTTAGTTAGGGTAACATTCAGTTGGATTTCATCATACAACTCCCATAGAGGGGTAGTAATCTCAGACTCCATCGATATACAACCCACTCCTTAAACGTTAGAGAGTTAGTGCGGGGTAGTAATCTCAGACAATGGGAGCAGAAATTCTATTATATATATATTTTTTATTTTTTTTGGTTAATTTGTGCGGGACTTGTTGGCTATGCGATTAACCTGTGGTTTGAGAAACCGCGACTCAGGGGTATCTAAGCCGTTAAAATCACTAGGGGATCGCACCCGGCCTGAGCCACACCAACCCTTAACATGGTTGGATTTTTTGTCCCCGCAGGTTTTGAACCGGTGACTTTAACAACACAGAGTGGCTTAACAACACACTCCGTCACCGACTGTCCTACACCTCGGGGACTACTATATATAAATTATTAGAGGGGTAAGATACAACAAAATAATTTCATGTATAAATTATTAGAGGGTTAAGATACAACAAAATAATTTCACGTTTGTTATCAAATGAGAATATGATATGATATGATATGATGCACTAGCATTCGGGTCATCTTAGGGATGACACGATGAAGGTAGTTATGAGGATATGACATAGTTGTTAGAGAAGTGATTGGTTGTTGTAGGATGTTAATGAGATAGATTGTTGAGAGTAACAACAATGGTGCAGATCGATGAAATGCTACAAATTTGTAGTATTGGGGAAACTGGGAGTGATGCTATAGAATGGAAAAGTGCATGAACGATTACGTTATAGAGGACAACTGTTACAGAAGAAGTTGTGGGAGTACAGCTCAGGAGGAGTGAATTGTTGGACTGACGCTGGAAAGGATGTGTAGAGGGAGATGAAGATTCATAGTGGAAAGGACAAACAAGACGCTAGAAGATGAAAGGGATGAAGAGCGTTGGAGAAACAAAAGCGAATAATTTTTAGAAAGAATAAAACACAACATCAGAGATATTGATGAGAAGGGAGGCATAACCAAGAGGAGGAGACATCGGGTGATAGGAGAGAGAGTGAAATGGTAGGTTTCTATTACCTCTCGCCTGGAAACCCAATGGATATTTTAAGTTAAGATTTGGCCATTGAGGCATTGTATTGTAACTTGTATGATGAATAAATTAATCACTATTGCAGAATTAATATTTATGTGTATGTGTATGTGTATGAATGAATTCATGTAGGATGTTATGTGTTGTGTTCTAGACATAATTATGTATGAGTTAATGCGTGTAACATCCTGCTCTTGCTCATACATAATTGGATTTATTCTTTGAGGATACTTGTGTGCAAGTGATCCGGTTCATTATATGATTGACTATTTCGATTATGGATTATGATGATGTTGTGGATATGATGATATGTTATTTTATTATAATTGTATCAACATGTGCTATTAATTGGTTTCTCCTGAGTTTGCAGGACCCCAGATGGATTGAGGATGCCGATGGCATCGATGGACCTCCTTGGACTCTAGATCAAGTCAGGGAGTGGATTGTTTATGGTTTGCATGTTTCTATTATTGCATATGTGACATATGAATCGTATATTATGATGTTGTTTATATATCCCTGACATGTTCGTTGATGAATACGGGTTGATAATAACTTGCTAATTAGACTCACATTTGAAGTAAAAGGGTCACGCACGACAACCAGAGCTATTGAGGGAGAGGTGTGGCAACAACCCTGCCGCAACTTACTAGCACTCTCACCATGGCTTGAATTGTACGTTAACAATTACCTAGCTCAAGAGATCCACGATGTCATAGGGGCAGACTCTGACAGTCGCTCATGATGATTCTAAGGGGAACGCAATAAGGTAGGTTCCTTGTTCCTTAGAGGCCTTTAGTCTTCTACAAGGTCACCTGATGGAGTATTGACTCCAAGGCTTCAACGTATACCAAAATAAGTCAAAAGGAAAGTGGCACCCTTGGAACATGTAGTGCATCTTGAAGGGAACGTCCCATAGATGAAAATTGAACAAAGGTGAGTGGCACCTTTGGAGCATATAATGCATCTTGAAGGGCACATCGTGGTTTTAACACTGGTGAGTCAATGAACCTAGGTACTTAGAAAACAATCTCTTGTTTTAACATGGTCAGCCTTAAGATAATTGTCACTTGAGTAAAGTTTAAAAAATTATAAAATTTCCCTTAAAAACATTTTCTTTTTCTGAACCTAGTTGAACTTAAATCCTAGGTCTAAGTAGGTCATGAAAACTAAAATTTATTTAAGCAAGTAATAAGGGGGGATGAAGAAAATGGGGGTGAAAATTAAATTTAAAAATTAATGGATTTTTAAATTATTTAAAAGATTAATTGTTGGCTAAGTACAAACTTGCTAATTTAGAACTTAGACGAAAAATGGGAAACTTAAATACAAAAGGAATGCGGAACATAGAAGGGAATCTAGTTTAAAGAACTTTCTAATTTCAAACTCAACTAAGCTTTAAGAAAGACGTCAGTCATTAAGGGAATGTAAGGAAATAAAGAAACATCGATGAACGTTTTTATGAATGTTTTTAGGTGGGTGAGGGAAATTGACATTTTAAATTAATTAATTAAATGAATTTTTGGTACAACTAAGGGATCAGGTGACAAGTGTACAGGGGAGAATTTTCCTAATAATAAATGAATAAAAAGAACTTAATGTGTATTTGGAAACCAGTCACTAATAAAAATCTATAAAAGAAATGGCAGAGGAGGGGAATGGATCATGTCTAGTATGTGTAAGGGTATGCTATTGTATTTTACTCTTGACTGATTTTTCTTGTGGGAGTTCGAACACCCATCTCGGATAACGAGTGGTAGCTCGAACTTGCGAGGCGAGTTGGGAGATAGCCTTCTTTGGTTTGTGTGTGTGGCCCCTTTACGGCTCGGGGGGCTTAGGGTGAAGAAGAGTATCCCTAGCGTTGGCTCGGAGGTACCAGTGAAGTCTCAACGATTAGCAAGCGAGAGCGAGGAGAATCACCAACCGTCGAACACATCAACAAGCCAACATCGATTACGGTATTCCTCTTGAAGATGTTATTGTATTAAAATTTAGTTTTATACTTGTATGTTCATGGTATTCTGATGATAATCACATTGCCCTGAGTTTTCTTGCATATGTCCTGTTATGGGGGTTTGGGCGCGAATGTATACCCATATAATGTTGATCTCGCCATGTATTTTATTTAATTCTGAACTTGGCTGCATGCACATATGAATGTTGATCACCCCATTTCTTTAAAAATCTGGGCGTGAATGTATACCCATATAATTTTTCTCTCACCCTGTTTTTATTTTATTCTGAGCTTGAGTGCATGCACATGAATGTTTGATCGCGCCATTCCTTGATAATTCGGGTGTGAGTGTATACACTTGTAATATTGATTTTTCCTTGTGTTTTTATTTAATTCTAAGCACTTGAATAACTTTAGAATCGTGAACACTGCCATTAAATCGAACAACAAAGCCAACTCACATATTTTTCTTTCGCAAATCTCAAGTTTACCGCCCGGTGTGGGCTCCTCCCTTGGTCGTGGCTTGGCTCTTGGTCGCTGGGCTTGGGAGCCGAGCCTTGGCGTAGTTGGTAGCTAACTTGTTATATGTCATGATTTGGCTTGGCTCCTGGGCATATATAATCGATCATTGAAACATGAGATTTGGGCCCTGATAGGCGTGTACCTCAACGACTTTTGGGGAAGCTAAATCGTTGATTTCTCGACTGTTAAATATTTACGAATTACATGAAAAAACTGGTGCGACCATTTAATTTTATTAACAGTTTAATATTTACAAAATACCTGAAAAAATGGGCACGACCATTATTTACAGTTTAAGGTTTACGCTTCACTTTACAGTTTTTAAATTTAGACTTTATTACAGAATCGGTGTAACATATTTTCAAGAGAAATGAGAAGATAGCCAGATTAACTTTTTAACCACCTTCAGAATGGTTTTAGATCTCGGTTATTACCTTAAGGTCTCCTCAACATATCTTCCCCAACACCTTTAGACTTTCCGATCACGCTCCTTAGAGTTTTGATCGAATGCCAAGATTTTAAAGAAAAATAAAAAACCAATAAAAATGGCGTAGCCCGAAGGCCGGAGCATAACACTGTCGTAAAGGACAGGTGGAAACTCAATGAGGTAGCCACGCCTATCTATAGAACTGATAGATTGAATTTTCGCAAAAAGGGAAAGGTCGCTTCTCTTTTCATCTCGATTTTTAATCCGGTTGACTGTGTTCCCAGTTTTAATTTAATTCCGTTAGTGATTTTAGTATTTATTTTGAGTGACATATGCCATTATAACCTTACCCTTCCAACCTTAGTAAATTCTAGACAAGAGATTCTTATTCAACATAATTTGGTTCAATATAATTTCTTATTCCACTTCATCTATATTCTGTTTAATTTGAAAATTCTAAAGTTTAGTTGTTGGTTAAAACATATAGAGATTGGATTGTAGATGCTCTAATATCCAATTAAAAACATTTTTTTAATTCTTAAAAATATATCCTTTACCGACTAGAAGCGCTCGTATTTATGTTTTCTACATTTATGATGACAATCTACAACTTTTTGGAAAAACGAATATTACAGTTCAGAATAATATAAGAATTTTTTCTAAAAAAGAAAATATTTTCTATTGTAATAGTATAAACATTTAGAATGCCAACTACAAGAGCTACATGTATATATTCAAGTTCTTCCCGTTTAAAATATTTCAGTATTCCTTTCGGCTTACAATTGCGTTTTAGAAATAAGCAGTGTTGCAATCATAATTATCAGTTACTACTATAATATATTGGGTGCACGAAGAATAATGATATATTTCCAAGTAAAGCATGCTTTAGTGGATAATCACGAGGACAATTTAGTGGTGAAATATATTGGGTGCACGAAGAATAATGATATATTTCCAAGTAAAGCATGCTTTAGTGGATAATCACGAGGACAATTTAGTGGTGAGTGGGATTGAATAAACAATCTAGTGATCTTAAATGAATTTAAAAGGGCATTGTCGAATGATTTAGAATATTTTTAGATGATCATCGAGGGAACGCTCGCGCTCAATCCATCATGAATTTAGGACATGTGTAGTTAAACCTTGTACGCACTAGTTTATATGTTTTTCACGATGATTTAGAGTCCAGCTTCTTTCGCTAAGAAATTTGATGCAGGAGCATCGTACGCAGCCAGCCAAGCAAGCACAAAGGCGGAAGACAACTGGAAAGCACTAGCGAACATTTTGAAATGTTTTGAAAAATTAATGAGTGGATATTAATATAATAGCTAGGGGAAGCATACTTACATTTATATCTAGATGTTGTAAGCAGATCTTGAACGTTACTCTCATGTGTCGAATGTAGAGGCATTTAAGCGTAATGAATGCAAGTAGGTAGATTTAATTTAATAGATTAGACAGTTTAGAAGGGTAGGAGGGAAAACGGATATAGACACCCTCACCCTTGTATCATTGTAACTTTATGATCATTCATAATTCATCAGCTGTAGAGATGAAGCAGAGAGCTGTAAAGAAGAACTCATGTACAGGAATGCTTGAGTTAATATATGAAGCTTTGACTCAATTTTCAGGATGTTATGATGCTTACTGTTTACATTTGTTAAATGGTATGTTTACAGTTGTTTATTTTCTTTGTTATGCATTTGTTTCAATGCTGTGTTGGGTGTATGATTTCATGTTGAGTGTATGAAGTCTGAGAGAGGAGAAGGATGAGTTTCAATTGTTTCTCTTCCTGAGAATTCTTGCAAAGAGTGTAGTGAACGTCCGCAAGGTGTGCGTTGACGAGGATCTGAGTTTTATCTCAGAAAGCTCAGGAGAGATATTGTTGTTCTCATAACCAACAAAAGTGGAGGTGAGGCACAGAGTCGTGCAAGGTGTGCGCAGGCTGGTTGAAGCCTTAGAACTTATCAACTAAGGTGAAGGTTGAAGGACTATTGTTGCAAAGATTGCACAGGGTCGAAGACTCAAATAACCAAAGGTTATTTGAAAGTTGCCGCAAGGAGTGTGAGTAGGATTCCTTTTGGGGCTTGAGTTTGCAAGTGAGAGCTCAGGAGGGATAGCACCTTTGAAGTGTTTAAAGGGAGGCGGAGATCGAAATCATCTCGCAGAAGTCAAGTTCAAGTGGAAGGATGCTAAGTCATTTTGGCCAAGAGATCCTTGAAGAAGAGTAAACGAACGAAAAAATTTCTTTGTGGAAAAAGTGTTGAAATCCTGTGGACCATTGGATCTCACAGATTTGTGAGAAGGTTAAGGCTGAGTGTCTTTTAGAGTTCACGAGCTCAAGAGGAGTAGAGACCGTTGGATGAGAAGCAACAGGAGCTGTTGATTCCCCTTCTTCAGTGGAATTTCGGCATTTCGACATTTCAGGGTTCGGCATTTCGGCAATTCCAATGACAAGGAGTCGGGGCACTTTGCGTTGAAAACCTCGAAGTCGCGAAACACGATGTGTCTTTGGAGTAGGTCTATGGTCACGGAGGAAGCAGTCACATGGATCGAGATATGGTCAGGGACTAATCATCGTTGAGCCCATTTCGACATTTCGGGGTTCAGGAAGTAGAGGAGGCTGTGATTTTGGAATCGAGAGTCTCAAACTCTTGGTTCGCGAAATGTCGAAAGATCCAGAGTCGTTAGATCATTTTGGGAATTCGGGGTTCATAAGTTTGGAGCACAGGCCAAAAATCCTTGGTCACTCTAACTCCTGAATCGCGAAAGAGATTCTCAAGTGTGAAATCGAACGATGGGAACACTTTATGGAGAAGCGTCGAAGACTCGAGAGTCATCGGATCTTGCAAAGAAGTAAGGGGGTTAAGGTGAGTACCTTTTCAATCACCCATAAGCTCAGGAGAGATAGGGGTCGTTGGATCCAGTCCAACAAGAGTCGTCGGATCCTGAAAGAATTTGCATTTTAGGAATTCGGGCATTGGCGCGACAAGTGATTTTGGAGTCGAGAGTTTCAAACTCCCGGTTCGCGAAATCCCGAAAATATCGGGTCTGTTGGATCAAGAGAGGCTCACAGTCATCGATCCAGAAAAAGGTGAAATTTTGGAGTTCGGAGAATCATAAGGGAAGAGGAACGACTGTGACTGTTCGCTCAAAGTCTTGAAAGTCGAAACTAGTGGGTAACAGGTGGTGTGTGCTCGTCGCATTGGAGGAGAAACCTTCGTTGACATTTCACATTTCAGCGATTGTAAGAGTTGTGACATTGCGTTGAGAACCTCGAATTCGCGAAGCCCAAAATCTTTTGTGTCTTAAACAAAGGGTTTAATTAAATCTTTGCGTGGTTTGGAAAAGATCCTACGTTGATCTCGGCCCGAGGCCAGGGGGTCTGCGTCAGTTGTGGTATCAGAGCACAGAACAAATTCTTTTCTTTCTGTAGCAGAGAGAAAAGAGGAAAAATTTTCAGCCATGCCGCCGAGAAGAAGAGATAGGAAAATGCCTGATCCAGTAGTGGAAAGAGAAATGCGTGAGTTACGTGCCAGACTTGATGCTATGGAGACAGCACAAAGGCACATAGTCGACGCTGGGGATATCAGCGAGGATGAAAGTGAAAATGAATATGGAAACGAAGGAGAAGAAGTTGCAATCAAAGATGCTACAGAAGAACGCCTATTCAGGGTTGTTGCAAGGATAGGTGCTAGAGAAAAAATGGACATTCCCATGTATGAGGGAAATTTAGATGTTGAAGAACTTCTAGACTGGATTAGAGCTCTAGAAAAATACTTCAACTATGAGGATGTCGAGGAAGATAAGAAAGTCAAACATGTCGTTACTAGACTTAAAGGTCATGCAACACTGTGGTGGGATGAAATACAGGCTGACAGACGCTGCAAGGGCAAGCAAAAAATCAAAAATTGGGATAGAATGGTTGCAAAGATGAAAGCCAAATTTATACCCAGAGATTATCAAATCACTCTGTTTCGAAGGATGAAAAATTTGAGACATAAGTTGATGTCAGTGAAGGAATACACTGAAGAATTCTACAGGATAAACATCAGAGCAGGTCATCGGGAAGGCGATGATGAAAAAGTTTCCAGGTACATGAATGGTCTGCGATATGACATTCAAGATGAGATGGGCATGATGACCATTCGAAATGTGGAAGATGCTTATCAGATATATCTGAAAGATGAAGAGAAGTTGAGCTAGAAGCAAGGTCAAGGAAGTTGAGGTAGAATTCAAGCCAGAGACAAAACAATTGCCCAAGACAGAACTCATAAACCTAAAGAAGAGGGGAATAAACCTCAACCTGAGAGAGGAGGAAGCTCACAAGGAAGGCAGTATGCTGATAGAAATACTTTTCCTCGAGCGAGAGGAAGAGGAAGAGGTAGAGGAGGTGAAGTGAAATGCTTCATTTGTGGAAAAATCAGACATAAATCCTATGAGTGTCCATATAAGAAGAAAGATGGCGGTGAAACTCACATTGTCGAAGCTCAAGGATGGAGTTTTGAGGCAAAATACGCTGAGGGTGGAAGATCTCTGATGATGAGGAAAGTTCTCTTGAAACCAAAGAAGGAGGCAAAGAACCCAACCCAAAGAAACAGTCTGTTTCAGACTGCTTGCAAAACTAAGGATAGGGTATGCAAGGTCATAGTGGATAGCGGTAGCATAGGCAATCTCGTATCTACAGAGATGGTAGAAAAGATGGAGTTGGAGACTGTTGTACATCCAAGCCCATACAGAGTTTTGTTCCTACAAAAAGGACATTAGGTAAACGTCACTAAACAATGTTTAGTTGAATTTAAAATAGGAGGATATAAAGATGAAATATTACGTGATGTCATTCCCATGGATGTTTGTCATCTATTGTTGGGTATACCGTGGCAATATGACAGAAATGTAGTTCATGATGGGAGAAAGAACACATACACCTTGGAGAAAGATGGTAGGATGCACATGTTGCTGTCGATTAAGGATAAAGAGGTAAAAACAGAAATGAGAAACATTGTACTTCTCATGAGTGGGAAGGAACTTCTTAATGATATTAAGAAGAAGGAAGACACACAATTTATTGTGGTCAAGAAGCCCAAAATTGTTTTGACCAGTACGAGAATAGTTGACTTACCAGAAGAAATCCAGGAGTTGTTGGGAGAGTTTGTTGATATAGTGGTGGACAAAATACCTTGTTCGTTTCCACCTATCAGGAGTATAAGTCATCATATAGATCTTATACCTGGATCCAGTTTGTCGAACAAAGAAGCATATCGGTTGATGTTGTAGGAAAATGAAGAAGTTAAGAGGCAAGTTCAGAACTTAATGGACAAAGGATTGATTTGAGAAAGCCTGAGTCCATGCGTTGTTTCGAAAGTGATCAACCCAAAGAAAGACAGAGGCTGGAGAATGTGTACAGACTCAAAGGCAATCAATAAGATTACCATCAAATACAGATTTCCATTGCCAAGGATGGACGACTTGATGGATTTCTTGAGTGGAGCAAAGTTTTTTTCAAACATTGAACTGAAAAGCAGGTATCATCAAATTCGAATGAGAGAAGGTGATGAATGGAAGACAACATTCAAGACGAATGAGGGGCTATATGAATGGATTGTCATGCCATTTGGCTTAACGAATGCGCCCAGTACTTTCATGAGGTTGATGAATGAAGTCCTGAATGATTTCATAGGGAAATTCATCATTGTATATCTTGACGATATATTAATTTTCAGCAAGATAGAAGCAAAACAATTAAAGCATCTAGTTGCAGTAATGAGGAGATTACAGCAGGAGAAATTGTTGATTAATATGAAGAAATCATCATTTATGAGGACATAACTCATTTATTTGGGTTTCATTATTTCTGCGAATGAATTGAAAATGGATCCAGAAAAGATAAATGCGATTAAGAATTGGGCATCGCTGAAGAACGTGTTTGAAGTATGAATCTTCCATAGTTTGGCTAGATTTTACAGGAAATTCATCCGAAACTTCAGTAAAATTAGCGCACTGATGATGGATACGGTGAAGAAATGACACAAATATTTTCACTGGACAAAGGAAGCAAAGAAGAGTTTCAATCTGCTGAAGAAGAAGATCACTGAGCAACCAATTCTATTTTTGTCAGATTTTAGCAAGACATTCCAAGTCAGGTGTGACATGAGTGGATTTGCAATTGGAGCGGTCTTGAGCCAAGACGACAGGTCAATCACATATTTCAATGAAAAAATTAATGAAGTGAAGATTAAGTACTCCACATATGACAAAGAATTTTATGCAGTCATACAAGCACTGAAGAAATGGAGACACTATTTGGTTCCCAAGGAGTTTGTTTTGTACAACGATAATCATGCTTTGCAATTCGTGACTCGACAGGAGAAGTTGAACCAAAAACCTGCTAAATGGGTTGAATTCATGCAAAATTTTACTTTTGTGATTAAACATATTTATGGAACTGCTAACAAAGTTGTTGATTCTTTGAGCAGGAAATGTTTGCTTATGAAGGAATTTAGAGTCAAGACTTTAGGTTTTGATAACCTTAAATAAATGTACAGAGGTGACCTAGACTTCAAGGAGGTATATGAGGCATCTAAGAATCCAATTGTCAAGGATAGAAGCCAATGGACTGAATACATGATCCAGGATGGATTATTGCCCAGGGAAAATCGGCTATGTATTCCAAAATGCTCCATGAGGGAGAATTTGTTGAAGGAAAAACACAGTGGAGGATTAGCCGGACATTTCGATCATGACAAGACGTTCTCAAAATTGAATGGCTCATATTTTAGGCCAAGGATGAGGACAGATGTCAAGAAATTTGTGCACAAGTGTAGAATTTGTCAGCACACGAAAGGAAAAAGGCAGAACATAGGGTTATACCAACCATTACCCATACCTGAAAGGCCGTGTGACGCAGTGAGCATGGATTTTGTATTGGGACTGCCAAGGACATAGAGAGGATATGATTCAATATTTTTGGTAGTCGACAGATTTTCAAAAATGACACATTTCATACCATGCCAGAAAACCAGTGATGCAACTCATATTGCAAACCTATTTTTCAAGGAAGTTGTCAGACTTCACGGTTTTCCAAAGAGTATCGTGTCTGATCGAGATACCAAGTTCGTAGGACATTTTTGGAGGACCTTATTGAAGAAGTTGGGGACAAGTTTGTCTTTTATCTCATCATATCATCCTCATACGGATGGACAGATAGAGGTCGTAAACAGGAGCTTGGGAGATTTGTTAAGGATCTTAGTGACTGAACACCACAATCAATGGGATCACATTCTCCCATAGGTGGAATTCGGTTACAATGATTCACTCAATAGGAGCACAGGGCACATTCCATTCCAGATTGTATATGGAATGCATCCAAGGGGAGTTTCTGAATTGAAAGATGTAGAACAACCTGAATTTAGAAGTGCTAGTGCAGAGGACTTTGCAGAAGGAATGAAGGAGCTTCACAGCCAAATTAAGAAGCGATTACAAAGTTCAAGTCAAGAATACAAGTGGAGAGAAGATCAACATAGGTGAGAACTTCAATTTGAAGTTGGTGATTTGATTCTTGCGCATCTAAGGAAGGAGAGGTTCCCAAAGGGAACGTATAATAAGCCGAAGATGAAAAATATTGGACCATGCAAGGTCATAAGGAAATTTGGGGCAAATGCATATGAGATTAATTTACCCGATGGGGTTGGAATCTCACCGATATTCAATGTTGCGGATTTGTACCCTTACAGAGCTAAAGAAGCAGGATCAAAGGAGGAACAAAAAGAGGTTCAATGGAAAAAACAAATGCTTGTAGCTGAAAAGCCATAGATGGAAGGCATAACTGACAAAAGGATTAGCAAAAAGACCAAGAGGAAAGAGTATTGTGAATACTTGGTCAAGTGGAAAGGACATCTGATTGAAGAGGCCAGTTGGGAAGATGAAGAAAAAATTCATAGGCATGGATAGACCGTGCAAGAGATCATGAACAGGAGTTCATGAAAATTTTCAAGCAAGGGAGTATGATGCAGGAGCATCGTACGCAGCCAGCCAAGCAAGTACAAAGGCAGAAGATAGCTGGAAAAGCACAAGCGCACATTTTGAAATGTTTTGAAAAATTAATGAGTGGATATTAATGTAATAGCTAGGGGAAGCGTACCTACATGTATATCTAGATGTTGTAAACAGATCTTGAGCATTGCTCTCATCTATCAAATGTAGAGGCATTTATGCATAATGAATGCAAGTAGGTAGATTTAATTTAATAGATTAGACAGTTTAGAAGCATAGGAGGGAAAATGGATATAGACACCCTCACCCTTGTATCATTGTAACTTTATGATCATTCATAATTCATAAGCTGTAGAGCTGGAGAGAAGAACCCATGTACAGGAATGCTTGAGTTAATATATGAAGCTTTGACTCAATTTTCAGGGTGTTATGATGCTTACTGTTTACATTTGTTAAATGGTATGTTTACAGTTGTTTATTTTTTCTGTTATGCATTTGTTTCAATGTTGTGTCGGGTGTATGATTTCATGTTGAGTGTATGAATTCTGAGAGAGGAGAAGAATGAGTTTCAATTGTTTCTCTTCCTGAGATTTCCTACAAAGAGTGTAGTGAATGTCCGCAAGGTGTGCATTGATGAGGAACTGAGTTTTATCTCAGAAAGATTAGGAGAGATATCGTTGTTCTCATAACCAACAAAAGTGCAGGTGAGGCATAGAGTCATGCAAGGTGTGCGCAGGCTGGTTGAAGGCTTAGAACTTATCAACTAAGGTGAAGGTTGAAGGACTACTGTTGCAAAGACTGCACAGGGTCAAAGACTCAAATAACCCGAGGTTATTTGAAAGTTTCTGCGAGTGGGAAAATGATTCCTTTTGGGGCTTGAGTTTGCAAGTGAGAGATCAGGAGGGATAGCACCTGTGAAGTGTTCAAAGGGAGGTGGAGGTCAAAATCATCTCGCAGAAGTCAAGTTCAAGTGGAAGGATGCTAAGTCATTTTGGCCAAGAGATCCTTGAAGAAGAGTGAACGAACAGTGAAATTTCTTCCTGGAAGAAGTGTTGAAATCCCATTGACCATTGGATATCACAGATATGTGAGAAGGTTAAGGCTGAATGTCTTTTAGCGTTCAGAAGCTCAGGAGGAGTAGCGATCATTGGATGAGAAGCAACAGGAGCCATTGATTCCCCTTCTTCAGTGGAATTTCAACATTTCAGCATTTCGGGGTTCGACATTTCGGCAATTCCGATGACAAGGAGCCGCGACACTTTGAGTTGAAAACCCTGAAGTCACGAAACGCGACATGTCTTTGGAGTAGGGTTGCATTCATAGAGGAAGTAGTCACATCGACCGAGATTTGGTCGGGGACTAATCATCATTCAGTGCATTTCTTCATTTCAACATTTTGGGGTTTGGGAAGTAGAGGAGGTTGTGATTTTGGAATCGAGAGTCTCAAACTCCCGCTTCGTGAAATCCTGAAAGATCCATAGGCGTCAGATCATTTTGAGAATTTAGGGTTTGTAATTTTGGAGCACAGACCAAAAATCCTTGGTCACTCTAACTCCCGAATCGTGAAAGGGATTCTCAAGTGTGAAATCGAACGGTGGAAACACTTTGTGGAGAAGCGCTGAAGACCCGAGAGCCATCGAATCTTGCAAAGAAGTAAGGGGGTTATGGTGAGTACCTTTTCAATCACCCATAAGCTCATGAGAGATAGGGGTCATTGGATCCAGTCCAACGAGAGTCGTCGGATCCTGAACGAATCCGCATTTCGTAAATTTGGGGATTGGCGTGACAAGTGATTTTGGAGTTGAGAGTTTCAAACTCCCGGTTCACGAAATCCTGAAAATATCGGGTCCATTGGATCAAGAGAGGCTCACAGTCGTCGATCCCGAAAAAGGTGAAATTTCAGAGTTCAGGGAATCATAAGGGAAAAGGAACGACTGTGGCTATTCGCTCAAAGTCCCAAAAGCCGAAACTAGTGGGTAACAGGTGGCGTGTGCTCATCGTGTTGGAGGAGTCAACCTTCATTGACATTTCACATTTCGGCGATTGTAAGAGTTGTGACATTGCATAGGGAACCTCCAACTCACGAAGCCCAAAATATTTTGTGGCTTAAACAAAGGGTTTAATTAACTCTTTGCGTGGTTTGGAAAAGATCCTGTGCTGATCTCGGCCCGAGGGCAAGGGGTCTGTGTCAAAATTTGACGGTTAGGTCTTAGACCCTTGCGCGATAAAAGTATTGAATGTAGTTACCTGATAAAAGTATTGAATGTAGGTACCATGCGTCGATTATTAGTTGATTTATTAGAGGACTTGCATTTATAGATTTCATATAAATTATGACTTCGGCGCAATGGAAACAATTAATAGAATGATAGTTTTTAGAAATTAGTTTTTGTTTAATTAGTTATTTGAATGATAGTTTTTAAACTCAGTTGTCTCTTGTGCATTGAAAATTTAAGGTATTGAATGAAGTATTGAATAAGATTTAGACTTCTCTGCTTGTGCGCGTTGAATGTTTCAATATAATGATTAGTCGTCAATTACTTACTTCTTGTGCCATGAAAAATGTATTGTAACGCATGATTGTGCATATTTTATTTCTCCCTCCCCATGGAAGTTTATGTTAAATATTTAGTTTTTTTTTAGGTGTTTTTTGCACCTTGATGATCGTTGATGATGTTAACTAGCGTATTCCTTTATATTCTTTATCTTAGTAATGTTTGTAAATTTATTAAGCTTCTTGATGTGCTAATGTGCTAGGATTTTTATGTATATGTTACTTGTGTCGTCCTTCATTATGATGTCGTCAAGTTGAGTTGTTTTGATTGTATTATTGTCATTACTTTCTTAATGCAAACTTTGTTTCTTACCTAATGTTGTCGCATTGTTATCTTAACGGTGAGATGTTACATATGTTATCAGAGCGGGTTTGACCTGTGACTTAGGAAAATTATGCCTTCCTCTACATAAAAAATTGTTTATAAATTATCGATAATTAAATTGATTTGTATTTGTGCAGGTAATCATGGTTAGAGGATGTCGCAGAGGCAGATGATAGGGTGTTATGGGAGGAGTCACGATGCCTCCTGTGGCATCCACACCTGAGGGGTCTAACCCCCAAGGAGAAGAAAATTTATCGAACATGAAAAAATATTTGTGGGAGATGTGGTTGTGTTGATGAGGTCCTTTCAAAGGATGTCAGAAGCCCTGATTGACCATTTGGATAGAGATGAGGCTAGGGCGTCGACACCCCTTGAGGGTTCACTGCGCACCCCAGCCGGTACTGGTAGCATTCACTGAGAAATCGAGAAGGTCAAGTTTCCTGAGTTCTTTGGTGCCACGGAAGGCACATCCATCAAGACATGGTTGGAGAATATGGTGATGTTCTTTGAACTTTGCGACTATACCTCCAACATGAAGGTCTACATGGTGATCTTCCAGCTAAAAGGGAGTGCTCTTCTATGGTGGAAGACACTCTTGCCGCAACTGAACATGGCCATGGAAGATGCGTCATGGAAACTATTTAAGGAGTGGTTCTGAGAGAGGTATCTGTCTGAGCAATTCATCGAGCGTCAGTTCAATGAGTTCAACGCCTCACAACAGGGAGGTTGTACGATGCCCGAGTACAAGGCTCGTTTCATGGAGCTTCTTTGGTATGATCTACACCTGAATACTGAGAAGATTAAGGTCAACAAGTTTGTGTTCAGCCTTAATGTTATCATTTGTGCGAAAGTGAGGAATTTAATGCCTTAGACATTGCACAATGTTGTCCAAAATTCCCTCATAGCTGAGGAGGAGCTCATCAACGAGGGTTAGAGTAGGACTATGATGAGACTGACAGGACAGGCTATATCTAGTGCGCAATATCATTAGACACCAGGTAGATATACACCAGGGTATCGAGGCACTCCAAGAAGATACAAATTCACTACAACATGGTGGGTGGTGCCTCTGTAGCTGACTCTTTATAGGGACCACAACATCAGCAGTAGCATCGACCTCAACAATAACAATAGTTTAGGCCTGTTCGACAGAACAGACTAGTGTTTCAGGATGGTGGGTCGTCCACTTCTACTTTGGGGACCAGGAGTACTGGACTGAAGACCGGGTGCTAGACATGTGGAGAGCCACATTACCAACATAATTGCCCAGTTGAAAGGGCCAGAGTAGTCAGATCAGCCGGACCCACTACTATAGGAGATTTGGGCAAGGCCCATCGAATTCATGCAGTGGTGAATAACCGCCAGTAAGAAGACCATTCTACTATCCTTGAGACATCAGGTAACATCGCTGACCAGACCCTTAGTATTTTGATATATCCAAGTGCTACAAAGAGTTGTATTTCTGGTGCAGTGCTAAAAATAATTAAGGTAAAGGTAATCGAACAGGATGAGTTTAGCTACTCAGAAATGGCTTTGGGAGCCAAACAAAAGGTTGGAGGAAAGGTTACAGGTTGTATCCTCAACCTGGGATATTTTTTCATGAAGGCCAACCTATACGTCACGATCTTAGGATCTTATGACGTCATGATCGATATGGACTAGTTGGAATCTCATGAGTGGATAATCAACTGTAAGACAAAATGATTGAGTTTGGTCGATGATGAGGGACAGAGATGTGTGATTGTAGGTAGGAACCAAGGAGTTTCCCTACGTTTGATATCTTCCATAAAACTACGAAAGAGCATGCACAAGGGATGCAATATTTATGCGATCCTTGCGTTGAATGAAAAGGGCATGGAGGAAGGACTAGAAAACCTTCCGGTAGTATGAGAATTTACAGATGTATTCCCAGAGTAGTTACCAGGGTTTCCTCCTGGGAGGGAATTGGAATTTACCAACGACCTAAAACCTAGGACTGAACCAATAACGAGAATGCCTTATCATATGTCAACCCTTGAGTTACAGGAGTTGAAAATGCAACTGAAGGATTTGTTGGACCTAGGAATTATACGTCCAAGTGTGTCACCATGGGGAGTTCCTATTATTTTCATATGAAAGAAGAATGGGTCATGGAGACTTTGGATTGACTACCCTTAATTGAAAAAGGCAACGATCAAGAACCGATATCCATTTCCAAGAATAGACGATCTGTTTGATCAGATGAAAGGTGAAACGATATTTTAAAAGATAGACTTGAGATTAGGGTATCAACAATTATGGATCAAGGAGGAAGACATTCCTAAAACTACGTTTAAGATGTGGTTTTGACATTATGATTTTATTGTTTTACCATTTGGACTGACAAACGCCCCAGGGGTATTCATGAGCTTGATGAAAGGGTGTTCTGTGAATACTTGGACAAGTTTGTTCAAGTATTCATTGAAGATATTTTGATATATTCTTAGATGATGGAAGAACATGACGAACACTTGTGCCTGATAATGCAATGTCTATGAGAGAACAAATTGTTTGGGAAATTGCCAAAATGCTCATTTTATCAATCGAAGATTCATTATTTAGGGCATGTCTTCTCCGATGAAGGTATCATTGTGGATCCCGCGAAGGTCGAGGATATTATGGAATGGCCTACGCCGATGAATGTCCCAAAAGTGTGTATCTTCATGTGTTTAGATGGATATTATCGATGGTTCATCAAGGTTTTTTAAAAGATAGAAAATTCGATTATGAAATTGCATAAGAAAAACAATAAGTTTTTATGGACCGAGAAATGCACAGAAGCATTTCTAAGGCTCAAGGAGTTGTTGATGACAACATTGATACTCAAGGTCCCTGATATGGATGAGGACTTATTGGTGTTAACAATGCGAATTAACCTAAGATTGCAAGAGGATAAGCCCAATACCCATTAAAATATAAATGTATTAAAATGGTTTGACTAGGTGGATCAAAAAGACTTTAAGGAAAGGAAAAGACAATAGATATCACTACAGATCATTGATGGACCATTGGGATATGGAGTCATAAACATTCTTCTCAATGAAGGCATTTAATCTCTCTATCAGACAAAAGATTTGTATAATGATGAAGAGAATAAATAAGAGAATAACATAAAGATGAATATTCACTAAGCAGAGATCCTCTCTGCCAAGAGAATTTAGATGTGTCTGAAGAGTAAATAATGATAGATAGGAAATATTACAATAGATCCTCTACTGTATCAGGGATTTATCAATCAAAGGAAAATTTTAATCCTTAAAATAAACAATTACATTCAAACAATATGAATAATAGAACAGAGAACATAGAAGACAAATCTGATGAAGTGGCTCATATGAGTCTTCAATAACAATACAATTTACAACTACATGCCCCTCCGGCTTACAAACTAAAATATACAGTCATAAAAATTTCTGAAAACTTCCTCTAATCTTGGTTCGGACCCCCCTTCCTTTTCTTACATATCATTCATTTGATGTATTTATAGTCAAAATAATAGACATGTCTTGCTTCTTGGGTGCCTCTTTTCTAGTGTTGTATGTCTTCTCTTTTCTTTCATGTTCCTTTTGTCAGAAGGAAACTATGGTCATTATGGTTGTGCAGGAGAAATTGTCCTCTGTGGTACTTCGGGCTGACATTTTTCTGTCTCCTCGGCTAGACCCTCCATGCTTCCATTTAAGGGGGGGGTATTCGATACTTCCACCACTAGTTGTTATTTCATTAACTGATTTCTTGTTGGGATTAGGATGTGGAAAAACTGCCCTCTATGGTACTTCGGGATGACAGTTTTCTGTCTCCTCGTGATGCTCCTTTGATGATTTCTCTTAATGCACAGTTTATGTTGCCATGCGCTGATCTCAGATTGGACCCCATATAAGCATATGATTGCGAAAGCTACCAAGGGAATTTTGGGTCCACACCGCTTCGGCCCCTGCAATCCACCACCAACTTCCACATACCTATTTCTCTATACCATGGTTTTGATTGCAATACTGCTCTATAATTTTAATGTTCGGGCATGTTTTGTCCCCACAATTAAGTGTGGTCATCGATTTGATGCCAATCCACGATCTGGGAAACCCTTCTATTTTAGCTCCCTCACTAAAATTTATTCGTCTGCTAACTCCAGAATCCTTTTAAACCATGCCTAGAGATGGAGCCAATTTTGGTCCTTAAGATATTTGAATGCTAAGAAGGATTACCTCCCAGGGGACGTTCTCTCGAATCCGATGTGGTGGTGTGATTCTATTATAATGTCACAGCTAGTGATGGATGAGCACCATGTGTTGAGCTAAAAAATACATGTGGAGTGGTAGGTTCCGAAATGACATGTCATCCTAATGTTACTTTGGGACTTTGACTCTTTGGGACTTTGGGATGTTTGGATGGAAATATCCCGAAGTCACTTTCTCTTGGTTAACGTGCCAGCCTCTCATTAACTTCGAGACTTCGGGCCTTCCAACGATACTGCTGCGAAGATCAATGGTCCCTATTCATCAATGGTCCACAATTACTTCGGGAGTTTGAGCTTCGGGACTTTTCAATGCACAACTCTTACAATCCTCCAGAGCATCGTATCTCTAAAGTGAGAGACATGCCTCCACGTTTCCTCTTGTTTTGGACGGCCAAGATTAAATACAGGCTTCGGGCCTTTGGAATTCCTTTACTCAGTCAACTTCTTCTTGCTTCCTCCCAAAGTGTGAGATCATCAAACACATGTCCCTTTCTTGAAGATCAATGGCCACGAGTGATTGTGGAGATTCAACTCGCTCACTCTTTAATTTCCTTGCCGATCTCCGCAATGTGAAGATGCTCATTTGTAGTGGGATCGATATGCATCGTTGATATGTTGATCTATAAAGATCAACGATCCTGAGCAATTGCGGGCTCACAACTTGCACAAACTTTAATTTTCTTTCTGATCCCCGCAATGCCTTCCCATCGTCGATCTCTCTCCAATGAGATCTTATGATCATGACTTAATCTTTGCTTGATCGGATGGTTGATCTTGCTCTCACTCAAATATTATGACTGAAAATTGAACCTGCTTGTTTGCTTGTATTTCAAGCCCGAAATGGACTTCTCTGAATGTTGCATTTTTCTCATAGTTTTTCCCTGCACATACAACATACTTGAATATCCTGTCTTTATCAACCAGAAGAGAAAAAAATTATAGGAAGATTTCCAGAAAAGGGAGAGACTCAGCATAGGTGTAGATACATAATTTAACAAAAACTATATATGACCCATGACAACTTTATGTGCTAAAATTGTCTCCACAGGGGATGGGATGCTCCTTGTGAGCTGCCAAGAACAAGTAGCTTCAGTGTCTTACCCTAGGGATATGGGGTCACTTATTTAAATACTAAAAGAAAATTGAAAACTGAAAATATTGCACACGAGCTTATTTATATACAAGATCCTACTCTAACAGACTTTTACAATAGGCTAGGTGACAACAAACTTCCACCATAGCCACTCAAGTAACTTCCTAACGGAAAAATTTCTTACTCTGCCACTGATCAACAAGAGATAATAAAACTGTGACAACAAATTAATTACATTCTTCAGATTACCTCCCAATGTTGAAGGTATGACAAATCTTGAAGGCTTCAATACATTGAGGAAATGAAACTTTGTGTACTCCCCTATAGGGTCATAAAATAGGTGATAAGACTTACTAGGTTGAGAATAGAAAACCTGCTCTACTTTACAGTTGCTCACATATGGTTGAATGTATGTTGCAAGTAAAGGTGAATGAATAGTTGATGCAGGTTGTTGATCCACTTTCCTTTTATCTTCTCTGAAAACATCTGCTAGCTGATTGCAAGAAATCTCCTCATGTATATCAATGAATGGATGTTTCTCTTTAACATGTTGGTCTTGGTAAAAGTTTTCATTTTCATTAGAAGGATGGATGCTAATGATTTTTTCTTCCATGAAAAAAAAAACCTCATCATCTTCATCACTGTCTCCATAATGATCAAATAAAGGAGGAGTCTCGAATGTCATATCAAGAGATATTTTCTGCCCAACATGAGAAAACTGTTCTTCTTTGTTAAAAACATGTTGCCTTTCAAGATTCAATCTAGGAAGTAATATCTTATCATCACCATATGATTCAAAGATAGGCTGCTCATATTTAGGTCTTTTAGATACAAGGTTATAAAGAGTATCAGTTTCTAGAATAGACTCAATTTCTGCATTTTCCTTATTAAAAAAGAAAACAAAATGTTCATCTGATGTAGATGAACAAGGAAGAGAAAGAGATGATTCCTCATCCAAGGAATATTCTTAATTATCATAACCTTCATAAGAATAAATTATATATTGAACACAATATTTATACTTCTCACAACAACTATGACAAATTAACAAAGAGGAATAAAATTTTTGACAATGACTATTGAAATCAGCATGAAACTCTTTGAGTGAAGAAATGCTAGAAGGTTCAAGAGACTGATACCAAATATGAACATATCCTTGAAGAGAGTGCATAAACAACTCCATACGTATGTCTTCATGTTGGATATTAATTTGTTGCATCAGAGCATGAAATTATAGAACATGCTCAATAGGGATTTCATTCTCACCTTCATAAAATCTTGGCAACATATATTGTCATTCATCAACTTGAAGCATAGGACGTGGATAAACAACTATGGCTAAGAAATTGAGTGGGGGAAACCCCCTGGACAGGATATCCTCCATAGCCATCTAATTTGTCTCAAACCAGTGGAGTCGCCAATATATTTATGAACATTGAAGTCACCATGGTGAAAGATGAGTAGTCTGAACAATGTGTCCAACTTCAGTTCACCATCTAAAACTAGATCTCTTCGTTGTCATTCTCCCAGGGAAGATATCTTCACTTTCGTCCCCGACAATGGTGCCAAGAATGTTAGCACTAAGAATCACCCTTAAACTGCAGGAAGATAAGCCCAATACCCATCAAAATGTAAATATATTAAAATGGTTTGAGTAGGTGAATCAACTAGACTTTAAGGAAAGGAAAAGACAACATATATCATTGCATATTAGTGATGTACCATTGGGAAAGGAGTCATAAATAGTCTTCTCAAAGAAGGAATTTAATATCCCTATTAGACAAAATATTTGTATAATGATGAAGTGAATAAATAAGAGAATAAAATAAAGACGAATATTCGATAAGTAGAGATCCTCTCTGTGAAGAGAATTTAGATGTGTCGGAACATTAAACAATGATAGATAGACAAGCTTACACCAGATCCTCTACTGCATCATGGATCTATCAATCAAAGGAAAAGTTTAATCCTTAAAATCAACAATTACATTCAGACAAGATGAAGAATAGAACATAGAACATAGAAGACAAATCTGATGAAGCGGATCATATGAGTCTTCAATAACAATACAATTTATAGCTACATGCCCATCCATATTACAAACTGAAATATACAGTCATAAACATTTCTCAAAACTTCCTATGTTCTTGGGTCAACCCCCCCCCTTCCTTTTTTTACATATCATTCATCTGATGTATTTATAGTCAAAACAATAGACATGTCTTGCTACTTGGGAGACTCTTTTCTAGTGTTGTATGTCTTCTCTTGTCTGTCATGTTCCTTCCATCAGAAGGAAACTCTAGTCAGTATGGGAATGCAGGAGAAACTTCCCTCTGTGGTACATCAGGCTAACAATTTTTTGTCTCCTCGGCCAGACCCTCCATGATTCCATTTAAGGGGGGTAGTCCATAGTTCAACCACCAGTCCTTATTTAATTAATCGATTTCTTCTTGGGATCATGATGTGGAAAAACTTCCCTCTATGGTACTTCAGGCTGACAGTTTTATGTCTCCTCGTGACGCTCCTTTGATGATTTGGCTTAATGCCTAGTTTATGTTTCCACACGTTGATCTTGGATTGGACCCCATAAAATCACATCATTGCGAAATATGCCAAGGGTGATTTGGGTCCACATCGCTTCGGCCCTTGCAATACACTACCAACTTCCACGAACCTATTTCTCTTTACCATGGTTTCAATTGCGGGACTGCTCTAGAATTTGAACATTCAGGCATGTTCTGTCCCCGCAATGAAGTGTGTTTGTTAATCTAATGCAAATCCATGATCTGGGAAACCCTTCTATTTTAGTGCCCCCACTAAAATTTATCCATATGCTAACTCTAGAATCCTTTTAAACCATGCCTAGAGATGGAGAAAATTTTGGTGCTTAAGATCTTTGAATTTTGAGCAGGAATACCTCCCAGAGGATGATCTCCCAAATTTGACATGGTGGCCTGATGCTATTATAATGTCACATGTAGTGATGGATGAGTTCCACATGTTGAGTTGAAAAAAACCCATGGAGTGGTAGGGCCCAAAGCGATGTGCCTTCTTGATGTTACTTCGAGACTTTGTCTCTTCGTGACTTCGTTATGTTTGGATGGAAATCTCCCAAAGTGACTTTCTCCCGGTTGACGTGGCAACCTCTCGTTAACTTTGGGACTTCGGGCCTTCCGGTGATACTGTTGCAAAGATCAATGGTTATTTTTTATTTGAGATCAACGGTCGATAATTACTTCGGGAGTTCGGGCTTGGGGCCTTTTCAATGCACAACTCTTACCATCCTCCAAAGCACCGTATCTCCAAAGTGGGAGATCTACCTCCACGTTTCCTCTTATTTTGTACGACCAATATTAAATCTGGGCTTTGGGCCTTCGGGATTCCTTTACTCACTCAACTTCTTCTTGATTCCTCCTGGAGTGCAAGATCATCGAACATGTTTCCATTTCTTGAATATCAACGACCACGAGTGATTGCAGAGACTCAAATCATTCAGTCTTTAATTTAATTGTTGATCTTAGCAATGCGAAGATGCTCATTTGTAGTGAGATCAATATGCATTGTTGATTTGTTGATCTAGAAAGATAAATGATCCTGAGCGATTGCGGGCTCACAACTTGCACAAACTTTAATTTTATTTATGATCCCCATAATGCCTCCCCATCGTCGATCTCTCTCCAATGAGATCTGATAGTCGTGACTTAATCTTTGCTTGATCTGAGGGTTGATCTTTCTCTCGCTCAGATCTTATGGCTAAAAATTGAACCCACTTGTTTTCTTGTATTTCAATCTCTAAATGGACTTCTCTAAATGCTACATTTTTCTCATATTTTTTCCTTACTCATAAAACATACTTGATCAACTTGTATTTATCAACCAGAAGAGGAAACAATTAAAGGAAGGTGTGCAAAAAAGGGAGAGACTCAACACAAGTGTAGACACAGGTTTTAAAAATAACTATATATGACGCATGAAAAATTTATGTGCTAACACTTGGTATGCACTGACGCATCCAAGGAAGGCTTAGGCGAAGTCTTGATGCAATATGGTTGAGTGATCGCTTACATATCGAGAAATTTAAGAAGGCATGAGGATAACTATGAAACACACGATTTGGAGTTGTTATCCATTGTATATGCGTTGAGAGTTTGGAGACACTACCTGATTGGATGAAAATTCGAACTAAAAATGGACCACTTTGGTTTACAATACATTTTTACGCAAAGTGACTTGAATGCACAACAAAGGCGTTGGTCAGAACTACTTAGCGAGTACGATTTTGAGATTACCTACACAAAAAGAACAATGAATAGAGTGGTTGATGCGTTGAGTTGGAGACCATGCATATTTTTGGTGATGCCTCTTCAGATGAAACTATGTGAAAAAAATCTAATTTTACAATGCGACGATGACTGGTATAAAGAGGTTAAGGAATTTATCGAACAAAACACCATGATGGTACCAAAATTTGAGGGATTTAATATGGAAAACGATGGATTAATGAGATATAATAACCGAATTTATGTACCGCCCAACGACAAGTTGAGGAGTTTGATATTAAATGAAGCTTATAGGGTAGTGTACAAGGCTCATCCAGGAGTCACGAAGATGAGGGAAGACCTTAAACCATTATTCTTCTGGAAAGGAATGAAGGCAAACATAGTCAACTATGTGGTGTTATGTCTAGAGTGTTAGCAAGTGAAGGCTGAAAAATACATCTGACAGGATTAATACAACCACACGCTATTCCAGAATTGAAATGGGAGATCATTTAAATGGACTTCATTGTTGTATTGTCACTGAAGGAAAGGATACACAACTTCATTTTTGTGGTATTTGACACTCTAACGAAGAGTGCTCATTTTATCCATGTGCGTACGACATATTAGGCACCTGACATAGCTAGAGTTTTCATCAGCAAGATTGTGAGGCTGCATGGCGTGCCTACGAGGATCATATCTGATCGAGGATCAATGTTTATAGGATGATTTTGGACTAGTTTCCAAGAGGCCTTGGGAAACAAACTTAACTTTAGTAAAGCATATCACCCAGAGATAGGCGGGCAGACATAATGAACAAACCAAATCTTGGAGGATATGTTTCATATGCACGTGATGGACCAACAAAATCATTAGGAGGAGTTATTTCCACTAGTATAATTTCCATACAACAACAGTTATCAAAGAACCATTAGGTTGGCACCATTCGAGTTTCTTTATGGGTGACAGTGTTAGATGCCTTTAAGTTGGGATCGACCTGAGGATCGGGTCCTGGTAGAACCAAAAGAGATCCAATAAATGGAAGATTAAATGAAAATGATAAGACAATGGAGCAAGGAAGCGTGGTATTGACAAAAGAGTTATGTCGATGTGCATCGCACTGGCCCTAGTTATGAATTTGGTGATCAAGTCTTCTTGCTGGTGAAACTGCACAAGAGTTCGATCAAGCTTGGAAAGGGTGCTAAAATATCTCCTAGGTTTGTGGGACCTTTTGAGGTTGTGGAAAGGAAGGGGCATGTGGCCTATCGACTAGCCTTGGTTGATTCTTTGAGGCGTATGCACGATGTTTTTCACATATCTGTTTTGAAATATTATGTTAGTGATCCTACACATGTGATTGACATGAGTTCCTTGCAAGTATCGGACAAAGGTGTGCTCACAAAAGAACCAATCCTCATTATGGACCATCACATTTGACAACTACGACATTGAACAGTCGATCAAGACAAGGTCCAGTGGGACAATTATAGTTTGTACTCGGCTACCTGGGAGGACGCATATGATATGCATCATCAATTTCAATTTTTGTTTGATGGCTAGACCCTTAGATATTGTCAAATACTGTATTTATGCACTTGTATACTGTGAAACTTCGAGACAAAATTTAAAACAAGAGGGGGTGTATGTAACATTATTCTCTTGCGCATACCCAATTTGACTTATTCTTTGAGGACACTTGCATGAAAGTGATCCAGTTCATTATATGCTTGACTATTTAGATTATGGATTATGATGATGTTGTGGATATGATGATATGTTATTTGATTATAATTGTATCGACAAGTGCTATTGACTGGTTTCTCCTAAGTGTGAAAGACCCCAAATAGATTGAGGATGTTGATGGAATCGATGGACCTCCTTGGACTCCAGATCGAGTGAGGGAGTGAATTGTTGATGGTTTGTGTGTTTTTTTAATTTCATATGTGACATATGACTAATATATTATGATGTTGTTTATATATCGCTGACATGTTCGTTGATAGTTGCAGGCTGACGATAACTTTCTAATCAGACTCACATTTGGAGTAAAGGGGTCATGCACAACAACCATAGATATTGAGGGAGAGGTGTGGCAGCAGCCCTACCACAACCTACTAGCACTCTCCCCATGGCTCGAACTGTAGGTTAATGATTATCTAGTTCGAGAGATCCATGATGTCGTAAGGACAGACTGTGACAATCACTCACGATGTTTCTAAGGGGCACATAATAAGGTAGGTTCCTTATTCCTTAGAGTCCCTCAGTCTCCCACAAAGTCACCTAATGGAGTATTGAATCCAAAGGTTCGATGTCTACCAAAATCAGTCAAAAGGCGAGTGGAACCCTTGGAGCACATAGTGCGTCTTGAAGGGCATGTCGCATAGATGAAACTTTAATGAAGGCGAGCGACACCATTGGAGCACATTGTGCGTATTGAAGGGAACATCGTGGTTTTAACACTAGTGAGTCAATGAACCTAGTTACCTAGAAAACAATCTCTCATTTTAACCTGATTAGCCTTAAGATAATTTTTGCTTGAGTAAAGTTTAAAAAATTATAAAATTTCCCTTTAAAATACTTTTTTTTTTTTGACCTAGTTGAACTTAAAGCGTAGGTCTAAGTAGCTCATGAGAACTAAAATTTAATTAAGCAAGTAATAAAGGGGGGATGAAGAAAATGGGGGTGAAAATTAAATTTAAAAATTAATGGAGGTTTGAATTATTTAAAAGATTAATTGTTGGCTAAGCACAAACTTGCTAATTTAGAAATTACACCAAAAAGGGGAAACATAAATACAAAATGAATGTGAAACATAGAAGGGAATCTAGTCTAGAGAACTTTCTAATTTCGAAATCAACTAAGCTTTAAGAAAGGCTCAGACATTAAGAGAATAAAGGGACATCGATGAGTGTTTTTAGGGATGCTTTTAGGTGGGTGAGAGAAATTGGCATTTTAAATTAATTAATTAAATGAATTTCTGGTACAACTAAGGGATCGGGTGACAAGTGTACGGGGGAGGATTTTCCTAATAATAAATTAATAAAAATAATTTAATGTGCCTTTTGAAACACATCACTAAGAAAACTCTATAAAATAAATGGCGGAGGAGGGGAATGGATCATGTTTGGTATGCGTAAGGTTATGCTGCCAGATTTTACTCGACTATTTTTTCTTGTGGAAGTTGGGACACTCAGCTCAGATAACGAGTGGTAGCTCGACCTTGCGAGGTGAGATGGGAGATAGCCTTCTTTGGTTTGTGTGCGTGGCCCCTTTGCATCTTGGGGGGCTCAAGGAGAAGAAGTGTATCTGTAGCATTGGCTAGGAGGTATCTATAAGGTCTCAGCGATTAGCAAGCGGGAGCGAGGAGGATCGCCAACCGCCGAACACATCAACAAGACAACATCAATTACGATATTCCTGTACAAATCCCTAATTAAAAAGGAAAAAGTTAAGATATAAAAGGAAGGTAGGAGAAGCTTTTTCACCTATAAACAAATTGTGGACATTAAACATTTTTTGTTACTAAAGTTTTTATAAATGTCACTTGTCAACTCCATATTGAACTTGGAAGGAATCAAACATCTATATAAGCTATCTAAAGAATAATGCTTTCAATTACTTTATATATATAGTATATAAATGTATCTAAAGAATAATGCTTTCAATTCATTATAGTTTGAAGCGAATAAAATGAAGAAAATAAGTGATTGTATTCCATATATTATAGTCGTTATTTATTAATAGTGTTTAAATATAATTTAGTATTTTGATTTTCTGCCTATTTTATTTAACTAACTTATTTTATTTTATAAGGTTTTTTTTTTATTGATAGTGTTTAAATATAATTTAGTAGTTTGATCTTATGCATATCGATTTGATTTTATGCATATTTTATTTAATTGACACATTTATTTTTATTTTTCACTTTGATTGCAAGGAAGATATTGTGATAGATTTTTTTTAAAGTTTTTATAAATGTTTATAATTTATCTAGTCCATATTAACTATTGGTTGGTTGTAGGATTCTACTTAAGGATTTCATTTTATGTCACCTTGATAGAATAATGACTATGGAATGTTCAAGAAAAAATTTATACTCTTTGGTAAATAGTTGATAGAAAAAAATAATAATAATCCAATATCTTAAATTTGATGAATTATATATGACAAGATATTTTTTATATAGATATTTTTGAGAGAAGATTGAGAGAAACATAATTCTTAATAGTACAAATCAATCCACCATGAACACACCTCCATTCATGTTCCTACTCTTGATACCTCCATTCATGGTCCTACTGTTGGTGCCTCTATTCGTGTTTCTATTGCTAGTGCCTTTAACCTTAGTGCTATTGATATGACACAATCTCCTCATTCATTTAGTGACATATAGGTTTTAATTATATCCCTATTAGAGTTATCTATCATAATTATCAATAACATTAAGTCATTACCTATCACTTTACACATTGATAATGAATTTGTCCTAATAAAGGGTTTAAAAATTAATGGTTAATATTAATCCCTCAACTTATTTTATTTTATACAAAAATAATATTTTTATGTTGATTTTATATGTTTAATGATAATAAGTGATTGTAATAGCAATGCAACATAGACAATTCATCATAATGCATTCTAATATGGAATTTAAAACAATTTAATGCAACAATTAAATTTATGAACCTATAGTTAAGAGTGCAAGTCATCTCATGCAACCTATAATATGTTTATTAATTAATTACAATATTCAACTTATTTTCTTTTATAAAAAAAAATATATTTTTATGATGAGTTTATAATTCTAATCATAAAATGTGATTGTAATGGCAATGTTACATAGAAAATTCACCATAATCCATTCTAGTATGAATTTTAATTTTTTTTTATGAAACAATTAAATTTATGAAACTATGGTTAGGAATACAAGCCATTAATGCAACTTATAATATGTTTATTCATTAATTACAACATTCTCCTAGTTTCAATGAGCCTTGGCCAACATGCATTCATCATAAAGGAAATTCATAATCTGAGGTGGGAGGGGGAGGGGTAGGTCCATTGGTGGGAAGGGGTGTAATGGGGGGTGTTTTTTGATGATGGTGTGTGTGTGTGGTTTTCAATTTCGACCACTTTTTCAAAATGTCGGTAAAAATAACCACTGAATGTAACCTCTAAAAAAATGAAAACTCTGAAAAGTTTTTGTCAAGTCAAAGCTATGCTTCCACCCATTTCATCATTACATATACATTTATAATAAAGGAATCTAAATTATGGTATTATAGGTAAGGAAAAGTAGGTTTTATTTTGATATGCATGAGAAAAATTACAATATTTTCATGCCATCCATTAGAATTGGCTATAAATAAAAATATGCCAGTTTGAATAAAGATTTGATTGATCACATGGTGTTCCTTTTAGAAAAATATTCAACCACAAAGTTGTTTATTCTATGGTAAGGAAGTATTTGTGGACAGTGCACGAAACCTACCATGGATATCTACAGTGTCACCCTAATTATGAGTGTCCTTCATTAATTCCTAAAAGTAGGTAGATTGCACTATTGGAAAACTCGAGGGAGAAAGATGAAAAATAGGAAGGAAATCTAAATGTTGTAGAGTTGAAAAGGAAATTATAGTATACTATTGATTTAATAAATAATTTTTCATTGGACCTAACCGATTAAATACCATTACCATTAACTTAAAATATTTTATATGATTAAAGACACATTGAAGGCCACTTAGACTATATTGGAGGAGTTTAGATAACCCAAACTCAGCCATAAAGGATATATCAAAGTGAAAGGTAGATATGTAAGTACTAAAGGTTAAAATATTTCATTATTGAACTATAAAACTACTATTGAAATATATGTCAGATATTAATTTTGTTGTGTTATGATATGTGGTCAACAAGGTTTGAGAAGAGGCTTCCCAGGATGATCTAAAAATCACCTTGATCGGGGAATATAAATCTTTGTTATAAATAAAGAAACATAGAGCACAAAATACTTCTACTAAGGACATGGAGGAAAATATGTTAAATATATGTAAAATGGTTAATTACAAAATTTTCTAGGGTTTTTGGTTTATCAAATAATTATAAATGCTATTGTCGATGCATATAGATTTTGTTATACATATGATATGCCCATTATAGAGGATGTTGGTGGTGATTAGCCAAACATTAAATTTACAATTGTGTCTACTAAAATAAATTTACAATTGTGTCTACGACAATAAGTACTAATCATAGTAATTATATGTATAATAATATTCATTTAATTGGGCATTTGATTAATACAAATTTATATTTTTTAGACTGATATCGTTTGAACAAGGTGGCTTATAAATGGATTTATTCTTTTCTAGATGTGAATCCTACTCAACAAGAATGAATGTTTGTTTTGTATTCTCAACAACATTATCCATAAATATAAGAATAAAATCAGTAACAAGATGAGAACATCACTCTAATAAACATTTTAAAAGAAAAAGAAAAAACTCAAGAAACAATGTACTATACCTTAGATCGATTATCGAAATGCATTAACATGTAATTATTACATTTGATAGTGTTTTATGTTACCTTTGGTTGACATATATGGTGTTTTTATTTCAAATTCACTTCTTTTCCACTGTAATATGCATGTTCATTGGTTTATAATTAAATTGGGTGTGGGGGAAATGAGAGTGATGTGAGGGGGGGAAGGACCATACAAGATTCCACAATCATATGGTTGTCCTTGTCAATAGAGAGTAAATAATTATCAAATACAAGTGAATATGAAGTTAGTAACACAAGTTTGACATATTGAGTGAATTAATAATCTCAATCATTAAATAGTTTATAATTAGGTTTCATTTAGTGATTATATTTTGTTCATTTTTTCATATGCATATCAAATCAAATGTTAATCAATATTTGTGGATTTCATTGCAAGTGAAATTGGATTCAAGAATGTATTCCGAGATGATTCAAAACTAATCGAAACTGACTCCACCTAAAAATTTAGACATCGAGTATAGCCCTCACCAAAGAGTTCTTATGTGCCTATTCCATTTCGAGGAGAAACGTTTAGGGAATTGGTTGGTGGAAAAATTAGTCTAAGAATTTGGAAATTATTGTTCTCATTGTAAATTTTACATATTTAAGTGTAAGCATACTATTTTGATTTATGGATTGTTGGTAATGTTTTGTTTCTTATTTATGTAATGTTAAAGAGGGTTTGTCTCATGGTTTTTTCATAGCATAGATATGATGTTGTGATCTCCTGTCAAGAGAGATCCATCCCCCTTTTAAGTTCTGGATATGAGGGAGCACTTGTGGGAGGAGGGTGCATTTTCCAGAGGAGAGCGCACTAGCCATAGGAGGGAACACTTGCTAGAGGAACGATACTTGAAGATGATGGTGCAATTTCCATAGGAGGCCACACTTGCTAGAGGAGGGTGTGCTTTCCATAGGATGGAGTTATGAAGATGAGGGAACACTTTCTAGAGGAGGGAACACTTTCCAGAGGATGGCACAATTTCCAGGGGAGAGTGGACTTTCCATAGGAGGGCACACTAGCTAGAGGAGGGTGCAATGTCCAGAGGAGGGAACACTATTTAGAGGAGGGAACACTAGCCAGAGTAGGGCTCAATAACCAGAGGAGATCACACTTGAAACTAGGGTGCAATTTAGGAGCTAGGAAATGTTGTGGAGAAAACTATAGAACAAAAACAAACAACAAAAACCCTAAACCTAGAACAAGAGAGAAAATGAGAGAAAAGAGAATTTTCTTCAAAAATAAGCCAAGGCTTCTATTAATTTATAGGATCACCTTTTATAGAGAAGTGAACTACTTATTTTTCATACATAATATTATTATAATCACAAAATAAACTAAACTCTACTCTATTACATTGTCCCTTGTTTTATTAATGGGGTTATAAGTAAGACTAGCTTCCTTATGGGCCAATTCCTCCCTATTTAGAGTTGGAAGCATCCCTGCTTCATCTAGCACATGGGGAAACATATTTTCAACTATGTATGTTGTCATCCACTTTGATTGTGCTATATGTTTTCCCTTGCATTCTAGAAGGTAAGAAATATATACTCTTCTATGAGTAGAGTGGTGCTTGGTATGGATAATGGTATCATGTAATAGGCGAAATTGGAAATCTGGAATGTTTTCCATAGGATGAATGATGGTGACTATCTCATTCAAGAGTGGTGGCTCAAATAGATTTAGATTGTTGACATTGATGACATTGTGTATGCCTAATTGAGAAGGGAGGTCCAATCGATAGGATTTTTCTCCAATGCATTCCAGAATTGTATAGGGGCCATAGCAGAGATCATGTAGTTAATGATACTGACCTTTTAAACATTTATTGTCTAATATTAACTAGACATGGTCACCAAGATGAAAGAAAAGAGGTGTGTGATGTTTGTTATGCCTCTTATTTTCTCTTGCTTGAGCAGCTTTCAAAGCTTCAACTACTTGAGTTTGGCAATGTGAAATTTGTTGAAGGAATTGTTGGGATGATATGTGTTCCCTTTATTGGTGATTTGTGCCTTGTGGATCAATATTTAGAGGGATCTAAGATGGAGAAGTGGGATGAAAAACCAAACACACTTCGAAAGGAGAGAAGCCAGTAGCTGAGTGTGTGGCCCTGTTATAACTATGTTGTAGAATATGTAAATAAGTATCCCATTGTTTTGTACATGTGAAATGAGTGTGTAGAGCATGTACAAACACATGATTTACTACCTCTGTTAGGACATATATTTGAGGATGGAAGGCAGTGGGAAACTTAAGTTGACAAACAAGTATCCCCCATAGTGTCCACCAAAAGGAGCTAAGGAATCTTGAGTCTCTATCCAAAATGATAGTGTTGGGTAGATGAAAGTGAGGCCAAACATTTTGAAAATATAATATTTTTGTTTGAGAAACTATAGTAGTCTTGTTGCAAGAAATGAAAAAGACCATTTTGGAAAAACAATATACTACTACCCAAATTGGATCATGTTTTTTTTGAGTGGTGGGAAATCCATTGAAATGGATTCCCATGGTTTGGAAGGCAATGGGAGTGGTTGATACAATCTGTGTTCCCAGTTGGAAGGTTTGGATTGAGAGAATTGTAACATCCTGCTCTGGCACACTGAGAAAACTTATTCTTTGAGGACACTTGCTCGCAAGTGATCCGAACTATTATGATATTAAAACATTTGTCCTTGATTATGATGCGTTATGGTAGATAACATGATGTTTTACTTCTTTGACATAGACATGTGCTATTGAATCGGATGTACTGAGTGTGCAGGGTTTTGGACCTTGAGGATGCAGAGGCATCGACAAAACCCCTTGGACTTTGGATCGAGTCAGGGAGTGTGCTATTGGGGTTTGATTGTTTACTGTGATTTTAGTACATTTGATTAGATGATATGATGTGGACATGTTCTGACACGATTGTTGATGATGCAGGATGACGATAGCTTTCCAACCAGATTCACATATGGAGTAAAGGGGCCACACAAGACTACCAGAGAGGTTGAGGGAGAGGTGTGGATAGTAGCCCTGCCACAACCTACTAGCACTCTCGCCGTGGATCGAACTATAGGTTAACAATTACCTAACTCGAGAGGACCCACGATGTCGTGAGGGAAGACTGTGACAGTCACTCACGATGATTCTAAGGGGCACGCAATAAGGCGGGGTCGTTATTCCTTAGAAACCCTTAGTCTCCCACAAGTTCACCTGGCAGAGTGTTGACTCTCGAGGTTATTGATGTCTACCAATCAGTCAAGAGGTGAGTGGCACCCTTGGATCACGTGGTGCATCCTAAAGGGCATGTCGCACAAGAGAAACACAAGAGGCGAGTGGCACACTTGGAGCACGTAGTGCATCCTGAAGGGCATGTCGCACAAAAGAACAGATGAGGCGAGTGGCAGCCTTGGAGCACCTAGTGCATCCTGAAGGGCACGTCACATTGATGATGATAGAGGAGGAACCTAGATGGCCCTAAGACAGACAACACATTAAGAAATTTTAAAACAACTTCCCTAATTAAATGTCTCCCAGTTCAGAATCTAAGTTCTAAGTCTAAAACTTCTCTAGGGGTAAAATTTTTTCTAACCTTAAGAAAAATACCCTATAAAAAATAAAAAATAAACATTAAACTAAATACCACTTAAGTAATAGTTTTAGTCTTCATGAAATTTTTGGGGTAAAATGATGAGAGTAATAATTTAATTAAAATTAGTGGTTTTAGATTGTAAAGAAGAATTTAATTATTTAACTTGTGAAAGTGTAAAAGATATTAAATTATTAATAAAAAGGAAAAGAGGTTAATTTGCGCAACTGCCATTTTGTCTCTAATAAAAAGGGGAAAGAAGGGAATAATAAAAATTAGGAAACTAAGGAATGGAGGAAACAATATGTTTTTTTTTGGTTCAATGATAGAAGGATGTAGGAATTTGATTAAGGATCTTGTGGAATTGAATGGTTTTATACTTCGGCGAATATCATGGTGTAATGGATGAAAAATATATATTACCTCCACTATTAAATAGATAATGGATGAAAGGAATGTTACTTCAACAATTGATATTATGTAATGGTTGTAAGAATTTTCCTCAGTGATTGTAAATGTGTACCGATGTAAAGTTTGCCTCTACCCTAAGTTAATGATGAATGCATGTTGTTACTGAGGGGCCCGATTCTGTTTGTAATGGTCTACCATTGATATTGTGGATGGGATTTAAATAGGTTAAGGCTGCGATAAAGTTGTTAGATCTTGTAGCTACTGTTGTTATTTACTCACCACACCCAGCCCAGACTCGACCCTTTTTCCCCAAGGGGCTTGTCACATGATATGACAAGCTCGAGACTTAGTTCCCTCCTCTTAGTCCGCGTAGTGCACTCCCTTGGTTCCCTCACAGACTCTCTCCCTGGGCGCCTTGTGTGGTTAACATGTGACATGATTGTGATGTGGCTTGGGTTGGTTAACTTGGGGATTGGATTCGAAGGGTATTTAACTATACATCTCCCAGGAAATTTTAAAGGAGTGAATTATCGTAATCCTGGCCTGTGAATCTCATCCTCCCTTCTATAATATTTAATGGGTGGAACTACTGTGATTGCACCATGAAATGGTGGACGTCATGTTTTTCCTGCACTCTGCAACCTTTTGAACTTTAGCTGGCAATTTGTTTTTTTACCTGGCGAGTTACCTGGGGTTACTGCACTCTCAGATAGTGTTTGGCTTCCTGGACCATGGCTTTCTCCCCCTTGCTTTGATGATGTTCTGGTTATAAACCAGAGCCCTCCTTATTATTTAAAAATTCCATCCAGGTATATAAAGGAATGATAATCATGTTCTTGAACCATTACTTTAGCAATTCATGATGGACAGTGACACTGATTGGTCGTTTACATTCATGACCATAGTTAATAACAGCCAGGACCCTTTTACAGTTGGGTCATTCTGTCCCTTCTCGGATTTCTCTCCCAACAGCTGCCCTGAATATATGGTGGCTTGGTGATAGAGGCGTTTACGACTGGGCTGGTAGCAAAACCCCCTCTCGTTGATTTCTGGAAACACCTTAAAGCATTTACCTACCCTAGAACTAGACCGAAATGGATGGCTTGATAGCTTGGACAGTGACACCATTTTATTTGTGACAGTTGTTTTTACGTTGGGTCATGAGATTTCACCGTCAACACTTTTACCTTTTAGAACAGAGTTTAGCCATCACTACCCCACTACCCTTGGCGATTGAATCAATGTCAGGTGACCAACACCCTAGTAGCGTCTGATTGCAAGAGGTACATGACTGATCTAATGCCAACAACTGAATGATAGCATGTTAGACCGTGTGTTAGGAATTGTTATTGTTAGGGTTTATGTGCACTGTACCTTACCTTGATATTGATTAAGGACGATGGATAATGCTGAGGAGTAAAGGTAAGAGTCGTAAATATTGATCATTTTAGAATGGATAATTTAAATATGAAAATGATGCTAATGTTGATTAGTTCTTAGGTTACATTTATTGATTCATTTACGACTCGTTGAATTAGATGACTAACATATTGTTATCGATTAAAGATAATGTTGAATGGTGAATTTAGAGTTGTATCATTTTTCAATTTAAAATGGTTAGTTTAGATGTGAAAATGATGTTGATGTTAAATGGTCAATTTAGTTATATAATTCCTTTTTATCATCCAAATGTTGGTAATTATTCACAATCTACTAAATCAAACGACCTATCTTATTATTCGGATGGGAGGATTTGCCTTAATAATGTATAGAGGGTAATGTTTTAATGGGTATTGTTCTATTATAAATGGGATATAGTTTTAATGCCATAGGGTAATGCCTTAATATAACTTGGATATGGTTTGATGTAATTGGGTGATGCTTTAATATAACTTGGACATGGTTTTTAATATAATTGGATAATGCTTTAATATAACTTGGATATGGTTTTAATGTAGTTGGGTATTTCTTTAATAAACGTGGATATGGTATTAATATAAATTGAGTATGGTTTAATATAATGTGGATATTGTTCATTTATGAATGTTGAAGGTGTTGATCGTTTAATTCTTTTATTGATGTATAAAGGAGCTTTTACTTCCTTTAATCGTTCATTAAGTTGATCTTTTATAATTACCTTGAGAGAAATGGATATGTTAAGTGGTGTTGAATTCTTAAATTGTCATTTAAGTGAGATAATTCATTTCCTTATGATACTTAGTGAGTTGCATAGGATTTGTACTATTTCTTGAGTTGAGCCATCGATAAGTGATTACTGACTTAAATGAGCTTGATCTTAACAAGAGGCTAGTCATATTTAAAGAGTTTACAACAATTCAAAATTGTAATTATGTCCTAGTGTTTCTTGCTATTCTCCATGTAATTCCTATTGCTCAATTGGTTTCTTTTTATATCGCTTAATGGGTTGATTAATCATAGCATATTATTTTATTTTGCGCCATGTTAGGTATGATGGGCATAAGTGTAGTCACTTCATCTAGAAATGTCAGCTACATTAAATCTATAGAATGATTAATTCTGCGCCATGAAGTAAATTAGATGACTACCATTGCTTCTTGATTTAAATAAAGTTGTTTTCATTTCGCTCGCACTTATGTCATTTCATGATGGAATTTCGTAATTCAATCTTCTTGCACCATGGCATTCTTCTCATATGTGTTGATTCATAGCACTTCTTCACACAACGATCGTCCTTGATATTTGTTGATTTAGTATTTTTAGTTTGGTCTAGATTGTGTCAGGCGGGATGTAGACACCTCCATGTTCCTTCGAACAGTCGCCATCCCTGAGACCTTAAATGGTTAAAATCGATGGGAACCTAGGCTTGAGCGTGGCTTATGTGTCTTGGAGGTCCTAACCATTGCAGGGTAGGATGGGCGTGTAGTCAGTCTTTTTATTTTTTCAGTTGATTGTTGTTCTTTACTGGCAGATGTTGATGTGCGTCTTAGATCTTTATGTTGATATCATAGTTATATGCGTCATGATTCATTGTCATGTGGCAGCGCAGAGTGTAATGTCTTGTTACCCTTGTACACATGCACACACCAAAAAAATAAAAATAAATTGTGCACTTGTTATAAGAGGTTGTCGTCGTAACGAGGAAGTTCGTTACATATGGTATCAGAGCAGGTTCGACCCGCGACTTGGGATCACTACGAATTTCGTTGACATGATTTGATTATACTGTTGTTGATCGAGTTGATTGTGTGCATGCAGGTAATCATGGTTAGAGGATGCCACGGAGGCAGGAGATGGTGTGATAGGGGAGGAGGCGCGACACTTCCAGTAGCATCCACACCTAAGGGATCTAACCCCTAGGGAGATGAGCAGGTTCTCAGATAGGAGCAGATAGCAGTTGGCGATGTAGTCGGGGTGATGAGATCCTTTCAGTGCATGTCCGAGGCACTGATCAACTGCTTGGACAGAGATGAGGCCAGAGCGCTGGCACCCTCTAAGGTTCCACCTCGCGCACCGGTCGTTACTGGTAGCATTCACGGTGAACTCAAGAAAGTCAAATTTCCCGAGTTCTTTGGTGCCTCGGACGGTGTAGCCACCGAGGTATGGTTGGAGAACATGGAGATGTGCTTCGTACTTCGCGATTATACCTCCAACATGAAGGTTTGCATGGCGATATTTCAATTGAAGGGGAGCACTCTTCTATGGTGGAAGACGCTCCTACCACAACTGAACATTATCGTCGAAGACGTGTCATGGGAACTGTTCAAGGAACGGTTCTGAGAGAGGTACCTTTCAGAGGAATTCATCGAGCGTCAGCTCAATGAGTTCAATGCCTTACGACAGGTAGGTCATACGTTGCCCGAGTACGAGGCCCATTTTATGGATCTGCTCCGGTATACTCCGCACCTTAACACAGAGAAACTTAAGGTCAACAGGTTCGTGTTGGGCCTTAACGACAGCCTGCGTGAAAAGGTTAGGATTTTGATGCCTCAAACTTTGCACGATGTCGTCCAGAAGGCCATCATAGCAGAGGAGGAGCTTATCAGTGGGGGTCAGACCAGGACTCCAGCGAGACCAACAGGGCAGGTTCCATATGGAACACAACAACACCAAACACCAGCGAGACATACGTCGGGATATCGTGGCTTCCAGAGAGGATCCACTTTCACTACACCCCGATGACCACCGCCTCAGCAATGAACACCTTATAGAGGACCATAGCATCAGCAGCAGTTTCGCCTGCAGCAGCAGCAGTTTAGGCCTGTTCAACAAAACAGACCAGGGTTCCAGGCTGGTGGGTCGTCATCTTCTACTTCACGTACCAGGATTACTAGGCCAAAGAAGGGTTGTTGGACGTGTGGGGAGATGCACTACCAGCGCGACTGTCCTATGGAGAGGACCAGAGAATCCAGTTCAGTCAGACCCACTACAGTGGAAGATATGGGCAAGGCCCATCAGATTCATGCAGCAGTGAATAATTGCCAGGCAGAGCACCAGTTGACTATGCTCGAGATGACAGGTGCCATCGCGGACCAGACCCTTAGTATTTTGATAGATCCCGGTGCTACCGAGAGTTTCATTTCTGGTGTAGCGCTAAAAAGGATTAAGGTAAAGGTAGACGAATAGGATGAGTTTAGCTTCGTAGAGATGGCTTCGGGAGCCAAACAAAAGGTTGGAGGAAAGGTCACGGGTTGTGCCCTTAACCCGGGAGAGTTTGTCACGATGGCCAACTTGTACGTCACGATCTTAGGATCTTATGATGTCGTAACTGGTATGGATTGGTTGGAATCGCATGAGGCGATACTCAATTGTAAGATGAAACGGTTGAGCTTGATCGATGACGAGGGACAGAGACGTGTAATTGTAGGATGAAACCAGGGAGTTTCTCTAAGGTTCGTCTCTTCCTTACAGTTATGGAAGAGTATGTGCAAGGGGTGCAAGATTTATGCGATCCTTGCGCTAAATGAGAAGGGAGTAGCAGAAGTTCTATAACTCCTTCCAGTGGTGAGAGAGTTTGTGGATGTGTTTCTAGAGGAGTTACCTGGGATGCCACCGGAGAGAGAGTTGGAGTTTACCATAGACCTAAAATCAGGGATTGAACCGATAGAAAGAACACCTTATCAGATGTAAACCTCGGAGTTGAAAGAGTTTAAAATGCAACTAAAGGAATTGCTGGACCTGGGACTGATATGTCCTAGTGTGTCACTGTGGGGTGCACCAGTTATTTTCATATGAAATAAGGACAGATCATGGAGGCATTGCATTGATTATCGTCAACTGAACAAGGCCACGATCAAGAATCAGTATCCCTTGCTGAGAATTGATGATCTGTTCGATCAAATGAAGGGTGTTACGGTGTTATCCAAGATCGATTTGCGATCAGAGTATCACCAGTTACAGATCAAGAAATATGACGTCCCTAAGAATGCCTTTAAGATGAGGTTTGGACATTATGAGTTTACTTTTTTACCGTTTGGACTGACAAACGCCCCAGGAGTATTTATGAGTTTGATGAATGGGGTGTTCCGAGAGTACTTGGACAATTTCGTCCAAGTGTTCATTGACGATATTTTGATTTACTCTTGTACGATGGAGGAGCATGACGAGCACTTGCGCTTGGTACTACTGTGTCTGCGAGAGCACAAATTGTATGGGAAATTGTCCAAATGCTCTTTTTATCAATCGAAGATTCACTACTTAGGGCATGTCATCTCTGGCAAAGGTATCGCCGTGGATCCAACCAAGGTCGAGGCTATTATGGAATGTCCTACATCGACGAATGTCACAGAAGTACGTAGCTTCATGGGTTTAGCAGGATGCTATCGACGGTTTGTCGAGGGATTTTTGAAGATAGCAAATCCGATCACAGAATTGCAGAAGAAAAAAAAGAAGTTTTTTTAGACCGAGAAATGCGCGGAAGCATTTCGGAGGCTTAAGGAGTTGTTGACAACTTCACCAATACTAAAGGTCCCTGACATGGATGCAGAGTTCTTGGTATGCACTGACGCATCCAAGGAAGGTTTAGGCGGAGTTTTGATGCAATACGGACGAGTGATTGCTTACATTTCGAGGAAATTGAGAAGGCATGAGGAGAACTACGCAATGCACGATTTGGAGTTATTAGCCATCATATATGCCTTGAAGGTTTGGAGACACTACCTTGTTGGATGAAAATTTGAACTAAAGACTGATCATTATGGACTACAACACATTTTTACGCAAAGTGACCTGAACGCGCGACAACGACATTGGTTGGAATTGCTTAGTGAGTATGACTTTGAGATTACTTACATAAAGGGAACAATGAACCGAGTGGAATATGCTTTGAGTCAGAGACCACGCATATTTTCTGTGTTGCCTCTTCAAACGAATCTACGTGAAAAGATTCTAACTTTACAACGTGATGATGACTGGTACAAAGAGGTCAAGGGTTTTTTTGGACATAACACAATGATGGTACCATGATATGAGGGATTTTCATTTGATGATGATGGGTTATTGAGGTTTAAAACTCAGATTTATGTACCTCCAAACGATGAGTTGAGGATGTTGATCCTGAGCGAGGCTCATAGAGTAGTTTACATGGCTCACGCATGAGTCACGAAGATGAGGGCAGACCTTAAGCCCTTATTATTTTGGAAGGGAATGAACGCATACATAGTCAGCTATGTGGCCAGATGCCTCGAATGTCAGCAGGTAAATGCTGAACATAGACACCCGGTGGGATTACTACAACTGCACACTATTCCGAAATCGAAATGCAAGGTTATTTCGAGGGATTTCATTGTTGGATTGCCACTGATGGTGAGGAGACATGACTTGATTTTCGTAGTAGTAGACACTCTGACGAAGAGTGCTCACTTTATTCCTGTGCATACGACGTATCAGGCACCTGACATTGCTAGAGTTTTCATCAGTGAGATTGTGAGGCTGCATGGCGTGCCTAAGAGGATTATATCCGATTGAGGATTGATGTTTACTGGACGATTTTGGATGAGTTTCCAAGAGGCCTTGGGAACCCAACTTAACTTTAGTACTGCGTATCACCCGAAGACTGATGGGAAGACAGAACAAATGAACCAAACCTTGGAAGACATGTTGCGCATGTATGTGATGGACCAACAAAAGTGTTGGGAGGAATTCTTGCCTCTAGTAGAGTTCACTTACAACAACAGTTACCAAAGCACCATTAAAATGACACCTTTCGAGTTTCTTTATGGGTGACCATGTTGGATGCCCTTGAGTTGGGATCAGCTTGAGGATAGGGTCCTGGTGGGATGAGAAGCGATCCAAGAAATGGAAGAGCAAATGAAAACCATAAGACAAAGGATTAAAGAAGCGTAGGATTGACAGAAGAGTTATGCCGACGCACACCGATTCGACCGTAGTTATGAGGTCGACGATCGAGTCTTCTTACGGGTTAAGCCGCATAAGAGTTCGATCAAGTTTGGGAAGGGAGGTAAACTCTCTCCTAGGTTCGTGGTACCTTTCGATATTGTGGAGAGAAAGGGGCCCATGGCCTATTGACGAGCCTTGCCTGATTCTTTGAGGCGTAAGCACGATGTTTTTCATGTATCAGTTTTGAGACATTATATTAGTGATCCTAAACATGTGATTGACATGAGTTCCTTGCAGGAATCAGATGAGGGAGAGCTCACGGCTGAGACGATCTGCATCTTAGATCATTGTGTTCGACAATTACGACGTCGAACGATAGATTAGGTCAAGGTCCAGTGGGACAATTATAGTCTGCACTCGGCGACCTGGGAGGACGCATATGATATGCACCAGCAGTTTCCATTTTTGTTTGATAGATAGACTTATGATACTGTGATACACTTATTTCATCATTTATACTATGAAACTTCGGGATGAAGTTTATACCAAGAGGGGGTGTATGTAACATCCCACTCTGGCACACTGAGAAAACTTATTCTTTGAGGACACTTGCTCGCAAGTGATCCGAACTATTATGATATTAAAACATTTGTCCTTTATTATGATGCGTTATGGTAGATAACATGATTTTTTACTGCTTTGACATAGACAGGTGCTATTGACTCGGTTGTACTAAGTGTGTAGGATTTTGTACCTTGAGGATGTAGAGGCATCGACTTAACCCCTTGGACTCTGGATCAATTCAGGGAGTGTGCTATTGGGGTTTGATTGTTTACTGTGATTTAGTACATTTGATTAGATGATATGATGTGGACATGCTCTAACATGATTGTTGATGATGCAGGCTGATGATAGCTTGCCAACCAGACTCACATATGGAGTAAAGGGGCCACACATGACTACCAGAGAGGTTGAGGGAGAGGTGTGGACAACAGCGCTGCCACAACCTACTAGCACTCCCGTCGTGGCTCGAACTGTAGGTTAACGATTACCTAGTTCAAGAGGACCCACGATGCCGTGAGGGCAGACTGCAACATTTACATAAGATGATTCTAAGGGGCACGCAATAAGGCGGGGGCCTTATTCCTTAGAATCCCTTAGTCTCCCACAAGTTCACCTAGTGGAGTGTTGACTCCCGAGGTTATTGATGTCTACCAATCAGTCAAGAGGCGAGTGGCACCCTTGGAGCACGTGGTGCATCCAGAAGGGAACGTCGTGCAAGAGAAACACAAGAGGCCAGTGGCACCCTTGGAGCACGTAGTGCATCCTGAAGGGCATGTCGCACAAAAGAACATATGAGGTGAGTGGCACCCTTGGAGCACCTAGTGCGTCCTGAAGGGCACGTCGCGTTGATGACGATAGAAGAGGAACTTAGATGTCCCTAAGGTAGACAACACATTAAGAAATTTTAAAACAACTTCCCTAATTAAATGTCGCCCAGTTCAGAATCTAAGTTCTAAGTCTAAAACTTCTCTAGGGGTAAAATTTTGTCTAACCTTAAGAAAAATACCCTATAAAAAAAAATAAAAAAAAATTAAACTAAAAACCACTTAAGTAATAGTTTTAGTCTTCATAAAATTTTTGGGGTAAAATGAAGAAAGTAATAATTTAATTAAAATTAGTGGTTTTAAGTTGTAAAGAAGAATTTAATTATTTAACTTGTGAAAGTGTAAAAGATATTAAATTATTAATAAAAAGGAAAAATAGGTTAATTTGCGCAACTGCCATTTTGGCTCTAATAAAAAGGGGAAATAAAGGAAATATTAAAAATTAGGAAACTAAGGAATGGAGGAAACATAATAAGGGAAAGAAGGGAACTTATGGTAAAAAGCGAGGTCAACTTAGTAAAGAATCTGCAATAAAGAACCTTCTAAATTGAACTAAATTAGCAACATCATTTTAGGGAAAGTATTTAAAACCTGTAAGGCAATCTAGGGACACCTAGGAGTAAAAAGAGGAGTAACTCTAGGTGGGTGAGGAAAATAAGACAATTTAATAAATTAAAGAAAATAGTTAATGGAGAAACGTGGGGGATGAATGACACTTGTACGAAAGAGGATTTTTAGAAGATTTTATTAAAACTTAAAGTAAATGAAATTTAGGGAAAGTGGGAAGTTCTAAAACTCTATAAAAGAGAGGAAGGAGGAGGAAGAAAGGGATCGTTGTTAGCGTAACGTTACGCTGTCGGTTTTGTGACTTGATTGATTACTTGTGGGGAGTTGGGATTTTTCAGCTCATATAGGAGTGGTAGCTCGGCCTTGCGAGGCGAGCTGGGAGCTAGACATACCATCTGGATAGTGCGTGGCCCCTTTGCGGCTCAGGGGGATAAGGGGAAAGCAGAGCACCCCTAGTGATTGTCTGGGAGGTATCGGTGTAGTCTCGACGGTCGGCGAGTGGGAGCGGAAAGGAGCGCGCAGACATCACCCGGAGTAGGCGAACAAGCAACGGTATGTTTTTTTTGGTTGAATGATAGAAGGATGTAGGAATTTGATTAAGGATCTTGTGGAATTGAATGGTTTTATACTTTGGCGAATATCATGGTGTAATGGATGAAAAATATATATTACCTCCACTATTAAATAGATAATGGATGAAAGGAATGTTACTTCAACAATTGATATTATGTAATGGTTGTAATAATTTTCCTCAGTGATTGTAAATGTGTACCGATGTAAAGTTTGCCTCTGCCCTAGGTTAATGATGAATGGATGTTGTTATTGAGGGGCCCGATTCTGTTTGTAATGGTCTTCCATTGATCTTGTGGATGGGATTTAAATAGGTTAAGGCAGTGATAAAGCTGTTATATCTTGTAGTTGTTGTTGTTATTTACTCACCACGCCTAGCCCAGACTCGGCCCTTTTTCCCCAAGGGGCTTTTCACATGATATGAAAGGCTCGAGAATTAGTCCCCTCCTCTTAGTCCGCGTAGTGCACTCCCTTGGTTCCCTCGCAGACTCTCTCCCTGGGCGCCTTGTGTGGTTAACCTGTGATGCGATTGTGATGTGGCTTCGGTTGGTTAACTTGGGGATTGGATTTGAAGGGTATTTAGCTATACATCTCCCAGGCAATTTTAAAGGAGTGAATTATCGTAATCCTGGCTTGTGAATATCATCCTCCCTTCTGTAATATTTAATGGGAGGAACTACTGTGCTTGCACCATGAAATGGTGGACGCTGTGTTTTTCCCGCGCTCTGCAACCTTTTGAACTTTAGCTGGAAATTTGTTTTTTTACTTGGTGAGTTACCTAGGGTTACTGTGGCTTTCTCCCCCTTGCTGTCACGATGTTCTAGTTATAAGCCAGAGCCCTCCTGATTATTTAAAAATTCCATCTAGTTATATAAAGGAATGATAATCTTGTTCTTGAACCATTACTTTAGCAATTCGTGATGGATAGTGACACTGATTAGTTGTTTACATTCGTGACCGTAGTTAATAACAGCCAGGACCCTTTTATAGTTGGTTCATTTTGTCCCTTCCCAGATTTCTCGCCCAACAGATGCCTTGAATACCTGGTGGCTTGGTGATAGAGATGTTTACGACTGGGCTGGCAGCGAAACCCCCTCCCGTTGATTTCTGGCTGCGCGTTAAAGCATTTATCTACCCTAGAATTGGACCGAAATTGATGACTTGACAACTTGGATAGTGACACCATTTTATTTGTGATAGTTGTTTTTACGTTGGGTCATGAGATTTCACCGTTATCACTTTTACCTTTTAGAACAGAGTTTAGCCCTCACTAACCCACTACCCTTGGCAATTGAATCAATGTCAGGTGACCAACTGTTGGAATATTGATTGTTGTCATTGATGTCAACCCTAGTCATGGGTTTTGGACCGCAAGATTGATAAAGGTATTTGGACATGAAGGAAAATGCACATGCATATACAACACCCATGAATGGATAGTATACATCATGTTGTTTCCGGTGGTATGTGGCACGTCACATGGATCCTCATGGTTGAGGAGAAATGAGTTTTTGAAGATGACAAAGTGAATTGAAAAAGGAAGTACATGTAGGCCCTGAAAATAATTAAAGAAACTAATTACAAAATAAGAACGTGTCAGGTCGGCCCTAATGTTAAAAGGAAGTGACATAAATGGTATAAATAAATATCATTATACATTCATTTGATACAAGTCGAATTTCATAGGGAAGAAGAAGTAAAAGAAGGCCGGATTTCAAGGGAGGATGAAGTCTTTTGGTGATGTGTTCTAAGGTATGTTATTTTCAGGTCATCTTACCATTTTTTCTATAAATTTTTTTATAGAATGATTCAGATGGTGAAATCGATATGGTATTGATAATACATATCAATGTACCTCTGGTAAAAATTTCATCTCTTGATTCCCTATAATTATGGAGATACACTCTGTGGAATATAGGGTTTGTGACCAGTCCTGAAACTAGTCAATAAACAGGTGTTCTGGGTAAAACAATCATAACTTTTTCATACAAACTCCAAATGTAGTGGGACCACTTCCATTGGAAATATTACGGACAGTAGTTTCTTGTGTGAGAGTTTTAGAATCAGATGTTAAATATTGAGCGCGGTGCACGCTGTACAAGTTGGATCTTCTGAACAGACCAGAATTGAATAAAGTCTACCATTCTTTCTATAACCTCTTTTTGGGGAGGATTCAAGGAATGAAAATTAGAGGAGTTTCAAAGGATACATTGAGTAACATTATCTACAGGATCAGAGTACTCCAAGAATTGAATAATTGCAGAAATTGAAGAAGTCTCAGAAAGCATTATCAGGTTCTATGTGATGATTGGTTGATGGTGATGATTTAATGTAAAGTTTTATTATCT